>OX463757.1:0-94162 GCA_949824845.1 Rhingia rostrata
AGATTTTTCCTTCCAAAAATAGCACCGTTAGAGGACAATCGTCCCTATATGTTGGTGCATTTTGGTGCATTTTTGAGGTTGTAAAACGGTTTTCACGTCCTACAGCCCTCAAGGATGCCTAAGATACTTTTTTTTGAATGCAGTTAGAAAGCCCGTTAGTCTATCTATCTAACGGCATAATTTCAGATTTTTCCTTCCAAAAATAGCACCGTTAGAGGACAATCGTCCCTATATGTTGGTGCATTTTGGTGCATTTTTGAGGTTGTAAAACGGTTTTCACGTCCTACAGCCCTCAAGGATGCCTAAGATACTTTTTTTTGAATGCAGTTAGAAAGCCCGTTAGTCTATCTATCTAACGGCATAATTTCAGATTTTTCCTTCCAAAAATAGCACCGTTAGAGGACAATCGTCCCTATATGTTGGTGCATTTTGGTGCATTTTTGAGGTTGTAAAACGGTTTTCACGTCCTACAGCCCTCAAGGATGCCTAAGATACTTTTTTTTGAATGCAGTTAGAAAGCCCGTTAGTCTATCTATCTAACGGCATAATTTCAGATTTTTCCTTCCAAAAATAGCACCGTTAGAGGACAATCGTCCCTATATGTTGGTGCATTTTGGTGCATTTTTGAGGTTGTAAAACGGTTTTCACGTCCTACAGCCCTCAAGGATGCCTAAGATACTTTTTTTTGAATGCAGTTAGAAAGCCCGTTAGTCTATCTATCTAACGGCATAATTTCAGATTTTTCCTTCCAAAAATAGCACCGTTAGAGGACAATCGTCCCTATATGTTGGTGCATTTTGGTGCATTTTTGAGGTTGTAAAACGGTTTTCACGTCCTACAGCCCTCAAGGATGCCTAAGATACTTTTTTTTGAATGCAGTTAGAAAGCCCGTTAGTCTATCTATCTAACGGCATAATTTCAGATTTTTCCTTCCAAAAATAGCACCGTTAGAGGACAATCGTCCCTATATGTTGGTGCATTTTGGTGCATTTTTGAGGTTGTAAAACGGTTTTCACGTCCTACAGCCCTCAAGGATGCCTAAGATACTTTTTTTTGAATGCAGTTAGAAAGCCCGTTAGTCTATCTATCTAACGGCATAATTTCAGATTTTTCCTTCCAAAAATAGCACCGTTAGAGGACAATCGTCCCTATATGTTGGTGCATTTTGGTGCATTTTTGAGGTTGTAAAACGGTTTTCACGTCCTACAGCCCTCAAGGATGCCTAAGATACTTTTTTTTGAATGCAGTTAGAAAGCCCGTTAGTCTATCTATCTAACGGCATAATTTCAGATTTTTCCTTCCAAAAATAGCACCGTTAGAGGACAATCGTCCCTATATGTTGGTGCATTTTGGTGCATTTTTGAGGTTGTAAAACGGTTTTCACGTCCTACAGCCCTCAAGGATGCCTAAGATACTTTTTTTTGAATGCAGTTAGAAAGCCCGTTAGTCTATCTATCTAACGGCATAATTTCAGATTTTTCCTTCCAAAAATAGCACCGTTAGAGGACAATCGTCCCTATATGTTGGTGCATTTTGGTGCATTTTTGAGGTTGTAAAACGGTTTTCACGTCCTACAGCCCTCAAGGATGCCTAAGATACTTTTTTTTGAATGCAGTTAGAAAGCCCGTTAGTCTATCTATCTAACGGCATAATTTCAGATTTTTCCTTCCAAAAATAGCACCGTTAGAGGACAATCGTCCCTATATGTTGGTGCATTTTGGTGCATTTTTGAGGTTGTAAAACGGTTTTCACGTCCTACAGCCCTCAAGGATGCCTAAGATACTTTTTTTTGAATGCAGTTAGAAAGCCCGTTAGTCTATCTATCTAACGGCATAATTTCAGATTTTTCCTTCCAAAAATAGCACCGTTAGAGGACAATCGTCCCTATATGTTGGTGCATTTTGGTGCATTTTTGAGGTTGTAAAACGGTTTTCACGTCCTACAGCCCTCAAGGATGCCTAAGATACTTTTTTTTGAATGCAGTTAGAAAGCCCGTTAGTCTATCTATCTAACGGCATAATTTCAGATTTTTCCTTCCAAAAATAGCACCGTTAGAGGACAATCGTCCCTATATGTTGGTGCATTTTGGTGCATTTTTGAGGTTGTAAAACGGTTTTCACGTCCTACAGCCCTCAAGGATGCCTAAGATACTTTTTTTTGAATGCAGTTAGAAAGCCCGTTAGTCTATCTATCTAACGGCATAATTTCAGATTTTTCCTTCCAAAAATAGCACCGTTAGAGGACAATCGTCCCTATATGTTGGTGCATTTTGGTGCATTTTTGAGGTTGTAAAACGGTTTTCACGTCCTACAGCCCTCAAGGATGCCTAAGATACTTTTTTTTGAATGCAGTTAGAAAGCCCGTTAGTCTATCTATCTAACGGCATAATTTCAGATTTTTCCTTCCAAAAATAGCACCGTTAGAGGACAATCGTCCCTATATGTTGGTGCATTTTGGTGCATTTTTGAGGTTGTAAAACGGTTTTCACGTCCTACAGCCCTCAAGGATGCCTAAGATACTTTTTTTTGAATGCAGTTAGAAAGCCCGTTAGTCTATCTATCTAACGGCATAATTTCAGATTTTTCCTTCCAAAAATAGCACCGTTAGAGGACAATCGTCCCTATATGTTGGTGCATTTTGGTGCATTTTTGAGGTTGTAAAACGGTTTTCACGTCCTACAGCCCTCAAGGATGCCTAAGATACTTTTTTTTGAATGCAGTTAGAAAGCCCGTTAGTCTATCTATCTAACGGCATAATTTCAGATTTTTCCTTCCAAAAATAGCACCGTTAGAGGACAATCGTCCCTATATGTTGGTGCATTTTGGTGCATTTTTGAGGTTGTAAAACGGTTTTCACGTCCTACAGCCCTCAAGGATGCCTAAGATACTTTTTTTTGAATGCAGTTAGAAAGCCCGTTAGTCTATCTATCTAACGGCATAATTTCAGATTTTTCCTTCCAAAAATAGCACCGTTAGAGGACAATCGTCCCTATATGTTGGTGCATTTTGGTGCATTTTTGAGGTTGTAAAACGGTTTTCACGTCCTACAGCCCTCAAGGATGCCTAAGATACTTTTTTTTGAATGCAGTTAGAAAGCCCGTTAGTCTATCTATCTAACGGCATAATTTCAGATTTTTCCTTCCAAAAATAGCACCGTTAGAGGACAATCGTCCCTATATGTTGGTGCATTTTGGTGCATTTTTGAGGTTGTAAAACGGTTTTCACGTCCTACAGCCCTCAAGGATGCCTAAGATACTTTTTTTTGAATGCAGTTAGAAAGCCCGTTAGTCTATCTATCTAACGGCATAATTTCAGATTTTTCCTTCCAAAAATAGCACCGTTAGAGGACAATCGTCCCTATATGTTGGTGCATTTTGGTGCATTTTTGAGGTTGTAAAACGGTTTTCACGTCCTACAGCCCTCAAGGATGCCTAAGATACTTTTTTTTGAATGCAGTTAGAAAGCCCGTTAGTCTATCTATCTAACGGCATAATTTCAGATTTTTCCTTCCAAAAATAGCACCGTTAGAGGACAATCGTCCCTATATGTTGGTGCATTTTGGTGCATTTTTGAGGTTGTAAAACGGTTTTCACGTCCTACAGCCCTCAAGGATGCCTAAGATACTTTTTTTTGAATGCAGTTAGAAAGCCCGTTAGTCTATCTATCTAACGGCATAATTTCAGATTTTTCCTTCCAAAAATAGCACCGTTAGAGGACAATCGTCCCTATATGTTGGTGCATTTTGGTGCATTTTTGAGGTTGTAAAACGGTTTTCACGTCCTACAGCCCTCAAGGATGCCTAAGATACTTTTTTTTGAATGCAGTTAGAAAGCCCGTTAGTCTATCTATCTAACGGCATAATTTCAGATTTTTCCTTCCAAAAATAGCACCGTTAGAGGACAATCGTCCCTATATGTTGGTGCATTTTGGTGCATTTTTGAGGTTGTAAAACGGTTTTCACGTCCTACAGCCCTCAAGGATGCCTAAGATACTTTTTTTTGAATGCAGTTAGAAAGCCCGTTAGTCTATCTATCTAACGGCATAATTTCAGATTTTTCCTTCCAAAAATAGCACCGTTAGAGGACAATCGTCCCTATATGTTGGTGCATTTTGGTGCATTTTTGAGGTTGTAAAACGGTTTTCACGTCCTACAGCCCTCAAGGATGCCTAAGATACTTTTTTTTGAATGCAGTTAGAAAGCCCGTTAGTCTATCTATCTAACGGCATAATTTCAGATTTTTCCTTCCAAAAATAGCACCGTTAGAGGACAATCGTCCCTATATGTTGGTGCATTTTGGTGCATTTTTGAGGTTGTAAAACGGTTTTCACGTCCTACAGCCCTCAAGGATGCCTAAGATACTTTTTTTTGAATGCAGTTAGAAAGCCCGTTAGTCTATCTATCTAACGGCATAATTTCAGATTTTTCCTTCCAAAAATAGCACCGTTAGAGGACAATCGTCCCTATATGTTGGTGCATTTTGGTGCATTTTTGAGGTTGTAAAACGGTTTTCACGTCCTACAGCCCTCAAGGATGCCTAAGATACTTTTTTTTGAATGCAGTTAGAAAGCCCGTTAGTCTATCTATCTAACGGCATAATTTCAGATTTTTCCTTCCAAAAATAGCACCGTTAGAGGACAATCGTCCCTATATGTTGGTGCATTTTGGTGCATTTTTGAGGTTGTAAAACGGTTTTCACGTCCTACAGCCCTCAAGGATGCCTAAGATACTTTTTTTTGAATGCAGTTAGAAAGCCCGTTAGTCTATCTATCTAACGGCATAATTTCAGATTTTTCCTTCCAAAAATAGCACCGTTAGTGGTAGTTGACCTATTAGCATTTACAACGTTTCCCTACGCAAATGCTTGCTTTTATTAAAATATGGTAGAAATGTCATATAGATGTGTATTACTTTTACTCTATTATGTAGATGGAGTATTATAATTTACATTTCTACTAAATTTGATAATAAAATCGATGGGTTCGTATTTTTAATAATTAATTAAACGGGAGAACATATATAACACGTCTGGTCTTTAAATTGAACATTTTCACCCCCCCGCCTCCCCACTAATCCCACCACCACAACCCAAAGCCTTCTTGATTTCAGGTGGTATCCATCCGTCCCTTTTCTCCTTCATTTTCTCACTCTTATGTCTCAACCCTGAACCACCACCATTCTCAGTCATCTCTCTCAGTTGTATACATGTTGCAAGTCATGGTCGTGGCATGAGCATGATCGCATACGGAGAGGATATTTGTTAAGCACTCATGACTAATCACCCAACGGCAACCTAGGTTTGAAAGAATGTGTGAATTTGGAAAAAAACACCCCCAAACACAACTCATTTTTTGCGATCGTGTGTGTTGTGCTCTCTCCATAGAATGGGGAAGGGGTTTTTAGGAGTTATAAGTTCGCACCTCACCTGAAAATGATTTTGCCCATGACTTTCGAAGTGTCGAAGTCTTCGCCGTTCTGCAAATTCTCTTCATCATACAATACTGAGTTTTTTTTTAAATGTGTTTATTATTAAATAACAATTGGCAATCAATTTGTTCCGCAGTTTTATTAGAAATGTCAAATTCAGAATCCGCTTTCCCGTCTCACACGAGAATGGAACAGTAAACAGTTACTTCCCAGCTGTCAAGGTGGAGTGTCGATACCTTGTCGCACACAAATGTAAGAACATCCATGATCCATATCATGTATTAATTGGAAACACATCTGTGCGTCACTCTCCTTTCAAAAAAAAATAATAATTCGTTCTCAGTCGTGTTAATTTCTTATGTGTTCCTCCTAACAACCCTTGTGGCAACCGCTACACACTACAAAGCATAAGCCTTGTCACATATATGTACGTCTGCGATCGTGGGCAGACGATGACAATGAGAGCTTACCATATACACAACATCCCAATTTTGTATCTATTGGCCACTCTTCATTCTCGGCTACATACCTATATGAATCGTTTTAGTATCGCTAGCATAGTTGATTAAGCCATGTCTGTCCGTCCGTAGTCCGTCTATCTGTTCGTCACTGATTTTTGGGTCTTATATTTGTAATGAAATTGGTTATATAGGATCCTTGTCTGTGCCTAGAGAACAAATGTAAACATTTTTAAAATCCGCCCAATGTCACGCCCACTTTTTAGAAAAACGTTGTTTTTGACCAAGCGTAAGGGAATCTTGAAAAAGTCCCCGCCAAAATATTTAGACAATCAAAATATCTTTATTTTGTCCATACAACGTTTTTTTTGGTCTGTTTTTGTTCAAATATTAAAGAATTTCTAAAAACATATTTATATACAAATTTATATACATGAGTATTACGTTTTCTTACAAAAACCATTTGTTAACACTACCCCATGGCATAGATGCCATAGAAAAAACGTCTCTTTTTTTCTCGTCTCTTTTATTCGCTCATAATTGTTAATCTAAAATACAGGATAAATTTGAAAGTGCAAATGTCATTTATCGGGATAGACTCGATTATAGTCGTCATTTCTTTATATTCACATTTTTTAGGGTCCAAATGATTGAAAACATAAACTCATTGCTTTGTTAAAAATGGAAAAATCAAAATGGTAAACAACTTTTTGTTTGTGGTCTTTGGTCATTTTTACAAATTAAATTCACTTGAAATAGAGACAGTTTACATGAAACGCTTGTCTATGAATAACATTTAATGCATTTGGGTATTTCTCGACTATGACAGAATAACCAAAATTTTGCCAATGGTTTTCGAATAACACATTCAACCAACACAAAACGACGAAACATGTAACTGTTCAGACTGATAAATACGCAAAACTACATACCTACATAATATTTGTTTCGAGGTGTAAAGCAATTAAAACTTTTGAACCTTGCTAAGAAAGATCTTTGGTGCTGTGTTTAAAAAAGTAATAGTTAAGTTAAACGAACATAAAATAATTTTAAACTCTGTGAATCTAGATTAGAGAGTTGTGAATTGAAATGATGCCTGCATTTGATTCCAGGCTTTTCTTAGGAAAATACAAGAGTTATATATTAGCATGATCATGCGAAATACAGGATAGATGGGAGGGTTAATTATACTATATCTCATAGGGGTATAAGTATATGTCTTGATACATTATTTGCAGCATAGGTAAATTATTTAGATATATATATACCTACCTTAAACTCAGTGCCTTCTTTATAAACGCATTATAAGGAGTATGCACTCATTAAAATCCCTCTAAACACAAAAACCTTATTCATAAAAATATATACAACGTTTAATAGACGAAGCAGACCTGAAAATGTTGTTTTTGGCCAAAGGGTTAGAATTTTTTTTGTTGAACCATAAAAGATTTATATAAACCTTCTGAACAATATTCACTGGGGTTCTGGCAACGCTTACTTTTTGGGGACATTTGTTATTAGAAAACAGGATTGACGGATATTCAACGATTCGCAAAATAGATTGTTTTTTATTTATGTCAATTTTAAGTTGAACAAAAAAAAGAAAATCCTTCGCAAATAGTAATAGCTCTCGAATTGTATAGCACTCTACATATTCTTTCTTTTGTCACTAGGTGTCGCATTTGAACTTTTCCAATCGTCAATCATGCTTTGGAGCTTCGCTTTGCCAACGTAACACCCAACTGCTTTGCACTTACTCTGAAATATTCACTTACTAAGCGGTGTCAACTTCTGCTACAAAATGGCGGAAATTATAGGTACAAATCTTCGCTAAACATATCGTAGATTTTCGTTTTGAGGTTGAAGCTCAACGCAAGAAAAAGCTACATTGTGATAGATAGGTATATAACATTGATTTCATATGGTTAAACTAGTTGCATCAGCCAACGCAACGCGCGAAAGAGTGACTGATTTTCGCATAGACTAAGTGCTACACATTTTTTAGCGGTATTAATATACTTTTAAGTCTTTGAAAACAGTAAAATTGATTTCCAAAGATTTTGCTCCTAACTGGAAAACAAAATTACTATTTTTATACATATGTATTTACTGCAAAACGATTAATTAAGCGATAATTCTTCGAATGGTTAAACTAAATCGCAAAAAATGTATCTCTCAGCTGTGTTTGTGAAAATTGAATACTACATAATCGACAATTTTAAAAATATGTAGGTAATTAGTTTTGTCCCAAATAAAATTTAACGAAATGTTCAGTTTAGTCTAATAACGGCAAAGTGAGTGTAAAGGTCTTCTACAATTTGCCAAAATTATAAAGACCGTCGAATTGACGTATGCTTAACATTTGATCTTACGTCTACCTCTCAGATAAGGAAAATGTTTAGGTCGACCTAGTCGTGCATCACTAAGCTACGCATTTGAACTTTTCCAGTCGTAAATAGCGCTTTGGAGCTTCCTTTGCAAATGTAACATTTAACACCTACATCCTCTGACATATTCACTTACTAAGCGGTTTCAACTTCTGCTACAAAATGGTGGAAATAATAGGTACCTACAAATCTTCGCTAAAAATATCGTAGGTTTTCGTTTTGAGGTTAAGGCTCAACGGAAGACAAAGCGTCATTGTGATAGGTAGGTAACACAACGCAACGCGCCGAAGCGTGACTGAAGACTGACTTGTCGTTTTGTTTGTTTTAAGTGTCAAACAATTTGTTTTCACACATATGTTGAGTTTTCTTTTTTTTTTGTATTTTTGTTTGCAACAATTCCACAATTCAGTTTTGACGAATAACGGCAAGGTGAGTGTAAAGGTTTTCTATAATTTGCCAAAATTATACAGACCGTCTAATTTTCGCATGCTTAATATTTGATCTAACGTCTACCTCTCAGCTAAAGAAAATGTTACGATCGACCCAGTCTTGCACCCATCACTCGTTTAATATTATGAAAATGGAGAAGTCCGAAATAGTGGGTCTCGCAATTTTGTCTGTCTACCGGTCTGTGCACGCAGCTGGAAGCTAAACGGGTTGACGGATTTATTTCAAATTTGGTATACAGTTCTTAATGCCCTGGAACTGTTATAATAAGTGTAAGTAATGGTTGCTCCCATAAAACGGTTTTGGTCAAATCTGAATTTTCCTAGAATGGCTCTAAAGATTTTGATTGAACTTAATGCCTACGTTAACACTATTGTTTGAAACAAAATTGCATACATTGTTTTTCCCAGAAATTTCAATATCAGTCTTACTATAGGCATTTTTATGAATGAAATTGTGACAAACAACGGGAAATTACAAATTTCGGCTGCATAAGCTGATTTGATTTAAAAATTAGTTTTAAGAATAATCACAAATTAAATTCGGGCACGCAATGGCGGGCTCAAGGGCACGATGGTTGTTGCGGTGAACTGCCGCGTAGAAGGGTCTGGGTTCGATTTCCAGCCATATCAACACCTAAATGATTTTTCACTGCCCCTCCTTTCGTGATGATCTGACAAATCATGCGAGTGGTATCAATTGTCAAGAAAAGCTTATCTCAAATTCGCCGTTCGGGGTCGGCATTAAACAGGAGGTCCTGCCATCGTGCAGAAGTACACACGCACCTGAGTGCTAACGAACCTGTTGCGTTAAAAATGTGTGATTTGTATTTTTGTAAGCAATGGCCTATGCGCTCATAATTTTAGTAAAAGAAAGTTACTTTAATTTTTGGGATTTGAGTAAGAGAACCCGTGATCGTGCTTACTGCTAGACACGGTATATAATAAGGCTTCGATATTGTTCAATGTATATAATATTCAAATCGCTCATATTATAGTTGTTCGTACCAGCTATAATAATCACTCTTTGAGAAAAACTAATTGAGCAGATAATGTTATTGGCTCTGTTAACTCTTCTCTTCAAAGAATCGCAAACGATGATAAGCTACATGAACAGTTGAGCACTGAACACTTGTACAGCCCACAACTGAACTAACCTACCCTAACTCTCTTCCATATTCTAAAGTTCAGTATGTTTAATATATATTCAGGTGGTTATTTCATTATTCTCCCTTAATATGTTGACGAATGTTTAAAGAAAGCTTTCGTATTTACATTTTGTTTTTGCTGAATACGAGTGCAACAGTGCTCACGATATTTTAATGTGAAAACTGAAAACTAAAGAAGATGAACAAAGAAAAAAAACAAACATTTCAATTCTATTGAAATTTTGTCGGCTGCAGCATACACTGTCTGCATAATACTAAAGCATGTGAGAGAATTGAGTTCTATTATTGTTTTAGATACGTGCAGCAGTACCATTTAACTTTGAAAGCAGCTTTCAGACACATTACACTATAAAGTTTATTCAGTATCGTGTCGGATATTGTCGGGTGAATGTTGATTATTTTAAATTAAAAAGGACGGAGTTGAAACTTTTAGTTTTTTTTTATTAATTTTAGTAGCCGTAAGCAAATATTAAAATGTTTGTGATTCTTTTGCGACTGATTGCACCGCACGATTTGATGAACATACGTACATAGCTATATATGCATTTTAATAGTCATTCTGTCTCGTTTACAAATTGCTTAAAAAGTGTTGAGTGAAAAAGTTTGGCCTATTACACAATATCTACGATATAACTATTCAGACTGTCAATACCGGCATTATAACAGAAAAGATATTTATTTTTCGCATCTATGTTTCATATACCTACCAAAATTAATATGTACGCATTATCCATCACGTGTCTTTTCAATAGTTTTGTTCACTTAAATATTCCCTTTGAGTCACATCTGCTACTGCTGTTTACAATGCAGAGATACTTGATCTATTATTTATACGACTTACAATTCATCACATTCGTTCATATAGCATTGAATCTATAGCTAGTTTATTTTTTTTAAGCAAGGGTGAAGAAGCAGACTGAATTCATTACTACCGTTTTCTCGGCATAAACATACCATGCAATTGCCAAACAAAATGAAATCAATGGTTTATTTTTTTCAAATGCTAATTGAGAAAGTATATATGCATTATATTATCGGACGTATGTACATATGTAATTGAATTTAATTTTGTTTTATTTTTACGGTTGTGTTCGGTCGCATCATCGTTACCTACTTTATTTCCATTCAAATTAATTAAAGCTTACCTACCCACAACAAAATATTGATAACTGATGATTATTGAAAATAATTATGTAGGTACGTGTGTATATTTCGTTTTGCAACTAATTAAATGGTTCATTTCTATACTTCAGGCTGGATCTTGTTCTAATTGATGTGTAAAAAGTTCTATATAAAAAAATGGATGCAAATTGTATTGTGAAATAATTTACGTAATATTATTTGCCCACGAACACCTATTGTAATACAAAATTATAGTTATATCGGGTTGTTATTATCTTATTTTAGGATTAGGATGAATGTGTAGTGTTTTTGTTTCAAAAGAATTAATAGTTCGGCGTTAATAGTACCTATATTGAAGTTAAAGCATAACATTTTTAATTGAACAAGTACAACAATATACCTATATAACTAGGTACATAAAAGTGTTTATTGGTTCACTTAATAAATAAAAAAAAATAATAATAACATAAATAGTAAAGGCGATCTAAATATGGATATGAAAATGGATCACCAGAACCAACCAGATTTAGTAGCTGCTACAACGGGTTCACCTTCAGAGGTCCCAAATGATCCTGGGTATGTATATAAAAATAGTTCAATGTAAAATTATATAAATTTCAACACTATTTGGTTTTCATAGTGTAGAGAATGGTTGATTTTTATAAAAATCTTCGGGCCTTAGAGGTTTAAGAATTAAATAATTACGATGGTAGGGGAACGTGATTTGTGTGAACAATTGCACAAATACGTCCTTATGTTCCGTCCCGTCCGTCTGCCCATACTAATTTTCCCTGCCTAAAACGCTTCACCGAAATACTTTAAAATTCGTATTTTGAATTTTTTATAGCTACAATTCTGAATTCCATATTCTCTAATCTTAGTAGGTAACTATTTTAATAAAACTTAACAGAATTATTGATGTTTGGCGGTAACGGGTAAGGTTCAAACGAAAACTGATTACGCGCTTTTAATTGAAATACGAGATTTTAAAATTTATAAATTCCTAAAATTCTTACAAACAAAACACAATAAAATTAAATGACTTGGTTAATTTTAACATTTAAAATTTTTTTTTAAATTCTGTGTTTAGTGTTCATAAACCTTGTAGTAACAAATTGTGGAACTTTAAGGAAACCAGTAAAATCGTTCGTGCCGCAGAGAATTGTGTTTTTTTTTCATTATTAACCATAGCTGAAAGTTCAGTAAATACACCTTTAGACTAAATCTGATTACCTCTATGGTCATTTTTTCAGTTAGATAGCAAAGTTCAAGAAAAAATTAGACCTATTTATTTAATAAATCAGTTATTCGAGAGGAAAACTGGATACGCAGTTATTTTTAAAATATTAACGTCATAATCGTGTTTATTTTAATTAAAATCATGAGCGCAGTTTTAGATAAATTTACATTTCATTCATTCAAGTTGACGAAATAGTATGCGAGGATTTAACAATCCACTGCGTCTCTGCGAATGCGTATTATTACATAGAGTAAACACAGTGCGAAAAAGGTCGATGGTTAACCGAATTTATTGCTCTGATGGACGATTATGTCGACCATGAAATGGACGGAGCTAGCGGTAAACTTCTCGAATAGAACCATTATTTTTGAAATAAATTTGCACGGTTTGCAACCGTTGTTCATTTGTCAACCTGTTCATGATGAAATGGCAAACCAAAATGAACATTAATGACATTAGAATTGCCCGATTGGACAACAAAATGTCAGTTTTATCTCTTTTTGAAAACCAACCTCAAAAAAACACCCGTTATATTTGATTTATCAGATCATCACGAGAGGAGGGCCAGTGAAAAATCATTTTAGGTGTTGCTTCGGCTGGGAATCGAACCAGACTTTCTGCGCGGCAGTTCATCGCACTAAACATCGCTCCACTCAGCCCGTTTAGGGATAATTGGGCAAAAATCAATTATGTGGAATTCATGAAAACAGTAATAGTAGTATAAAATTATATTTCATTCAATTTGTCCAAATAGTTTCGGAGAAATTGACAATTTTCTTTATATGGTCTAAATGCCAAATCCGTTACATGGATTTCCTTGAAAAAATAACTGGGTTATGCATTTTTTTAATCAATAGGCTTATAGCATATACGAAGTTTAATCAAAATCTTTAAAACAGTTTTCGATCAAAATTAAGGTTATGTATAATTTTTATATGGCAGGTACCGGAAATAACATGGCCAAAAGCGAACAAAAAAAAAGCCTAGCATTATGACCAAAAAACTCTGGATACGAAGTTTGAAGAAAATCAGTCAAGTCGTTTAGGCTGGAGAGACCATTACGGGCCGACAAAACGGCGAACCGACGAACGGAATTCCTTTAAAAAAAAAAACACTTTTTTGGGTTCCGCTATCATCGTAATGTTAAAATCAATCAAAGTATCGTGGTCGAAAATTTTCACGAAAACAATATCTTAAAAGAAAGTTAAAAATTAAAAAATACACATTTTCATGGTTTTGGATGTAATTGGATGGTAGTGGGAGGTCAAGTCGTTTAGGCTGGAGAGACCATTACGGACAGACGGACCGACTATTAACTGTTTGGCATAAGGCACAACAACACACGATCGCAAGGGTTGAGTTTTATTTGGGAGTGTAATTCACACAAGTCGTTTAAACTTCGAAGTTTGAAGTAAAAACAAAGGTTTGAAAATACGTAATTTGTTTCCTTTCTACGTGCGACATCTATATAAACTATATTATCTGTGGTATTACCATTTGAAACAATTCTACATATAACATGGCCCAAGTGTTTCTGAACGGGATTTTTTGAGATGTTTTCAAACTGGAAATTAGTATGCTTCACATAGACACCAATTTTAGTCGTTTTGTCGTTTGGTAGACATAAGTGGTTTGGTAGACACCTATTTCAATACTTTTGATGATCAACCGTAGCTGGTTGGCACGTTTTGCGTGTTCAAAGTACTTATATTCTCTTCCTTGCTACTTTCAAAGCTACCCGCGGGACATCGGATCATGAAAAGTATACTCATATATTTTTGTTTTAATAATTATTAAACCACTTTATGATATGGAAACCCATTGATTTTAGCTTACCTACATCATCAGTTCGTCAGTTTCTCATTGATCCTCAAATCTTCTAGGTATATAACTAGGTAAATATTTTCAATTGGTACAGGATAACTTCGAGCAGAACCATGTTCCTTTCAAAATTTAGGAACAACAGCAAACTTGTTGCCTAAAATCGTTTTCATAGGTTCGATTGAAAATATAATATTTTAATTCATTCAAATTTACCAGTAAATAATAAATGGTTATATATACATTTTAAAGGATGATATTTTTTTTTCAATATAACCACTAATATATCTACCAGGGTTTGTGTTAAAAAAAAACTCAATAAATTAATTTATACATGCGCGAACATAATTGCCCTTTTTAAATTTTTCACTGCCACTCACTTGAATAGAAACATGATTATTTTGCAGAATGTTTTGTTTTTGCTGTTCTCTCTTTGCTGATATCGGTCATTGCGGTTTGCATTTTAAAAGTGACGTTTATTAGGCTATTGTCAGAAAAAAGGAAGTGACAAAAAGATTACCGTTACTAATGAGAACTGGCTTGTTGTCAATATCCACAAAAAAAATGCATTTGTTTTTGCTTCAAATTTAAAGTCGCATGCAGGGAGAACGTTAGACTCAGTCGTCCACACATCACACGTTGATATTCGACACATGGTTTTTTGATATTGTTTGTTAGCTTATCATATTCTCACGAAACCACTGATCTTTAGCCAACCAACGGGGGAGTTTAAGTTTGTTTAATGTCTGACTATGTTTTGCTGGATGTTTAAACTTTCTATATGTGATGTAAATGCATCTGAATAAAACTCATTGATTATTATTAGATATGATAAATGAACATTCAGTTATTTTCCTAAAATGAATTTAATAAGTTTTGAAGCCCTTATAGTATATTTATATTTTAAAATATTATTTCATATAATACAATTTATATGTATTTAAACCGAATAATCGTTTACCTATACGATACAGTCACGTTTGTTAGTGACAAAACTGTTCATATGAAGTAATCTAATTTAAAATTTAATCAAACAAATATCTACGTATTTTAATTGTTTTGTCTCTACTCAATTTTTCTTTACTTTATTTAGTGAATGCTTTATTTTCCATTAAATTCAAAACAATTTTATTTGTATTATAGGAAAATGTTCATCGGAGGACTGAGTTGGCAGACGAGCCCAGGTAAGACTAATACATTTGTATACTTCTAAACAACAACTTTCAGTATTTTGCATATCCCTTACAATATTGATTGATTCTTTTGATTTGACATTCACTTAAGTGTGCACGCGCATCGCCTGCGGCCACTGCAACCTAACCTAAACTACGCTTTGATGATAGGGAAACTTATAAAAGTTGTTTCAGCGATTGCTTCCGTCTGTTAGTCTGCCCATATTCGCTTGTGACGCCTTAACGGGTAGACCGATTTTCTTAAAACTTCGTATTTTGAGTTTTTGTAGCATGAATTGTAGGCATTCTTTTTGTGGCCCTTCTTTTAATAATACCTCCCATATAACGCTTCTACATAACCACAATTTCCACAAAAACGGTTCTAACAATTTTAATTTTTTTAATAATAAATAAATAAATAATTCTCTTATTTAATTATGCTATAAGAAACAAAATTGTAAAAAAATTGTAAAAAATTGTGAAAAAATTGAAAATTTATCGCAAAAAATATTGTCTAGTTAAATAAAAATGAATACAAATCTGAATTACTATAAACTATACTACTCTACTATAAATGACTATAAACTCTTAATAAGGCCTCGTAACTAGTTTGATAATGAATATATATTAATAATGATTTTTCAGTTCTAGTTAACAACGAACAATTATTACTCTCTATTTTGAGTGTAAGTGGTGGTGGGTGCACGACTGAATTGTACGCAACTTTCTCTTTCACAGCGAGTTAATTTGACGTTTTAAATTTTGCCAAAATGCACAATAATATTTATTTTGATTAAAAAAGCGAAAGCTTATTTTAATTTAATAAAAGCAGATATGACCGAAGACGAAAAGATACAAGCCAGAATTTTATTTACGAAAGCTGGATTTCCAGTGTGTTGGATGTGTAGACGGAGCTTTCATTGTTGCCCCAGTCTGATTAAAGCATCAGCATTTATATGCTATAATTGTAAGTCAACAATATTAAAAAAGTTTTGAATATCATTTCACTATCTGCTAATAATTGGTATTTTAGGCTTGTGATCACAAAATGGAAAGTATCTAGTTCTTAGGATTTAAATTGTGTGATTAAAAAAAGGCAAAAGCTGGAATATTAAAGTAAGAACTTCACAAATATCAAGATTCTTTCACGCCTGTGTAGAAGACTATAACTAGTTCTTTTTTCACGAATTCTCTTCAGTTATAGTGTGAAGATGGCCGAGTTTATACGCGTAAGGCAATAAAAAGTTTATAGAAAACGTTCAAAAGTTCGGGAAGATGACTTTCATACATTTCTTCGGTTTTCAAAATAAAATGTGCAGTGGCTTTCTGATTACTTCTACAGGAGGTGCCCTTTCGTCTGAGAAAAGAATGCAGATTTTTTTGAGATATCTGAGTGAACCTGGATTTCGGTTTGGTGTAGGACAATATGTTGGAGTTGAACGAAATAGAGTATGCAAAACTATCAAGCAAGTTGCAAACAAATAAAAGCTAGAACTTCTAGCCTTAGCTACTAGCTAAAGCTATGACTAGAAAACTTAAGCTTCTTAAAAATAATCTTTACCTTTTTTTTATTCACAAGACCCATCATAGAGAGATGATGCCTTCTAACAAGTGAAAAAAAAACTTAATTACTCCCCACAAAAAAGCAAAAAAAAAAATAATCAATGCCTGTTGTGCTTTAGACATTTTTTGCGAGCATTTTAATGTATCAAACCCAGAAGCGATAGAAAATCATGTCAAACCTAATAGTATTGCAACCGAGGCCGTAGAACCTGTAACAGACTATGATCTTTTATACATGTACTTTCTTTACTTAATTAAAACTTTATTAACAAAACAAAACATAACAAAAAACTTAAAAATAAATTTTGTAGAATGTATTAATTTTCTTCTTCGGTTCCCATATATTTCAGTTTCTTTAGTTCAAAATAACGCAGTCGCATCTCCAAATTTTCATGGTGTCGTCGATATTGGTCAACATTCTCCTCTTCATTCCGTTTTTTTTAGCTTTTAACAAAGCCAGTTCTTCAGCCTTGAGATCATATGTTTTCCTTACATACCTTGCGATGTCATGAATATCTTTTTCAGTGGTTTGTGTATCTTGTTTGGTTTTGTAACAAATTCAGCCTCTCTTTTTCCCTCTCGTTGCTTTTAGAAAATCTGGAAAAAACGTTTTGGAATTTTTGGCGTATCTCTTGGCAAAACATGTTGTTCGGGATCTGATATTTCCTCAGCTCCACAATCAGCATCATTGGGATGAGAACGACTGCCACTTCCACTTTGACCAATTACCTCTCCATCTGGATTAACTGCTATTTCAAGGCGAATTAGGGTGTCTACAGCTTAAATCCGACCAAACCTTAATTATGCAAAAAAAAAAAAAAAACACAAAACAACAACAACAACATTTTTAGAAATAGCTCATAAGAAAACAAAAACACAAAATACCTATTGTCATACATTTTCCTTGCAAAAACGTGACCCAAGAGTATTCAGCTGCACTATGAACAGATCCTACAACTCTTGGTTACTTTTGTTGGTTGATCCGATTTTCTCAACCATTTGGCAACGTCAGGATTTCGCTCCATCAGCTCCACTGGCACCAGCTTTTGGAATTGGTTGCTATCAGTTCTCTTCATTCCACAATTATTTTCGTATTTACATACACAATTTTTATGTTATTAGTTTACTTACATTTTTTTAAGTTGGTTCACTCATTTTTCTGTCCTGTGTTTATCTTTCACAACAATGAAACCGTTCGAAACTGTATTTTTAGCTAATTAGTTCGCGCACAGTCATCGAATATTTTCATTCGAAATATATCGACACTACTGGCGAATAAGATCTGTGCTCCACTCGCAAACAGTTATACCAAATAGTTACATTAGTTCGACTCGCAAACTGTAATAGGGCTATAAATAATATCTTTATAAGATATTTGTTCATTGTCCCAAAACGATGTTTTTCCGAAAAGTGGTCGGATTTTTAAAATTCTTACACTTTTTATGCTGGGAGCAATATTAGTTCGTGTACCAAATTTCATAGATCCAACACAAAAATGGTAGTAGTTTTCAAAAAAAAAAATTAAAAACATTACCTGGATAACCCACCGTGATTGTTCACAAGACGTCCCCTTTGTTCAGAAGTCTGACGTGTGACACGAAAGATTTTTTCTTCAATTATGGAAGCGCCTGCCTATGACAACTGTTTTGTTGATGGTACGCATTTTGTTGTTGGTCCGCATTTTTTAACTGTTTCTTCTTCTACGGTACCTGGATGATCTCGGACTCTAGGAATTATAGGTTTATCTTAGAAGTCCGTCCCACTCTGAGATTAAACTTTTCTCTTAACATGACTTCCTTTAGATATAGTTTTCGAGAAAGATAAAATAAAACAAAAGAGTAAAAAGTTTTTTTTTAAATGTTGACTTTGGAATTAATTTGTTCTAAAAATGATTGCTGTACAATCAAAGTACATTTTGGTACAACCAGTTGCTACTCTATTTTTTTTTTGCAGCTATTTTTAAATAATTTTAGTAAAAAGCGCTTGTGTTTATCAGTTCTATAAGAATTTATTGATATTTTGCGGCACCTTACTTATCGTACTCTTCCAAATGTTTTCATATGTTTTCGAAAAATTACAATCAGTCTTAATTTTCGCGAAAAGAAAAACTGAATCAAATGACTTCTCTTCGAAAAACGTTTTTATACACAACACAATAAGATTGTCTTTTAAAAACAAATATACATTCACTAAATCGACTTATGAATGAAGAGTATCACCAACTGTACAAATAGTACAAAGTGAACAAGTACCAAACCGTAGCATTCATGAGAATCTTTAGTTGGCATAAGCTTGGCTGTATATATGTGTTTTTGCATATACATGATGTTTGCTTTTTTAAAAATAGCAACAAATGCTAACGAGAAGAAATTTTGCTGCAGTTGCAAGTTAAGAGTTTGAACGCGTGCTCGAAATAAAATATACACAAGCGTTTTTTGAAACAAACTATTTTTTCATTGAAAGTAAAATTAGTTGAATCTCAATGAGTAAAGATTTGGATCGTTTTATTAGAGATTGAAATAAACAACTTTTGCCCTATAGCCTTTAGAACTAAATTAACTTACATTTTCATTTGATTCGCATGATAATCATCTACACATGAATTCGAAGCATGCGAAATTAAATTCAATAGATATATTAAAGCAGATAATAAGTGAAAAAATAGAAGAGAAATAAACCAGTTCAACACAGAATAAAACTGCAACAAAAATGCAGGCATTGGTGCAAACTACTTAGAAAATGCTGACGCAAGTCACATCATTCTATTTGTTTCATTGTGTAAAAGCTGGTACCGGGGTAGGTTTGTCTGACGAAGGAGATACTCAAAGGTGATGGGTGTTAGTTTGGTCGTGTGTGATAGTAGTTGTTAAAGATAACCCATGAATAGAAGACCGTCGTGTAGCGGGTTGATGACATGTGCTTTATGGTAATAATCCGTTAAAAAAAAACATGCTTGCAAAGTGAGGTACCTACTAAATACTACTCAATATAGTCCTTTCAATAATAGGTATAGACGTGAGCTATAATCTTATAAGCAACATTTGTTAACTAAGCAATTACATTGTGGGGTTGTCTTAGATTTAGTTTGTTCAGCATATTTAAAGTGTGGAAGGTATAGGACGTGAACACCGACGACATATAATGCAAGAGAGTTCAATGTATACATACATAACTTCAAAATTAATTATTTTAGTAAGAATATGCTATACCAGTAATTTAAACGAATGCCTAACCTTGCAAATATTTTACAAAAAGCTACAGAAAAGTAGGTATGTCAATATTTTAACTTTTGAGAATTCGTAGAGCGCTTTAGCTCTTAAAACGGGTCTAAAAAATATAAATATTTTACTTTTTCTTTGCGTGCAGCAACAATTTAAACAAATAAATAGAATTTGTTTTAATTATTGATTATTAATCATAATAAAGAAGAATGTAATTAGTACTAACAAAAAACAACTGCTGCACCGCTTCAAAATGTGTTTTTTTAACTTTCTCTTACAAAGAGAAAGGTGTTGTTTTTTTTAAATTTTCGTCCTCGAGATTTTGATTCCGTCGTAGATACGTCTGTTCGTCTGGGCGTAATGGTTTCTCCAGCCTAAACGTCTTGACAAATTTTCTTCAAACTTCGTATCCAGCGTTTTTTTGTCTTAACTCTATAACTTATACAATGCGGGTATATTAGTTTTGATATTAAGTTTGTAACTTTTGCGGTCAAATTTTAAAATACTCGAAAAGAATTTTGATTGTAATAATATCAACATTTCGTCTATATATCATTTTAACCCACGCCTACTTTTTGGTGGCGTTTTCCTACAAACACCATTTGTATACCCATTGTATAACCATTTGTCATATCATATTTTTTGTCGAACCATACAAGATAAACTATCTGAACAATATCTTATGACAATGTCATTTTCAATATATAGTTCTCAGAAAGCCCACATTTTGGAGATATTAATTTAAAGGATGGGATGGGATAGGGTATTAAACGACCCGCACAGCGGATTGTTGCCTTCCCATGAGTTTTTTTTTGCTATTAGCCATTCTATTATAATGGAAGGTACCGTCCATTTAAAAACTATACATAACCTTAATCTTTTTCGAAAATGGCTCTAGAGGTCCTAACTACTACCTGCACCCCTTTTCTTCAAAATGGGTTTTTTATTAAAATTTCTCTTACAAAGAGAGAGGTGTTTTTTTTTTCGTGGACTGGTGGAAATGTTCATAGACACGATAAGCACGTGCCATAAGTATTCTGAGATTTTTACTTAACAAAACCACCTCCCTTTTTAGTATTTGTATTGCAATGAGGTATGCATCTTGACAGGTAACTTTTCTTTGAGAGCTCCTGCTTTATCCGCAACTTATAGCGCGGTTTTTGATTATCGTGCTAAATCTAATGGTTTAGTTTCTTTGATGACACCGGAATAAAATTGTTTCGTCAATAATTTAAAGGACCGTTGTGGTAAGGTGTCCTAATAAATGTTTTTTATACCCTATGCCATAGGGGTATAATAGTTTTGATACAAAGTTTGTAACGTAGACAAATAATTTAGCTAGATATACCTCAAAGAATATGGATCGACTCAGAGTCGCTAGCTGAGTCGATTAAGCCATGTCTGTCTGTCCGTCCGTCCTTCCTTCTGTAGGTAACCGGTTTTTAGGCCTTAAATTTTGAGGTAGGATAATGAAATTTGGTGCATGTAATCCTTGTACGTGCAGTTCGAGCACGTGTAAAATTTGAAATCCACACACTGCCACGCCCCCTTTTTAGAAAAATCTAATTTTAAGCCAAACCGTTCAAAATTTTGAAAAAGTGTCTAAAGAACATATCTAAACAACCCTAATGTCTATACGCCCATGTTTTCAGCTAAAAACGTTTTTCGGTAAAATTTTAAACATTTCGAAAAAAATGTATGCAAAATAATTGGTTTTTGTAATATCAACATTTTTTCTATATATAATTTTTACCCACGCCCACCTTTTGGAGGCGTTTTCATACAAAAACCATTTGTATACCCTACGCCATGCCATATGCAGGAGAAAAACGATGTTATTGGTCGAACCATATAAGATTTTGATTAGCTGTCTGAACAATATGCTGCAACAATTTCAATTTTAAAATTTCTTTGCCATAAAACCCATATTTAAGGGATATTAATTTTAAGAACAGCCTTCTCATCAGTTTTTTTTTTTGTTTTCGTGCAAATTGTTTCGCTTCATCCTAAACTCCGGGAAGACGCAGATATCTGCGTGGATCTTCGTGGTTTATCTACCACGGCGTATTGACGTATGATTTTAACATTTTTTTTTTCAGAAGTTTGTAAAATTTTAAAATTAATTTCACTGTATAATAGCAGCTTGTTATAGAGGTTAAGCTTCGAGTATTTACCGAACAACCGGTACATTTCTCTGTATTTATTTTATAGGTATATATATATATAGGTATAGGACGTGAACACCGACGACATATAATGCAAGAGAGTTCAATGTATACATACATAACTTCAAAATTAATTATTTTAGTAAGAATATGCTATACCAGTAATTTAAACGAATGCCTAACTGACCTTGCAAATATTTTACAAAAAGCTACAGAAAAGTATGTCAATATTTTAACTTTTGAGAATTCGTAGAGCGCTTTAGCTCTTAAAACGGGTCTAAAAAATATAAATATTTTACTTTTTCTTTGCGTGCAGCAACAATTTAAACAAATAAATAGAATTTGTTTTAATTATTGATTATTAATCATAATAAAGAAGAATGTAATTAGTACTAACAAAAAACAACTGCTGCACCGCTTCAAAATGTGTTTTTTTAACTTTCTCTTACAAAGAGAAATGTGTTGTTTTTTTTAAATTTTCGTCCTCGAGATTTTGATTCCGTCGTAGATACGTCTGTTCGTCTGGGCGTAATGGTTTCTCCAGCCTAAACGTCTTGACAAATTTTCTTCAAACTTCGTATCCAGCGTTTTTTTGTCTTAACTCTATAACTTATACAATGCGGGTATATTAGTTTTGATATTAAGTTTGTAACTTTTGCGGTCAAATTTTAAAATACTCGAAAAGAATTTTGATTGTAATAATATCAACATTTCGTCTATATATCATTTTAACCCACACCTACTTTTTGGTGGCGTTTTCCTACAAACACCATTTGTATACCCATTGTATAACCATTTGTCATATCATATTTCTTGTCGAACCATACAAGATAAACTATCTGAACAATATCTTATGACAATGTCATTTTCAATATATAGTTCTCAGAAAGCCCACATTTTGGAGATATTAATTTAAAGGATGGGATGGGATAGGGTATTAAACGACCCGCACAGCGGATTGTTGCCTTCCCATGAGTTTTTTTTTTGCTATTAGCCATTCTATTATAATGGAAGGTACCGTCCATTTAAAAACTATACATAACCTTAATCTTTTTCGAAAATGGCTCTAGAGGTCCTAACTACTACCTGCACCCCTTTTCTTCAAAATGGGTTTTTTATTAAAATTTCTCTTACAAAGAGAGAGGTGTTTTTTTTTTCGTGGACTGGTGGAAATGTTCATAGACACGATAAGCACGTGCCATAAGTATTCTGAGATTTTTACTTAACAAAACCACCTCCCTTTTTAGTATTTGTATTGCAATGAGGTATGCATCTTATCTAGCGATAAGATGCATACCTCATTTTTATCACGAGTGTTTATAAATGTTTGACAGGTAACTTTTCTTTGAGAGCTCCTGCTTTATCCGCAACTTATAGCGCGGTTTTTGATTATCGTGCTAAATCTAATGGTTTAGTTTCTTTGATGACACCGGAATAAAATTGTTTCGTCAATAATTTAAAGGACCGTTGTGGTAAGGTGTCCTAATAAATGTTTTTTATACCCTATGCCATAGGGGTATAATAGTTTTGATACAAAGTTTGTAACGTAGACAAATAATTTAGCTAGATATACCTCAAAGAATATGGATCGACTCAGAGTCGCTAGCTGAGTCGATTAAGCCATGTCTGTCTGTCCGTCCGTCCTTCCTTCTGTAGGTAACCGGTTTAGGCCTTAAATTTTGAGGTAGGATAATGAAATTTGGTACATGTAATCCTTGTACGTGCAGTTCGAGCACGTGTAAAATTTGAAATCCACACACTGCCACGCCCCCTTTTTAGAAAAATCTAATTTTAAGCCAAACCGTTCAAAATTTTGAAAAAGTGTCTAAAGAACATATCTAAACAACCCTAATGTTGTTTTCAGCTAAAAACGTTTTTCGGTAAAATTTTAAACATTTCGAAAAAAATGTATGCAAAATAATTGGTTTTTGTAATATCAACATTTTTTCTATATATAATTTTTACCCACGCCCCCCTTTTGGAGGCGTTTTCATACAAAAACCATTTGTATACCCTACGCCATGCCATATGCAGGAGAAAAACGATGTTATTGGTCGAACCATATAAGATTTTGATTAGCTGTCTGAACAATATGCTGCAACAATTTCAATTTTAAAATTTCTTTGCCATAAAACCCATATTTAAGGGATATTAATTTTAAGAACAGCCTTCTCATCAGTTTTTTTTTTGTTTTCGTGCAAATTGTTTCGCTTCATCCTAAACTCCGGGAAGACGCAGATATCTGCGTGGATCTTCGTGGTTTATCTACCACGGCGTATTGACGTATGATTTTAACATTTTTTTTTTTCAGAAGTTTGTAAAATTTTAAAATTAATGTCACTGTATAATAGCAGCTTGTTATAGAGGTTAAGCTTCGAGTATTTACCGAACAACCGGTACAGTTCTCTGTATTTATTTTTTAGTTCCATTTTTATTTTGCATTTTTGTCTTGGTATGTACTCTTATCTAATTGCCGCATTTGTAATAAAGAGAAGCTTGATTAATGCTTTCCGAGGCAACATTTTGAGAAGTTCTCCAGTAATCAGGTCATAGCCCGGAGATTTTTTATATGTACTTTAGTTTCTGAATTTCCCGTTTAAGTTCGGCAAAACTTGCATAACTAACTATATTATTGTCGGTTGTAGTCTGGAATACATTACCGTTTTCATGTGGCGCTGGACCATCAACTGGCTTAAATGTTTCCTTGATATGTGCGGCAAAAACGTCTGCTTTTTTTCTTATCGATTTTTGCCCAAGCGTCTTGAGTTACCCTAATTGGTACAACATACAAATTTTTGGCGCTACAGGCTCGTTAGTACACAGGGCTGAGCTTTCTCACAACCAATCATGTGTGCGTGTGTACTTCTTGCACGATGGTGGGACCTCCTGTTTTATGCCGACTCCGAACGAAGAGTTTGAGATAAGCTTTTCTTGACAATTGATACTACTCGGGTGATTTGTCAGATCATCGCGAGATGAGGGCAATAGAAAAATCATTTAAGGTGTTGCTACGGCTGGGAATCGAACCCAGACCTTCTGCGCAGCAGTTCATCGCACTAACCATCGCGCCACCGTAATTGGTGGCGCAGCGTATTTTGGCCATTGTATGATTCTAATTATTTTCCAGGGCGAATAATTCGATTCCTTTCCAGCGGTTAGGCTTTAGATAAGTTTCTACTGCATGGTTTTTAAAATTTGTAATCGAATTTGATAGCAAGTTACTCAACCAGTTTCGATGTGTTTTATCTTGGGGAGCATGAGTGTAGTGCCATCTTTAACGTGCTTTTCTTTTTTTCAAACCAAATCTTTTATTTATATATTTTCCGTGTGTACTTGATATTACTATAACGTTGTTGCGTTGTTGAGGAGTATTATTCCATGCTGCTTTTTGAACAGTATCGATAAAGTAATCAACCGCGACTTCGAGTTCCACTGGGGATCTAAGCGATACATCCAGTCGAATATTATTTTCAATATCGTTTTTGAAGCCTTCCCAGTTGGTTTTCCTGTTTCTTAGTCTGGGTGGGTTTTCATTTCTAATGATTGACTAGCTCGTTGTTAGATTAAATAAAGTCCTCTTCAAAGACAAAACGCTGTCCAAGGGAATTAAGCAAGTTTTTAAAGACAATTTTATCACCCTTACATCGTTTTGGGCAGTAAATAGAAGGTATTTTCAGAACTTGCATTGTTTCGACTCCTGATGTTCGATACACTGTTTTATGTATTCGGTTATTAAACATGTGCAGATATCTTTTTCTTGCATAAGGAATTCAAGTTCTTCAAATTTTTGCAAATTTTATTGGTATTCCACATAAGAATTTTAAGAAATCTATTCTATGTAGAACATAAGTTTATTTGTTTCGCTTTGTTTCTCCAGTTTTAAGAGTAAAATAATAAAAAACGTTAGAAATGGGGTCGAGTGAAATATTTTTAGGAACTTTATCGGATACTTTAACTTGGGTATATGTTTCGCATTTCTGATGGCCGCTATATTTGTTTAAATATTGGTTTTTCAATTGTTGCCTGCTTTGGCCTTGAGATACGTTAAGGAGGTATTTTAGGCTTTGCTTGGTAAAATTTAATTTCTGTGAAATGTAACTAGTACCTTTCATCCGTCTTTTTTGTAACTCTTTATTTACTCTTGCTCTCGTTTTCGTTACCCGACACTTCTGGATTTGGCAAGCTGGTATTAGAGGCGCATATAGTTGTTTTGGGTCCAGGTGAAGGTAACCTCGTTAACCTAATTTATATACTACTATTCCCGTTTTGTTGGGTGTTGTAGAACGAGGGTAGACTCTGATTGGCTTTAAATTGGCAATGCCCAGTGTTGTAACTCTGACTACACATCAAGTGCTTATTTTGTACCCCCAAGTGGTAACCATCGAGTACTGGTCTCATCCAACCGGATTTGACTTGCTAAACGATAAGCGCGAGTTGTGATAACACGAAGAAAAACAGCAACGCTATAAACAGCCAGGTCAGAATGGCACGGAATGAATACCCGGCCTGCTGTCCCAGGCGAACCTAGACAAGCTGCTTCTACACATTCGGACAACATGTTGTCTAGGAATTTCAAGGATTAGTCAGGCCCCTTGAAAAGAGACTCTGACTACACATCAAGTGCTTATTTTTTACCCCCAAGTGATAACCAACGGGTACTGGTCTCATCCAACCGGATTTGACTTGCTAAACGATAAGCGCGAGTGGTGAAACACGAAGAACAACAGCAACGCTATAAACAGCCAGGCCAGAATGGCACGGAATTAATACCTGGCCTGCTGTCCCAGGCGAACCTAGACAAGCTGCTTCGACATATTCGGGCAACAGGTTGTCTAAGAATTTCAAGGGTTAGTCAGGCCCCTTCAAAAGAGACAGACAATCTGTTAATTTTTACTGGGGCAACAAAATTCAGGCTATAAAAGCCAGTAGCCCGAATATGTTCCCGCAAATAAATAAAATATTCAGGCGAAAGGATCATAACGACATTCCATGTGTCCGCATTTCCCAAACAACAGAGAACAGACAGACACTCACGGCTGTTGGTATAAGTCCGGAAAGTGTTGACTCTAACGACGGTTTTTTCACGATCGAAGATCCTCAAGAGAAGGCGAATACGATAGGCGTTGTCTTCGAGACCGTGTATACGGTGAACAATCCTGTTCGCCCAAATCGCGATATTGAGGAGAGAGCCTTTCTGAATCACTTTTATCTACGTACCGAACTTCAAGCTTGGCGATCTGAGAATCACGGTTTTACCGTATTCAATGACGAAAATCCTTCAAATGGCATAGTCGCCAATAGCCTGATGCTGTTCGTGCAAAAAGATGAACTCCTGGACATCTTTGTATCACTGAAGAATAAAAATTCGGTGGGAGAGGACGGTGTCCCAAACCTCGTATTGAGGCACCTTCCAATGGAAGCGGTCGATATTTTCACCATGCTGTTTAACAATGCACTGAATAATGCACTGGAAAACGGCGGTGGTACATCCTATCCCAAAAAGGACAAGGACAGAACAAACCATGCAAATCTTCGGTCAATAAGCCTTCTGCCGAATGTTAGCAAGGTATTTGAGAAAATAGTCAATAGAGCTCTGCTTAAGTGGGTCGAGGAAAATAAAATTATTCCGGAAAATCAGTTTGGTTTTCGAGCGAGGCATGACACTATTCATGCCGCGTCGAAACTAGTCTCCGACATCCAATGGAATAAATCCAAAGGACAATGCACAGGGGCCTGTCTGGTTGACTTTGAGAAGGCCTTCGACACCATATGGTTAGAGGGGCTTTTCTACAAGCTGACCAGACTGGGCATGCGTAAACCCATGTTATATATGATTTATGAAATGCTTATGGGAAAGAAGTTCGTTGTCAAATGTGGCACCGTAACTTCGAGTAAAGTCTTTGAAATTGAAAACGGTTTACAACAGGGGGCGGTGAACTCCCCGATATTGTTTAACATTTATACAAGTGATCTTGTAGGTTCTCTCAGACACGCTATAGCGTACGCAGATGATCTGGTGGCGTACAGATCAGGTCCGAAAATCGGAGTCATCAACATACTTTTGCAGCGTGACTTCGATCACATTAAGGGATATTGCGAGGATTGAAAATTGAGGATCAATTTCCAAATAACCGAAACAATTCTGTTCAGGACCCCAGTGCAGAGGGCTTCTTACGATACCAAAAAAAACTGGAAAAAATTGTGTATCATTGGACAGCATAGACGGCCGTTGGCGGTGAGAAGTGAAGCCAAATACCTTGGCATCTGGCTTGACAAGTTTCTGTATTTTAATAAAAGTGTGAGTGCTTGTCTGGCCAGGGCTAGGGGGGCTTATGCTCTGACAAGAAGATTGTTTCATAGCAGTCAACTCGATTCAAGGGTGAAAGTCATTTGCTACATGGCCCTCATAAGGCCGATCATCGCCTACTGTTGTCCTGTGTGGTTCAATGTTTCACCTGCCTACATGGAAAGCATACGGCTGTTTGAGAGGCGTTGTCTCCGATCCTGCTTAGGATTGTACCGAACGCCGGACTCCGAGTACATAAAATATTATCGCAACGAGGTCCTTTACAATGGGGCCCACCTGAACAGAATCGACAATTTCCTTATTAAGGTGAATCGAAGGCACGCTGCAAGGGCGATGGCTAGCCACAACAGCCTGATCTTCAGGGCTTATTACCCCAATGAAACATACATGGCTTTATTCCACCAGAGGCATTTATTGATATCGATTCGTTAGGGTTGGTACAGGACAAGAACGGTATCCCGGTTTTGTACCACCGCTACCGTGACGCGCGTGACAAGCGGCTAATCCGCGACGGGTATTTCGACAATGCTCCTCCGCTTCAGCACTTCGGTATCGGATCGCGATAGGACTGATGCTGAAAAGCAGCGTACGGAATTTAGGTGGCTACATGAGGAAGGTGATTCTGCACTTCCTCAGGACTTTGCGGACTTTTAGTCCACTCCTTAATTTTTAAAGAAATTAAAGTTAGGAAAAAGGTCTGGGGCTGGGGTGTACACCATATTAGCGTACAATATGGCTGATTGCATGCTGCCTGGTGACCGAAGGACTCGATCACGATGGCGACCACTCGGGGCATATGCAATGAGTGCTAGCCACCCCGATTTTAAATAAGTTAGGTGTCAGTAGTCTTAAGTAGTTTTAAGTAGTCCTAAGTTAGTTTTAATCTACAGTAAGTTTTATATACAAACAAAATGATACTTCCCAAAGTTTTTTGAATTTTTCTTTGAAAAATAAAATTAAATATCTACTACATATTAAAATAGAAACCGACAAATTTAAGCCTAAAGGCACAGTATAAGATATAAGCTTAGCACGCCCGCTAAGGGGCGATAAGTTATTTTAAGAATACATGTTATTTATAAGTTAGATTTAATCATTTTTGTCTAGTTTTAAGTTATTATTTTATGTCAATAAAAAATGAATTTAAAAAGTAAAAAAGGACTGATTTTATTGTTGACGACACGGCTAAACGAAAAAAGGACAACGACGTTTGTATCTGCACCTGGAAAGTGAGAACATTAAACAGGAGATGTGCAAGCGAACAACTAGCAGAAGCCCTAAACTGCTAGAAAGCAGATGTTACTGCCATCCAGGAAATACGATAGGATGGGCCAGGCAAAAAGAGGATGAAAAACTGTGACATCTACTACGGACCGTGTTATAGTGAGCAGAAACAGTGAGAATTCGGATGCGGATTTGTTATAAGTGCCAGACTTAGGCAAGAAGTCTTATGTTTCCAAGACATTAGCGAACGCAAACCTATGGGCGATTACCGACGTACGATGTTAAAATCGTGCTGGTAGATTTTAACGCAAAGGTAGGAAGAGAAGACATCTTTAGCAGTATTGTCGGAAAACATAGCCTACACGTAAACACGTCTTGTAACGGATTTAGGCTAACTGACTTCGCTACGGAACGAAATGCCACTATAGCCAGCACACGATTTCCTCACCTCGATATACATAAGGGGACATGGCGGTCTCCAGATCAACGAAATGTCAACCAAATTTATCACATAGCGATAGACAAGACGCACGCATCCAGTATTTTGGATGTCCGAACATTCCGAGGAGCTAACATCGACTTGGACCACTGCCTTGTTTTCGCCAAGGTTAGAATGCGGATATCCACCACGCCACAACAATCCAAAAATACAAAAAAAAATAATGTTGAAAGACGGCAATCGCAAGAGCCCGCCAAGACCTTCGCGCAACGCGTCAAGAAAAGCGCGCGATCGAGGATATAGAGAGGTGCCACTCCAGGAAAGATGTTCGCAAGTTTTACCAAAGTGTAAAACGTCAAAGCCAAGGACACAAGGCTCGAACAGAATTCAGTCTAGATGAACAAGGAAATATCGTAGTTGAGACACAGTCGGTGTAGGATATGGAATAACCTCCTCTGCAGACTGTTAAACGGCGATGACGAATAACATTCCGCTGTCAGGCAGAAGGAACCATTCAATATTGGCAACGACAGCGAATATTGCCAACCACCCGACCTGAGTGAAGTGAGGATAGCAATATCTAAACTGAAGCTTAATAAGGCTGGAAATGACAGCCTTCCCGCCGAGCTTTATAAAGCCGGTGGAGATGACTTCGTAAGCAACATCCATCAACTCATAAGCCGAATCTGGTCGGAAGAAAGTATGCCTGAAGAATGCAACCTCAGCATCGTTTGCCCGATCCACAAAAAAGGAGACCCTCTAAACTGCGCCAACTACAGAGGTAGTATGGGACTTTATCTATCTCGGCTCCGCTATTAACTCTGACAACAACATCTCGTCAGAAATTAAATTAAAGAGACGAATATTCAACCAAGAACTATACGAGCTGTACAGCGACATGCCCCTGGTCAAAAAACTCCGCATTGGACGTTTAATATGGCTAGGACATGGAGAACGAATGGACACCAATACTCCGGCTCGCAGAGTCTTCGATTCCCAGCCAGACGTCGGACGCAGTAGATGAAGACCTCGCCTTAAGTGCCGCGCACAAGTAGAAACCAACCTCAACCAACTTGGAGTTCGCAACCGAAGGCAGTTAGCTAAGGATCGGGCTAATTGGAGAGGCATGTTGGTTGAGGCTCAGGTTCATTCCGGACTGTAGCGCCACTTAAGTAAGTAAGTAAGTATTCCCGTTTGCAACAATTCCACATAATTAGTTTTGGATCAACCATAAATTTGCGGAATTTTTAGTTTTGGCCAATATCGGAAAATCATTACGTATTAATCACATAGACACCGATTCCTTCAAATTCTGGAATAAAAGTTCGTATAATCACATTTATTTGTATGTTATGAATTTTGGGCAAATTATCGAATTGTCTAATGCTTGGGATTTGATCTAACTCCCAACTCGCTGTGGAAGAGAAAGTTGCGTACGACCCAGTCGTGCACCCATCACTCTTTTTTTATGGTTATTACTTTTTTTAATTTTGTCTTACAAAAAAATTCTTGAGATTTTGATCCTTGACCGATTAGGCTAATTATGTTTAAATGTTTGTAAAATTCCACAAGAAACGACGAGTGCTTCCATTTGCGTTAAATATTAGTCAACATTCATTATCTTAGGCATGACAGCTCCCGATCGTCCGATGCACGACGGTTTAATCAAGAGTGGCGACGCAAATAACTTTGAGGGTATCAGGTCGAACGAACGTTTCACTGTTGAATCGACAACAAAAATATGAGTACGAAGCTCATATGAAAGTTGTGAGCGAGGAAACTGGAGGGATGTTTATTACGTTCCCTTCCGGTGGAACTGGAAAAAGTTTTTTGCTCGAACGTATTTAGAAACGATATGCTCGCGGAATGATATTGTACTTGCACTTGCTTCATCAAAAATTGCATCTACTTTCAGCACTCAAATTGCTAACGTTCAATATTTCCAAGAACAGTGCGATGTCTTGCAGCAAAGCAAACTGATTACTTGGTACTAAAAGGCATGGTTTGTTCTGCAAATTACCAAATCAAAATCCGTACTTATTCGAAAGGTACTTCCAAAAATTACAAAAATCATTGTTTGAGCGAACGAGCTATATTGGCTGCGAATCACATTGATGTCGATGAATTCAACTTTACAAATCAGTGGATTCCATTACTTCCCAAGATGATGTCGTCAACTACTATCCAACCGAATTTTTAAACTCGCTGTGGAAGATTATTAAATAAACCTGCGGTAAACATAATACTGCATATTAATCTTTTTATTATATTTTTTTGTAAAATCGCAATAAAGATGTTTACGTGTAGTGTTTATTATTATTATAGCAGACAACAGAAACAGTACGGAAATTCTCTGTTCCTTTTGACACAAAAAAGTATTTAAATGTTATGCTATTGGAAATTAGGAAAGCAGCAACAAAGCTTTTTCACACTCTTTCCGGTGAAAAAATCCTCTCTCAAAAGCTTGTGTCACATTTAGTTAACATTATACCCGCTATGTGGCGCTGATAATACAACTTTGTCACTGAATTTTAAACGTCAAAAATTATTTATTTTTACGGCTGTAAAGTTTGATTCTTAACACGTTTATAATAAATAAAGGATTTGCATTTTAACTAAAGTGAGATTTGAATTTTGTATGAAGTCGAATTAATCCTAAAAAAAAATTCAGTACTTATTTACAAAAATATTTTATTACAATGTATTGTTTATAGAAAATGGTTTCCAGAACATAGTTGTTAACATTTAAAAAAAAAACATTAGATAGAAAATCGTTGTATGACAGATTGTATGAATCTTTTTTAGGTAGGAAACATGTGTTGAAAAGTGTTCTCTTTTATAATATAAAAGCTTTCATAAAGCAAAACAAAACAAAAGAGTGTGTAATATGCATACATAGGTATATAAGTGCATTTGCTGCATCATATTCAAGTCATGAATGAATCTAAAAGTTTTGTGCTCTATAATAAGAGAAAAAAAGGATTCAGAATATATTTTATAAACATAACCAGTCAGGTACGCTTTAATATAGTATTTTGAAATGATGTGGGCAAAACGTTATTCAGCGATTGCAAAAAATAGTTCATTTGCGCATGCATGGTGTTACGTAAGACTTGTTTGGGTGCGAAATATCGTGCTCGGATGTCGCATTGCATATTTCTAAAAAAAAAATATATAAAACAAAACAGCAATATTTCCTGTATAAAATATATTAACAATGGCTAAAACCGTAAGGTATATCCGTGAATGAATGCAACTCTCAAATCGTAAAATAATACAAAAAATATTCAAAATATTTTACTATACTGTGCACAAATTTCAGATGAAACTTTTAACAACATCCGTATCTAATATTATAATAAAGGTCATCATTTCCAATTAAAATTCAAGTTTTTTATATAACCTTCGATATCAATTAGGAAAGAAATTGAGGATGCATACATATTACATTCATACGTGTCAATATCCTTCATATAGAAGAATCTTGGTTACACCTTGAATACTAGTTTTTATACAACCAGTTGAAGACGTACTCGAAAAGTTCGCCATTTTTTAAAGCATTGTTGAACGCATCATTAGCCTAAAAAGGATGAATTTGAAATTTCATCTTGACATTTGTATAAACTCAACTATATCATTTAGTACCGTTAAATCTTTTTTAGAAAATGTTTTTCTCAAAAACAAGAGCTATTTCAGAGAAATGTTGATATAACCAAAACCGTTGTATGACAGTTACCAAAAGTTATGGCCATAAAGTGTTGACTCTAAAAACTCGTCTGTTCATAATCTCGTGTATCAAATTCCAAAGCTATGGAGCCTTCTAGCCTCCAGTTGCGTGCACAGACGTACAGACGGAAACAATTAGCACTTGGCAGACATTTTTATTCGAACGTACGGTATGTTTTGATTAAAATCGTGAGCTTGAATTATTCAAAGAAACTAAAACTTGTTCTACAGCTAATAAATAATTCCTAAAACAAAGTAAAGAAAATATAGCTTACTATAATCAAATATATAGTACTACGTATAACATTTATTGTGTAACATCGTTTGGCAACTGGCTATCATTCCCAAGATATATTTATATACGTATATCATTCACGACTGACTTCGACACAACATTATTTAAAAAGTGCAGAACAACAATTTTCATTTCTTCAAAATCTGCAAATCGGAAGCGTTCCAGTTGTGCAAAGTTGAAAAAATTGGTCCACTTCGATTTTTATTTATTTCTGACTGTGGAAATAATGTTTGCCAAAACTTTTTTTCTTACATTGACATCAAAGTACAGCTCTAATTTGTAATAAAAAAAAACAGATATTCTCACAAAATGATTTCCTCTAGTGATAGTAAATTGTAGCTTAATGTCCATATATATGTAGTTACTTTTTTTTTCATATGCGATTTATAAAACAAAAATGTGTGTATAATGCAAGCTGGTTATATAAAATACTTTAAAAACTTGTCTACCATAGGCGATATGGATTCTCCTGCTTAAAAGTAGGTGCATTGGGCATATAAATACGTAATACCTAAATGACATCGTTGTGGATTTCATATAAACTTATACATGCGGTTAGTGGGCAGACAACGTCGGCAGTATGATGTGTTTAATATATGGATATTGCAAAATGAGATTTAAAGATATGTACCTGCAAGTTACTGGAAAATAATGCATCAAATACTTCATCTAAAAATAAACATTTCATATACATACGTTAAACATTATGCATATGTTATAATGTAATGGTCATATAGAAAAAAAACGGATGGGTTGTTATAAAAAAAATCCAACAAATAGCTATTATATGTTAAAACGAAGATTTCATATAAGACCGATGTATATAAAAAAAATTAACAGATAAGTGTAAGAAAATGAGTGTTGTTTGAGTGTTCTCCTACAGTCAAAAAATGTGCGAAAATATTATATAAAAAGGCTACCCTAATTAACACTGTCAGCTTTTTTTTCTAAAAGGAAATAATGGTTCTTTTAAAATAAAAATTAATTATATTTTACGAAGGGACGTTGCGATTGCTGTATAAATTTCTTATTTCGATCTATGTACATAAAGTTTATAATTAAACAAGTGGTGGGTGCAAGACTGGGTCGTACGCTACTTTCTCTTTCACATCGAGTTAATTTAACGTTTTTTTATCAATTTGGCCAAAATGCACAATAATATTTATTTTGTTTAATGAGGCTAAAAATGATATAAATAATGTCGAAATGGGATTATACGAACGTTTATTCCGTAATTGCAAGTAATCGGTGTCCATTTGAAAAATAATGATTTTCCGTTATTGGCCAAAACTGCAAATTATGTTTATTGATAATTGGGCCAAGGCCAATTATGTAGAATTCATGAAAATAGTAATAGTAGCATACAAATAAAATTTTATTAAATTTGGCAAAATAGTTTGTGAGAAATTCACAATTTTCTTTGTATGGGCTAGATGCAAAAATCCGTATATGCATTTTCTCGAAAAAAACTTGGTGTGCAGTTTTGTTGAAACTAATATGCTACTTCATAGCATATAAGAAGTTTTATCAAAATCGTTAGATTTTTATATGGCAGGTACCCGTACTAACATGGCTAAAAGCAAACAAAAAAATGGCCTAGAATTAAGAGCAAAAAAACGCTGGATACGAAGTTTAAAGAAAATCTGTCATGTCGTTTAGGCTGTAGAGACATGTACGGACAGACGGACCGACAAACCGACGGACGGAATTCCAAAAACCCCATTTTTGGGTTCCGCTATCATTGTAATGTTAGAATCAATCAAAATCTCGTGGTCGTAAATGTTCACGAAAATAATATCTTTCTCTTTTTAAGAGAAAGTAAAAAACTAAATGAGATGATAATTGCATACTTTATTTGAAATTGCTTTTATTAAAATTGAGTTAGCATTTTTTTTTTATAATTGCATTTATTACTGAACTAAATGAGATTATAAATGAATACTTAACAACAACTAAAAAAATGGTCGACTAACAGTGGGCCATTTTATTTTTAAATCTTGTAAAAGAAACTTGTTTCCCGTATGCTTAAAATCTTAAATTAAATTTAAGACGAGAGCTGTCATTGAGCTCAATAGGCAGAGAAGAAGGGAAGAACACCAGCTTTTCAGAAAGAAGAAAAAAGATAAAGAAAATCGCACTATCGAGGATATAGAGAGGTCCAGGAACGATGTTCGTAAGTTTTACCGGAAATGACGGCCTTTCCGCTGAGCTTTGAAAAAACCGGCGGAGATGACTTGGTAAGTAACATCCACCAACTCATAAGCCAAATCTGGTCGGAAAATGGCACCTCAGCATCGTTTGCCCGATCCCAAAAAATAGAGACCCTCTAAACTGCGTCAACTACAGAGGTATAAGTCTCCTCAACATTGCCTATAAAATCCTATCCGCCGTAATATGTGAACGCCTGAAACCGTTTGCCAACAACCTGATCGGCCCTTATCAGTTTGGTTTTAGACCAGTAAAGTCCACAATCGATCAAATTTTCACACTTCGGCAGATCCTGGAAAAAACCCAAGAAGTCCAAAGCGATACCCACCACCAATTCATCGATTTCAAAGCCGCATACGCTCCGCTATTAACTCTGACAAGAACATCTCGTCAGATATTAAACGAAGAATAAATCTTGCCAACCGTTGTTTCTTCGAGCTAAGAAGGCAATTCAGTAGTAAAGCCATCACTCGAACTACTAAGGAGATCCTATATAAGACCCTGATCATCCCAGTACTGCTCTACGGCGCTGAAGCATGGATCGTCTGAAAAGCGTATAAATAAATCCTTGGTTGATTTGAAAGGAAAATTCTCCGAAAAATCTTCGGTCCCGTTTGCGTTGACGGGCTATGGAGACTAAGATTCAACTAAGAACTATACGAGCTGTATAGCGACATGCCCCTAGTCAAAATACTCCACTTTCTCTCTGTTTACCACCTTAATAGTGTATTCATCTTATTCGAAATGAGTTGAACTGACATATTGACAAGCTCTTGGGATTATGTGAGAGCTTTATGTAACTATACTGGCGTTGACTATTCGAATTACAAAACGCGTATAAGAGCCGAAAGACATACAAATTGGTTCAGACTTAAATTGGTTAAAAATTTGTTTTGATTAGTTTTCAATCTTGTTATACCGCTCAAACTCGGTTGAAGAATTTCAACTATTTCTTACCCCAAACCTTACTTCCCTCGCCGACAAAACCGGTTCTATGCCAGTTGAACCCATCTCATTCTCTTACAATAACCAAGAACACGCCGTGTTCCGAAGCGTTCCCATATCTGCTGCTGCATGGTTTTGGTGATCAGACGCTAACAGATATTTTGTTTGATTTAACTTCCGTTACACTTCACAGCGTCGCAAGAGAAGTTTCACTTAAAAAGATAATCATACAAATATCATCAATAGTTTCTTCTGCAATATCATCAGTGTGAGAGTATTCAAGTATTCAAGATGGTCAAAAGTAAAGTATCGTTGAATAATCTGAATACGTCATCCCACCCGAATCAGACCATATTTTCATCTTCATTTTGCAGCCTCTCTCGTACAACCTGACCTTTTCAGAGTACCGTAATTTGTATTTAGACAAACAAACGTCAGAGCCGTTCCTCTGACATCTGGTTTTAAAAATGTTGTCATATGAAAAACACCGGCCTTCCTGAAGGCAACACTATAATTCCAGAAGTACATCTTCATTACCACAAATCACATATACATCAAAAACTCAATCAGATCTAGCTGTATGGATTCAAGCTTCAATTATAAACTCCAGACACCTTTGCTTAAACAAATTTATCACACCATAAGAAAGGCAATACCATGGATCAGCTGTCATATATTTTTATATGGCAGGTGCCGGTAATAACATGGCTAAAAGCAAACAAAAAAAATGGCATAGAATTATTACCAAAAAAAAAACAAAAAAAAGTTTGAACAAAATCGGTCAAGCGGACAGACGGACCGACGAACCGACGGGCGGAATTCCAAAAACCACTCTTTTGGGTTCCGCTATCATCGTAATGTTAGAATCAATCGAAATCTCGAGGTCGAAAATATTCACGAAAACAATTTCTTTCTCTTTGTAAGGGAAAGTTCAAAAACAAAAGCGAAAAAAAGTTGCATTTCAATATAAGATTCTGAAACAATTTTCAATTTTTGGTCAAACTAAATTAGTTATAACAGCTTTTTGGAAAAACGTTTTATGGTAGTTTGACCCGAAAAATCTTTACTTACGCATATAACGAAACAAATTATTGCTCTTTGTCCATTCTTATATAAATTATTTTGAATGCAGTGAAGTTAGATTCTCATGGATACGAATGAAAATCAACGTTTATTACATATCGTTCCGATAGATGTTATTTGGTAACAAGATATTTTCCTTGGTGTCGTTGTAATTAACTTTTTAATCGGTGTGTCACCTTACGGCAAAAGGAAATTAATTTGATAGAGTGAAAAATTCATTCTCTCCCATGTCGATAGAAGATTATAATAATAATTGAATAAGTGATGCAAAAGGGAAAATTCCAGACTGAACGGTTTCAATTCAATTTGTGCCCTTTCCGTTTCGTAAATTTACATCAAGGAAAGCAATGTGTAAAATTCTTAAAATAAAAAAAGTGAGCAGAATTGATTTTATCGTCTGAACCGGTGGGGAGGAAGTCACAATAAAAAGGAAATGATTTTGTTAAAGAGATTATGGTGGATAGATTTTTTGATTTACATTTCAGTATTCCAGATGAATTTCCACGTGAAAACAATTATATGGAAAGGAGTGGTACTAGAATTTTCTGTTGAAAATGACATGCAGTTTTGAATGTACTAAAATATTAATTATAAAATAAAAAAATAGAGAATATGTGTTGAAAATTATAAAATATTTTTATGGGACGGGTATAATCATTAAAAGCGATTTTGCAAAAATTGATACTTTCGAAGCCGTTATCGAAAATAAGCAGTTGTTTTGAATAGTTTATTTTAAACTGAAATTACACCTGCAAAGTCAGGGTTGGAATAACCCTGAGCGGCAAACCGGTCAGCGTCTGACCCCAAAATGTATGCTTCGTGGCCACTAAATATTGAAATTGACATTATCATAACAAATTGTTCAGACAGCTTTTCAAAATCTTGTATGGTTCTACAAAAAACAATGTTTTTGTATAAAAACGTCTCCAAAAAAGGGCGTGGGTTAAAATAAAGGCGAAATGTTAATATTATCAGAACCAATGATTTTGCATCAACATTTTTTTCGAAATGTTTAAAATTTTACCGAAAAATGTTTTTTAATAAAAACGCCCCTAAAAAGTGGGCGTGGAAAAAAAAACTTTAAAAAGACGTGTATATTTTAGGATTGTCTAGATATGTAGTTCAGGCAATAATTCAAAATCTCTAACCTTTTCGCTTAAAATTAGGTCTTTTTAAAAACAAGGGTGGCAGGGCGGATTTAAAATTTCCTTACACCTGTTCTGCAACAACAAACACATTTACCGAATTTCATCATTCTAGCTCAAAATGTAAGGCCCAAAAACTGGTGACAGGCGTTGCTAAATTGACTCAGCTATCAACTCTGAGTCGATCCATATACTTTAAGCTATAACTAGCAAAATTTTTTCACTATGTTACGAACTATGTATCAAAACTTATATACCCCTATGGGATAGGGTATAAAAACCTATGACACTGGGCGGATCTTTGAATACCCTATCCCATTTCATCATTAAAATGAATGTCCCCAAAAATTAGGCTTAACTAAAACTGAATGGGAATAAAATAAAGAAAATTACATTGTGACCACAGAAAGCATCTAAATCTTTTTTGATTCTACAAAAAGCGACGACGCTTTGGGTTAGGTTTTTGTTTTTGTAAAAAAAAGCCACCAAAAGGTGGGCGATGATTGAAATGATCTATATACGAAATGTATATGTGATGATTTTACATCAAACGATTTTTCGATATCTTAAAAATTCCTTACCGTTTGGCCAAAAACAATGTTTTACTGAAATGGGGACATGGCACTTGCAGCTAATTATTCATCCAACCAAGGGTTTCTTGCTGGTGGGCGCGAGAAATTTTCACATCAGTTGTAGCTTATCTAATGACTTGTTGACATCGTTGCTAATTTTCTTCGGCGTTGGATGCTGGTGGTATGGCGTTAATCGAGGTGTTAAGGGATATCTGCTGCAATTTCCTTGGCGGTCTCTTGCGGTTGCAGTCTTTCGACATTCATTTTTTCACAGTATTTCTGATTTGTTGTGGCGTGGTAGGTATCCGTATTCTTACCTTTGCTATAATAAGTTAGTGTTCCGAGTAGGTGTTAGTCGCTCGGAATGTTCGGACATCCAAAATACCGGATGCGTGCTTTTGTCTACGGGAATGTGATCAATTTGATTAACCGTTCAATGATCTAGATACCGCCATGTCCCCCTATGGATACCGTGGTGAGGAAACCGTGTGCTGGCTATAGTGACTTTTCATTGCGCAAAAAAGCCAGACGTGTTGCAGTGTAGGCTGTATTTTCCAACAACACTGCTCAAGATGTCTTCTCTTACTACTTCGTTAACCCGATGTTCAAACGTTGTCCGTTTTTTTCGTTTTGCATAGTCGCTAACAATAACAACAGTCTTTCCAAGATTCTTGGTTTTTTTTTTGCGTTAGTGGGTAGTTAACCCAAGGCATAAACCTCAACCTAGAGGGCCAGTTCAAATTTGTTTAATAGCCCTAGGACACGGGGTCATCAGTATGCACTACGGGACTTAGCGCTGCCGTTAGCCTTTCGGCTCATCAGCCATCCCTGTTCAAGGCGGCTGACTTACCTCTGGGATTCCTAAATCACCTGTTGTCAGGATATTACGAAACAGCTCCCCCGCTCACATCTGCTGAGTCAAATACTTACGTAGGTACTCGAAAACAAAGAGTAAGTTGCAAAAGGCAAATTACCTATTAGTTTGAGGACTAGGTACGATGATTTAAAGGATACATTCTCAGGGTATCTTTAGTAAATTAAAGCAACAAGAAAAAAACTGAAATCTTAAATTAAATTTTCTACACAGTCGGCTTATCACTATTGTGAGCTGAATTTATTTTCAAACTGAGCTTACTTTAAACAAACCGTTATTTTTTTATCAAATAATTTAGTATGGTATGGATTTAGAAACCCTTTTTTCACTTTTTGATAAAAAAACTCCATAAAAATATCTATGTTTCATTTTCATGAAATCATTTAAGTTAAGATATACAGTTATAAATTTGTTTAGGGAAAACTATCAGCAATCTTAGATTTTAACCATTAAATCGTTACAGCCGTTTTTGAGAAGATCAACATTTAAGAACAGTATAAGCAAAATATCTATCCTTATTGGCGCAATGTCGCTGCACGAATGGGTCGTGCGAGGTAAGAACAATTTGCGGAAATTTGACGATTTGATGAATGTTTGGCAAAAATACAAAAACCCTTTAACCACAGATAATAAGTTTACTCTGCTTTTCTAATAATATGTTTGTTTATCCTTTAATTTCTTTATTTGGAAATGGACATCGCGTTTTTGAGCTGACTCGCTAAAATGTCTTCTACATTTAAGCGAAACAAGAATTTCCAAATACAAATCCATCGGATTTCATTCCTGTTTAGATTAAATGAAGGTACAGCAATCCTCTTTAGCAGTTTCCTTCTAAAAAATTCAAATGATTTTGGCGTACGAAATATCTTTCCTCACTCTCAAATCCACTTTTTTTTTTCATTTGACGTACCTTGCAAACATTTTCTATTTGGGGAAATTTCGCTTCGGGGTCTTGCATTATCTTTCATATTCCCGACTTCCAAAACAATTTTTTTTATCTGTTTCCAAATGCAAATACATTATATTTATTTGTTATTAAAATCGACTGGTGGGTATTTATTTTGATTGTTGATGTCGAAATGTAAACGTTTATTCCGGAATTCGAAGAAATTGGTGCCTTTGTGAATAATAATTTTTTTGCGTTTGGCCAAAAGTGAAAATTCAGTTTAGGGATAATTATGCCAAAACTAATTTTTAAATTGTTGTAAAAAAAATCATACTATTCCTTCATTATCCAAAACTGTTAATACCGTTAAAAAATATTTGGAATAAAACTAATTATGTGGAATTATTACAAACAGTAATATTAACAAAGGCATTAGATTTCATTCAATTGACCAAAAAGTTTGGATTTCTTCCAAACTTTATTGCCGAAATGCCAAATTCTGTTTTAGGATTTCTGGAAAAATAAATAAGAAGATTGCAGAAATTTGGTCTATCTGTTAACGGTAGTGGAGCCATTATGAAGAAATGGACCAGCGGTTACATATACATACATGTAAATGCACAAAATATTATTATTGAAATATTTCATGTGTTCATAACTTCGGTTAGAAATAAACTCTATTAACTTGAAGCTAACTGAATGCATGTGTTCAATAATTCTCTAAAGGAAATGACTTTTTTTTTTTGTTGTTATTTTTCATTGCAGAAAGTTTACGGGACTATTTTAGCAGGTTCGGCGATATTTCAGAAGCAATGGTAATGAAAGATCCTACGACCCGCAGATCGAGGTATATTATAATAAAAAAATATTTCTTTTTTTTTACTTTAAAGTGCACAACATATTCTATTTGATTTGATTTGACAATTTATTTTGACAATTTTGTAAGCCTACAGAAGTGAAAACATCAAATAATACCAATATCGTATGAAATTGTACTTAGGGTCAGTTCTATTTCCGGTTAAGAGATTTGAGTTAATCTCATATTCATACTCAAAAAGTATTCATAATCAACTCATACTTAAATGAAATGTTTACTCCAGGTTATTATTTTATATATACATAGTTTCATTGTGTTCAGTGAGTTAACCTTTTCTTTACGTATAATATTTGAGGAACCCCCATTCTTGGCTGAAATGTACGCACAGGTATTTATACATCCAAAAACTGGGTACTTATTCTGTAACTTTAAAAATGATAATCGTTGACGATAGTGAAGGACACTTACACACAAAGTGAGTTTGAGTACTCTTGATAAAAATGAGAATTCCGTTAAGAATATTTGGTTTAAAAATTATCACCTGGAATTATTACAAACTGTAATAGTGCATAACGTAGAAATTATTTCATTCAATTTGATCAAAAACAAGTTGCGAGAAATTAACAATTTCCGTAATGGGTATGCCGTTTTAGTTTAACTACTATCATCATAGTTTATGTTATCAATATCGCTTAAGCCATTTTCGAGAAAATTTCAGCTATGTGTAAAATGTCTAAGCCCAAAAAAAAACTTGTCTTGGTCGTACATAATTTCTTCATGAGCAGTCGACTTCGAATTATGCGGAAGAACTCTAACCATTAAATTTGAAGAAAATTGGTAAGGGAATTCGCGCCGTAAAAAATATTTATTTTGCCTAAGTGTCCAAATGTTAGAAATTTAAATGTTAAATTGGTTAAATTTCGAGATATTTTAGGTAAATTTCGTTATTTCGATTTTTATGGAAAATGGGTATGCATTTGTTTTAAATTTAATAAAAATTATTAGAGCTTTATTTGCAATACGTTGATATTGCCAAACGTAAAATTGGTAATATAGCGAACTCTGAACAGAGCACGCTCGATTGGTTCGGACTCTGTTTAGTGCTCTGCTTCATTTTCTAAACAGCAACAGTTTTAGCCAATAACAAATAATCACAATTTTCCGCATTTAAACATTAATCAATTGCTTTAAATTTAGTATTAAGATTGCTTGTAATTATAATTAAAAGTTTATTTACCACTAGTTTATACTATCCAGTCAGATACAATCCGGACAATTTGCTGAACAGTGGAAACTAGCTACATAAGCAAGAAAACGTAGCAGTGGCGTGACACTCGTCCGATTCATGATATCAATATCGTCAGCGTATAGTATTTATTGCACATATTTATGAAAAATATTGGGCCCGTGATGTTGGCTGGGGATTTTGACACAATGTTTCCAAGAATATTGTCCTAGTACAATGCGTCGCCTCACCTTGATTTTAGCAGCGAGAATTCTCCACCTTCTTTCTTTACATTTGTTAGTATAGCAAAATAATACATGGCTCTATATAGTTAGTCTCTATAAATTCTAACATTTGCGTCTTTGAATTCGATGAATAGGTGGTAGGTATCGATTTATTGTGGAATTTATTGGCACTTTGGGGGCAACAAAGTAGTGGGTTGAATTGATGTTAGCCCCTCGTAATCGTGCCTGCTATTTATCTTTCAATTAGATTGTCCGTTTGTTAATTTGGACAACGTCATGTTTTGTTACGGACGTCAAATTAGGCGAAATCAATTAGGATATGACAAAAAATTGTGTGTCTTCCGAAAATACTGATAAGATTGCCTCTCATCCTGCTCCCGCCTTAAAGTCTTTAGATTGTCCGTTTGTTAATTTGGACAACGTCATGTTTTGTTACGGACGTCAAATTAGGCGAAATCAATTAGGATATGACAAAAAATTGTGTGTCTTCCGAAAATACTGATAAGATTGCCTCTCATCCTGCTCCCGCCTTAAAGTCTTTAGCACGATTTTAACATTATAATACGGTAGTCCCTCATAAGTTTTGTCAATGAACACCTAGAAACAATGCTTATCAATATTATCTTCCTCCTCCGTCTTACCGTGAGCGCATATAAGGCTTATGTCGGCTTTTGCTTTTGCTCGACACATTCAATCATATTTTCTGAATGGGAGTGAAATGCGAGTAATCTGAAGATCCAATAGTATGCGTATCTATACGTGAATCTGAAACTAAAAGTTGAGTGATGTTCAACTTCACGGATAGGTCGAATTATCGGACCAATATTGTTAGTTTTGTAACCCAAAGTTAATAGCTATTTGCTATTTTGAAGCAAGTAAAAATAAATTCGGAATTCACGATTTCGCCGATAAAATGTGTAAGGAAAATGTTTTAAATTATCCTTGTATATCCTTGTTTCGTACTCTGTTATATTCATTCGTATAAATATAAAATGTTCGGTACTTTGTATTTAATTCATTCAGGATGACTGCAGGACGATGCTTGCAAGAAAATCTTACGTAAGAAAAACACTTAAACTCGAGAGGACACATCCTGTTCTTTTAAAAACTCATTGGATGAAAAAACAACAGCAATGAGAAATTCTTAAAAAACATGCGCGCACATTTGGTTATGATTACGATGCCATTTATGTGGGAACATGTGCACTCACTCTTCTTTTAAATGGTGTTGTGATTGAGCTTAAGACATGAGTAGTGAAGAAAATGCATCTTGAACACGCACGTGACAAGAATATTTATTTGTGATTTTAACATACATATGTTAGTTTAGCGAAACCATAAAAATATTATATTTTTGTTTTAACATCAACCAAACATTTTAAAATACACATAATATGTATCTTCTTTATATAAAACGAGAAATCAAAATCCTATCATCAACAGCTAAAATATATTGCATTGATATATTTTTAAAAAAAAGTGTATATAAAGTGTATAATGTTTTATGTCACGAGTTTATTAAATCGAAAAACATTCTATTCATGGATCTAGTACAGGAGTAAATATTTTAAAGATCCGTCCACTGCCAAGCTCACTTTTAGAAAATAAACGCCGATTTTGGTCAAACAACAAAAAATGTTAATAAAGTGTCTGACCAAGATACATTGACAATCTCATGTGCAATATTACATCATTACAAAATGATTAGCAACACAGATTTTTAGGGGGTGCTTAATTTAAGTTTGGAACGGGATAGCGTAATAAATGATTCCCACAGCTTTCTTATAACGTTAAGGGTTAGGTTTGTAACAGCAATATCTGCCAATCCATTCGTTCGTCGGTCGGTGTGGTACCAATTTTTGGGTATTAAATATTAAAATAGAATGAATGGGATAGAACTCTATTTTTATAATTCCTAAAATCCGCCCACAGCCACACCCAGGTCTGAACAAAATATTAGGAGTATGTATGTCATTGTTTTTATTTCTTCAGTGATTTCTGTCAAAAGTTAATTGAAATTCAAAAAAGTTTTAATGAAAATAATAAAATATGCATTTGGTTATAAATGTGACAAAACCAATTTACAACTGCGGGATAGGTTATAACTAAGGTAACCACCTGTACCGAAATGACCGGTACAGTACTGAAATTAAACGCTGTTTACCGGTGTATCGAAGAAAATCCTCGGTACACACGAATATACCGAAATCATTCCAATGCAAATTCGCTTATCAAAATTAAAAAAATAGAAATAGAAAAGCGAAAACATGTGCTTACATCCTTTAGTTGCTACAGTTTTTCTTGTGGTAGAGACTTCAGAATGCGAAATTGCTGCGTTCTGTGGAGACAACGCAAAATGTAATTTTGGCAATCGCGAGCGTAGTGGTAATGAAAATACATTCAACAAATGGAATCGAAGATTTGACAGATTGAAAGAATGTTTTCTTTGCGACATTAGTAGCCCAGTATTTCAAGGTGCATAGATAAAATAATATCGTTCTTTCAACTCCAAAATTAATTCTCAACAAATTTAAGTCGGAAATTTTAATTTTTAGATCTCTGAAAAGTTTTAAAAAAACGCTTTGTTTTTGAGCTATATATAAGCGTTTAGATATTTTATACAAAAAGCCCGATTTTTTTATAAGACTAAATTTATCTTGTAAGCAGCACTTTTCAATCGCACGGTCGCGGCAATGGAAGTTAAACATGTACTCAATATTTTTTTGGGGGATCACTTGGATCGCGACGGAATAATGCTTTTTTGTCCACAGCTGTACAAGGCTATTGAAAAATGTGCACTTGATGATGATACCGTAACGAAAGAACAAGTACTCTTAATTTATTATAGGTCAAACATTTTTTTATTACCAGAATATTGCGATTTAGCGTTTTTTTTTTGTTTTAATTAACTTATAAGCGAAGTGCGTTGAATATATCAAGAAATGAACTATTCGTTCTGAACATCTTCCAATCCGCGTTTGGTCCGCACTCGAACAACTTCCTAAATGTGAATATGTTGAAGCTTCGGCAAAGTTCATTGCATTGAAGAACCGCTTTGACGTCGACTCATGTACCATTGAACTCTTTGATCAATTTACATTTTTAAACCAATATGTAACCGTTAAAAGATTCAATCATGTGAAGAAAACAGTGTTGCAACTGACAAAAAAGAAACATTCCTTACAATTATTTGTTTACCAGCTACTTCAGCCACCGTTGAGAGAGTGTTCTCTTTAATAAGTGATATATGGACCATAGATAAAATCCGGTTGAGCATTGTAAATTTAAAAGACCTTCTGTACATCAGGTTCAATATAAAAAGTTGGTGCCTTGAGGTCTTCCAATTTTTAAAGGGACAACCTTATATGCTTGAAGAAATAGGATCTGATATGTATACCTTTAAAAAACGTGACGATAATAATTAAATAATTTAGTCTTTAAATAATATATTAAAATAAAATATACATAGCTATTTAATAATCTATTTAAAAAAAATAAAACTATGAATTTTAAAAATTTAATTTTTGTGTACCAAAAACGGGTTTGGAAAAAGTGGTCACCCTACTTAACACTATTCACTTAAAGGTTTATAGCTAAATGCAGTTTTCGTGTAAATCCAAATGATTGTTTTTTATATCCAAGCCATATTGGACAATTCATCGGTTTAATATAAAGAATAATGATAAGATCAGTTAAAATGAATAACTGAATTGTTTTTAAAACTTGCAACACGGGGTTTTAACGTTGCCCTTGCCGTTTTAAGTTTTCATAAAGGAGTGTATAAATCGATACACTCGTGTGTGGTGGACCACCAATATTTAATTAAATGTTCTTAGTGTGCAAACAACCTAATTTATTAATATTTAACCAATAGCTACAATTCATTCATTTTTGTCATACTTTTTTTTATTTTCAGAGGATTTGGTTTTATAACCTTCAGTGATCCCGCTAGTGTAGATAAGGTTTTAGCTCAAGGTACACATGAACTAGACGGTAAAAAGGTAAGACAAGTTGAAAGCTAACCTCCCGATGAATAGTTCAATTTCTGGCTTTTAAATATTTTGTTTTTATTTCTATGCATATATGCATACAATTAAATTAATTCTGTAATGGTAGCAACTTCAGTTTTCGAAAACTTTAAGCAAATGAATCTTTGCTCATGATTAAAAAAATATCTGTCCAATTCTCTCATTTTATTATAATTCCCCAAGAAATATAAAAATATAAAGGCAAATTACTTATAAAAATACATGTTATCGATATTTTTTAACTTTGAATTAATACCGGTAAGAAATTCTAGGGGATACTTAAATCAATAGCGATTGAATTATTTATTCAATTGTTTTTATTTCAGATTGACCCAAAAGTGGCGTTTCCAAGAAGAGCACATCCCAAAGTGAGTATACGATTCATTTTAAATTTGTTTCCATAAATATCGTTAGAAGCAGAAAAAGAATAAAGAATCTATGCAAAACTAGAGCACCACTTAAATACAAATGGATACACACCATTTATTCCACTTCTTAAAAGTTGGAATTTAAAAATTTTGTGCTATGGAGATTATCTACCTCATAACCTAATTCAATGCTATAAATAAATAAGTAAAATGTGATTAATTATGATTGAAAGTGTCAAATTTACAGTCATAGTCAGGGTTTATATATCTCTTTAATGTATGTACAATACATATCATTAAGCTATTTTTAAGACTTCACATAAGTCAGTTTCGCAAATTTTACATCTTCTCCATAAAACCTGTTTAAAAAAAATTGAACGATATGATACCTCGAATTACACTGGCAACACTGAAAAATACTCGGACATACTGAATACTGTTTCTCATATTACTCGACCTGTAGATAACGGAAAAATAATCGTTTGCTCAGATCACACACAGCAACACAGCGCCGCAAACATACTTTCATATTGAACGAGGTCATCTTATGAGAATAGATTGGCCTAGCATATACTTTATTTGTGGAGAAAAAAAATATATAAGGAATCCTTCATCAAACCAAAGCATGTTGTTCTACCATTATTAAAAATCAAACTGACTTAAAATCATTGTAAAGGCGGTGAAGAAGTAACTAAAGTTACCATCACTAAGCAAGGCAACAACAAAAGAGTGTATTTTTGTGGGTCCGACATAAGAAAGCTAATAAAAGATCCAGCTTTTATACCTACTCTAGAATAACCCAGGGTAATGGGAACAATAATTGATAACAGACCACTGTCAGTCGCTTATAAGAGAGCCTCCAAGTTCTTCCTACAAACGTAATACAAAAAAAAATATCTTAATTTTACAAAAAATACAATTTTTCGGTAATATTATCATTACTTAAGTCGGATGGTTAGTAGTTTTTGCTCTCGTCACCAATATTGGTTCGTTCTGCCTGACATCGCATATAAGACTGATGTTGGCGAATTTTGCATTTTTCTTCTGTACCAGTTTATCGGTTATTAAATTGCAGCATATGTTGCTCCCTAAGCAAACGACGAAATCAGTTCTTGATTGCTTCGTAACAATTTTTGCCCAAGTGACATTCCGTGGCAGTCATTATACGTTATTTTAAAATCTTGATACAACGATTGCAAAACAAGAAAGTAATAGAGATGGGAATATTGTAAATATTGTAATGAATCGGAATCAAAAGATGGGTTATTCTAGCTATGTTTGTTCATTAGACATTATGTCACAAGGTTTTTAAGTATTAAATATAAAGCTAGATTTGTTGAATTTTTTACATAAATTCTTTGTTGCACCCAGACGTGCTAAGTTTTGGTCAAAATATATAGATTAGAACAAATCTTTCATCTATAGGTACATTAGGACAGTATTCTCCAAATTACTTCTTAAAAAAATGCGGGTCGCCCAATATTTATATATTTATATTTTGCTACGGACCTACCTAACTGGAAAAGCATGTTGCTTGAGGCCGGTTCACCGCATTTCCTGGATGGCTGGAATGTCTACTTTGTATCAGATTAGGGCTTTTGCCATATCAACCTCATCGGGTTAGGGGTCCCTACTATCTGGTAAGGGTAGAATATGCTTGACGTAGGCGTGAATGTCGCAAGAGGTGATTTAAATCCAAACTTCGTATACCGAGCGCATAGTGTACATACAATAATGAAATGAACAGAACAGCAAGATTTAATACCCCAGGTGGCAGTCAGCTTTTTACTGGAAAATCCATCCACTATCGAGAATAATTTTATATAATTCATATAAATAATTTAATATAATTCAAGAAATCGCGTACCTCGACTAAAACATGAACAAAAACGCATAATATCTATACTTGGAAATATAGACTTGCTTGATTTCCAAAACACACTTAAAAAGGGGATATCGGCCAAAAAATAAAGGCTGTAGTGAAATCCACGCCAATCATCCTTCGGAAACAGCGAACAATCGAAGACCTAAAAATATAGCTTGGGACTTTGCAGCTCCAGCACGTTCCACGTTTAAAAAACCGATCTTACTAACTCGCTTAAATTTTTGGAACCTAATATCATTGCTGGCAATTTCAATGCGAAACACACGTTCTGGGGTTTTAGATACATCTTGCGAAAACGTAGAATGGGCCATAAGGCAGGTATGGAGAAGATACATTTTAAAGAGGACCTCGATTTGTCGTCTGATCATTTGATCCCAAGATATTTTGGCATTGAGCCTTAAAATATTGTATAATCTGGAGCTAGATTAATTGCTAGATCATCTAACTAGCCTCTTACATGTTAGAAATGGAAACGAATACTCGGAGCTTAAAAAAAGCTAAGCCAGAGTATCGTAAGGAAGTGTTATTAAATCGCTTCTGTACCCATTATGTACTAGTGATATACCGAAGGAAGATGGCACAAGTCCTCCTGCGTTTACCGATGACACCGCTATACTAGTCATAGGTAAAGTAATCGAGTAACGACTGCAAAACTGCAAGCGCACTGAATAAAGTCAATGAAAGGATAACGTACTGGAGGATCGCCTTCCACGAAACTAAACCTGTTCACGTGGATTTTACCTATAAGAAAACTAGAGACTTGCAAATTTTCCTAAACTCGGTCCGTATACATTTTGCTACAGAATCCAAATACCTGAAAATGACACTCGAAGCAAAGTTGAAATGAAAATCGCACGTAATGAATCGTTAAGAACTAGAAATCAAATATAGAGAAATGTATTCGCTACTCGGAAAACATTCCCAGCTTAGTGGCAAAAACAAACTGCTGTTATACAATCAAGTCCAAAAACCAGTGTGGATCTATGTTTTACAAATTTGGGTTCCAAGAAAATAAATGCTAATATTTTACAAACTTTGCAGAGAGAAATTGTCCAAGTATCGTGGTGTATCTCGGTACTGGAAAGTGGAAACGACTTTATAGAGATTCATAATACACTGCCGCTCACTTGAATAGGAAGGAACATGATCATTTTGTACATTGTTTTGTTTTTGCTTTTCTCTCTTTGCTGATATCAGTCATTACGGTTTGCATTTTAAAAGTAACGTTTATTAGGCTATTTTCAGAAGAAAGGAAGTGACAAAAAAGATTACCGTTACTACTGAGAAGTGGCTTGCTGTCAATATCCACAAAAAAATGCATTTTTTTTGGCTCATTAGAATAAGAACATTTACTTATTATAAAGAAAAATAAACGAAATCATTGAAATTCAATTTATTAATACAACATTTTGAATATTTATAATATTTTAATAATGTGTACATCCACCTTTGTTTGATATGACCTCGTACAAGCGATTAGGCATTGAGTCATAAAGATTCTTAATGTACACCAGTGAAACTTCAGTCCAGGCGGTTTTAATAGCATTTATAAGCGATGTTTTGCTATCGAATTGTCTTCCAGATTCGTAAACTCTCCTAGTTAACCATCCCCAGACATTCTCAATAATATTGAGGTCTGGTGAATATGGAGGCCATTGCAATAAATCGACGTTCTGGGTTTGAATCCAAGTCTTAACAGATCGAGCGGTATGGATGGGAGCATTATCATGCTGAAAACACCACTTCAAAGGACCAAACAGATTCCCCAGTTCGGGGAATGCCTTTTCTAATACCTTTATGTAAGCCACCGCGTTCATTTTTGAAGTTAAAAACTGCAGCTCGCAGGTTCCATAGTACGTTATCGCTCCCCAAACCATAACACCACCTTCTCGACTATGGTGGCGATTCAAAAAATGCTCTTCCTTACGCAGATCGTGGAAAAAAACAATCGGGTCTCTTTGCGGGCAGCATTCAGTGGTGGTTTTTTTTTAGTTTTAATCGTTTTAGGTGATTTTGCACTCTTAATAACACGTTTTACTGTTGAAACACTTGCTGTTATTGCTAAATTTGATTTAATTTTTGGTGCAGACTGGTGAGAATTTGATGCTGCTCGAATTATTGCCCTTCTGTCAGCAGCTGAAGTTACTTTTTTAGTACGGCCCTTCATGTTTTTCCCATACTCCGACTGATTCTGAAGAAAATTGTATACAACAGTAGAGCTCCTTCCAATTTTTTTTGCGATTCCTCTTAAGTCAGCTTCTGTTCCCTGTATGCGGAAACTCTTGCCTTTTCTTCCGTCGTTAATGCACTGCTTCGACCCATTATGCACAAAATTCGAAATAAAATATTAATTACGTACGGTTAGCAACTTTAGCAGATCTAATCACTTCAAAAGCGTGCGATAAACTGATACAATTTCATCTGTTCTTATTCTAATGAGCCAAAAAAAATGCATTTTTTTTGTGAATATTGACAGCAAGCCACTTCTGAGTATTAACGGTAATCTTTTTTGTCACTTCCTTTCTTCTGAAAATAGCCTAATAAACGTTACTTTTAAAATGCAACCGCAATGACTTATATCAGCAAAGAGAAAATAGCAAAAACAAAGCATTCTGCAAAATGATCATGTTCCTATTCAAGTGAGCGGCAATGTATCTTTAATACTGTCCTAAAAATTTTCGCTGCCTATAAAGAACAAAGCCTTTGAACTTGGTGATAAGGAATAACCGCGTTAATTAAATAACACACAGGATCTTTCAATGGAAAGTAATGTATATAATTTGCCACAACCAATTTGGTTGATAAGATTTACTACTCTTATAGTGTATATGAAGGATTCTTACCCACCCTCGGAAAAAAAGATTACTAGCGATAGTTGATTATTAACTTGATGTTGGACTTTTGTACTCCTTTAATAGGAACTGTTTTAGGAACAATTTATCTTGTTGGTTTATATTTAAATCTAATATTTAGTATTCTTGGTTGTACGTATATCTTTGTACATTTGCTATCGTCTTCCATGCGTTACCTTATAATAGGTTTACGTATTAACAAACCATAGGCAAGATAAAAGGAATGGACACTGAAAAATATTAACGTAGAGATGGTAGTATGAATTCTTTAAATACATGTATTATGCTAATATGTACGAATCGAAAACTATTTTGAAGTCTGTGCAAATCTAAAAAAATAAATATGTGTCTTTTATAAATTTGTGACAGTAAAGGCATTTACAGCTCAATTATGTAACTTGCCATGATATTTGTAAGTCGAAACCCCTTTGGAGGTCAAAGTACATGAAGCACAAAGGGGGTTACCTGTTTCCGGCAGATATCTGTTTCCAGTGAGGCATTTTTGGCGCTTTCTCCTTCTTATCATTTGCGCGCATGATCAAAACATGTATTTTGTTAGAAATGAAAAATGCAATCGTGCTTGAAATATTCGTTTTCAAGTTGAAGAAATTGAGTATGATTTGACTTAACGAAATATAATTCTCTTACCCTAACTAACATATGAATTGGCAATTCAATTGATGTTATGGTCCCTACTTTTAAAAATATTTTGTTATCGAAAACATTATCATTCATATAATCCTCAGGCCTGAGAACTTAGAAACAATAATTTATTTATTTTTATTTCAAACATCCTCAATATTGAATATTTCCAATGTTGTGTATAATATTCTGCGCATGTCATTATTTATGTTTTAAACGCTATTTGTATAGCTTTAATTAACTAGCATTTGCAAAATTTATACGAAATATCATCAATATTTAAAAAGTTAAAAAATCGAATAAAGTTGTTTTTGTTTGCTTTTCTGATATAGATATACAAAAATTAAATGGAAAGATAATCTCAAATAATCAATTAAATATTAGATATAGGTATACACTTCGTCCTGGAGAAAAACTCATTGGTTTGACTGAAAAAAAGTCCCTCCATTTTTTTGATTGGTACTTAACGAGTTGGTATTTATAGAGTCAATCTATAATATTGCTATGAAACCAGTAGACAAATATATATATTTCAAAGTAACAAACATTCGAAATAAATAAACGCATAGTTAGGATATGAAGTAATGAATAAAATTAAAATATATTTTTTTTAAATTCCGCCGCCATTACGGGCTTGCGCATTGTTGCTTTTACTCGTTTTCATAACCACCCCCGCTTGTACGTTAAATTTTTGTATGACGCTGGAATAGAAAGTCTTGTTTTCCTAGTTTCTCCACCTGATTTAGTTGGTATACAATATTTCCAATAAACTTTCCCCTTACAAAAAAAAAACACAGTTTCACCGTCGTCATCACAGCATTGTCGTCACAACGCTGGGATTCTTCCAACTTGATTCAGTCTAGATTCAATAATCAGAATATAGAGTAGTTAGTGGTTGCTTTCCAAAGTAAATTTTTAGCATTGTGTGAAGGAATTTTTTGTTGCATATTTGTATCTCATATCAAAGAAGCATCATTACCAGGCCCCGGACGAGGACAGCCACTTTTCTCCCCTCTAAGCATTCACTTTAAAGCTTTCTACCAGTCAGCATCGATTGTGCCGTCCTGCTATTATATTAAATAACATTTTAATTATTTAAAAAGCAAGTGAAATTAAATTACCAGTGCAAAATATTTTTTCCATTTCCAAACTGGAAATGATTTAAACACAATTTTTTCAGTGGGGTGAAAATTCAAACTTTTTTTCTGTTAAAAAAATCGTCTCAGATTCGGTGTATGTATAATAGCGTCGTGATAGTTATATGAAAAGAAAGAGAAGAAAAAACCTAAGCGCTTACTAAGGATTACTTTTTGCAAAACTCAACGAAGAACAATAATCGCTTTAAAAGATTTACTAAAGTGTTACATAAATAAAATATATTAAACAATAACGATTTCTGTTAAAAAGATTTTTTACGAAAAAAAAATCTACTAAACTAAGTAATAGTCAAACGACTGTTATTTTTTATTCTACGAGTGTAAAAATAACATTTACAAAATTTCACACTTTGGAATAAATCTGTTTTACGTTAAACAGCCCGTGGAGATTTTTCAACCTCCAACGCAGGCTATAAAAGCAATCAGTCCAACAGTGACAACGAACGCAACCATTCCAACTAAAAAATTAATTGTGAGTACCTAGATAATTTTTTTTATTTCATATTCGTATATATACTATAGTTATACCGCAAAAAGAAAATCTAGTTTTGTTTTCATTTGTGCATTTTTTTTTTTTATTAAATTATTTTACAGAAAAAATGGAAGCATTGTAACTTAAACGCATTGGAAAGGATGCACTTATGTAACATTTGAGAATCTTTTAAAATGGAAAACAAATGTTGTAATATAACAAAGCGCGCAAATCTTTGATGTTATTGTAGACTTTCAAACTAAATTCTGATGATAGTTAGGAAACCTTTTTTTCACAAATAAAAAATTATGAATTTGTTTACCTATAGTAAACTTTGTTCAATTAACTTTTAAAAATTTTAAAACACTCGGCATTTTTAATGATATTAATATTATGAGATGTGTTGAAATACATACACTTCTAAAGCTTTTTTTATGTACATTACCTATATTTTCCAAAAAAAATGTACATATACACTTTGCTAAATGAAAACAATTAGCTTGTGTATTTGAAACAACTAATGCAATGTTGATATTAATTGCACATTAAATAAACAGAAATTCATAGCAAAGTAATTAATTTATATGTTTATTTATGACTATGAATATTAAAACTTTTGTTTAAAATTGAAAACATTTTAACATTATAAATGTTTTATTTTTGTTTCTCGTGCCATTAAAACCATTAACATCTTGTTTACTTAATGTTTTTAATAGTACGTGTTTCGAAAAGATCTACATGAAATTGAATCGTGCGTACTAGATCCTTAAGCTATAACGTTAACAACGTTATAACGTTAACACAAATGTTGTAGAGTTTTAATTAGGAACTCTTAAATTACATTTGATGAAAATCGGTGAAGGCGGTGATGTAGGCGAAAAACTGTGATTTTACTTTAATGGCTCGAGAAAATAAAACATAAATTACATTAAAATACTTTTAGGTTAATCTAATAAATATCAATAGTAATATCGATTTTTAATTCCATTCAAAAAGGCATTTTACTATAAATAGCGAGATATTACAAATATTCTAATTTGGGTCTAAGTACAAAAGGTTAATTGTTGATAAAAAAATTCTGGTAATGCAGTTTTATTCCAAATATTAGTGCTTATGAAAGCATTTCATCAAAACCGTTAGAGCCATTTTTGAGAAATTGCTATTTAAAAAAATGTAATTTACAGTAGCTTCTATTAGTTTTGAAATGTAATGCCCATATAGAAAATATAGGTATTAATCCATGAACCTCGTATACGTCCAGCCCAGGGGCATGGTCAGACCAACAGAATTGCCGGATCCACGACGGGCTTCTCCATCATCGTAATATTGGGAGAAAATATGATGATGTTTTTTTTTTTATATTTATACCTTTGCCAGATTAATGAGCTGTTGAACGCATTAACCATATACCCACTTCCCTCAAAGTTTCACATTTCTCGAAATCTCTATCATCAAAACTATATATTAAGAATTAATTAATGATTATTTTATTTTCAAACAAATGTAGTAGACGCCTCTCAATATTAAAAAAAAATCATTGAAAGCACTCATGCGTCAGAAAATAATGATTTTTTTGTTGTTGAGCAAAACTGAAAATGCCGTTACTAGTCTCTTGGTTGAAACATAATACAAGGAAATGTCAGTAGTAATATTGATTTTCAATTTTAAAATACAAAATATAAAGCGAGGTATTGATGTGTTTTTTTTTTAAATTTGGCCTAAGTACAAAAAAACTGTTATTCGAGTATAAAAAAAACTGGTAAACGGGCAGTTATTTTTTAAATGTTAACATTTTAACAATGGTTTCAAATTTAATTAAAGACTAAAGTCTGCCTCTCTTTTGTTGGCTAAACTGCTGGGCGTATTTAATATATACTTAATCATAAATTCTGAGAAAATGTTTTGGACTAAAGTTAACACGAATAATAACGTTAGTGTTTGAAACTAAACAGCCAACCCTGATTTTTTTTTTAAGCTGAATTAAGTTTTGTTTTATTGATTTTGATTTTATTGTTTGCAAAATATAACAAAACCTTAGTCTATATAGATTTTGTTAATCCAGTCGTATATCCTTAGCCTGTATACAAAATGTACAAATAATGCAATTTATTGCAATTGTTATGGAAAGTGCCAACAGCCGCTGCATTTCTATTTCTTATTGCTAAAATAAAAAAGTAAAATTAATCAGCCATATTATCAGTTGTCAAAATACTGCCAGATCGTCTATCTGTGTTTTTTCTCATTATAATTTAAGCCTATATACAACAAAAAGTACCTACATTTTCTAGATTAATATAATTATATATGTGAAGAATCATTCAAGTTTTTAACAATATCCACTAACTTAAAGTTTTAAGCTGAATAATTCTTAAGACAAGTTTAAATTTTGGTCAACAACGGATAGTAATAACTCCGTACTAAGAGTGCGTGTAATCATAGTTTTATACCTATTTATCATACAAGGTTTTAGGAATAATACCCAACGATGTTTTCTGAATTGACATTATTGGTACAAAATTAAAGGTACCAACTATTGTACAAACAGTATAATTTCTTTGACATTGATACCCAGTCGCCCTTTGCCTGTCAAGAAAATGTGCAAACTAGGCAACTTATTGCAGTTATAACATTCAGTAACGATTCGCTTCAAAATAAGATTTTTGAAATAACTGAAATATTGATGAATTGATTTTATAATAAAAAAAAAACAATTTTCGATATTCAAATTTACAAAAATTAAATTAAACAGCCGTATTATCAGTTGGCGAAACACTGTAAGATCACCGATTTGGGTGTTTTTCTCATTATAATTTATGCCTATATACAACAAGAAATAGTCATATTGTCAATAATATTATCAATTAAGTTTTAACAATGCGTTTTTTAGTAGGTCATGAATATTTTAACTGTACGCAATTGATATATTTCCTATTTCCCTGAAACCAACCAGAAATTCTCTGTCATGTGGCAGATTTAGTCTGCATAATCTATAGCTGATTTGTTACGGGATCTATCTATTTATTATATGGCTTATGGAATTGTTTAGTCTGACCTTAATTGATAATACATTTTCCTTCTTACTTTCAGATGGTGACGAGGACGAAAAAAATATTTGTTGGAGGGCTTTCAGCTCCTACCACTTTAGAAGATGTTAAAAGCTACTTTGAGCAATTTGGGCCGGTAAGTTTGAATTCAAAATAATACAGTGAATTAAATTTAATTACAAAACTCTCATTAAATAGTATGTTATAACTGACCCACACAGAACCTCTAACCTTAAAGAAGTATCTTTAATTTATTTATTTATTTCATTACTATGTATAGTTACCTCTTATAAATTGCTTAACTAAACATATATTAAAATTTCAATTAATAATAATCAAAAAGTGGAAGTGGATTAGAATAATAAATAGACGAAATGTTTATATTATCATAGCTAATGATTTTTTTTTCGAATAACGTTTTTACCGAAAACGCCCTCAAAAAGTGGGCGTGGCAAAAAACTTTGCGTCGACGAAATATAGATATTAGGATTGTCTAAATATGTTTGTTCAGGCACTTTATCAAAATTTCTTGCGGTTTGGCGAAAAAGTACGTTTTTCTAAAGAGGGGCGTGATATTCGTCGGATCTGCTAGGAGCAACAACGAGCACGTATACGAAATTTCATCATTCTATCTCAAAATTTAAGGTAAAAAAACTGCACGGACGGACAGACATGAGTAAATCGACTCAGCTATCGATTCTGATTCGATCCATATATTTTGAGGAATATCTAGCTTAGTAATTTCTCTATGTTACAAACTATGTATCAAAACTAATAAACCCTTATGGGTTTATTAAATGATATATGGACTTAAAATTATATATGGGTTGAAATGATAATTGGGCTAAATATTAATGTGATCATAACCAATGGTAAAGCATAAAAATTGTTTTCGAATAATTTAAAATTTTACCGAAAAACGATTTTTTGCTGAAAACGCCCCCAAAAAGCAAATAAAGTTATGAACGAAATAAAGCTATTGAGATTGTCTTAATATCCTGTTTAGATAGTTTTTCATATATCCTAACCATTTGGCCAAAAACAGTGTTTTAATGAAAAAGGGGCGTGGAAGTTGGTGGATTTAAATTTCTTTTAACTTTTTCTGTAGCCTTGGAAAAGGATCCCATATACCAAATTGATTATCCTTGCCCTAAATTTAAGGCCCAAAATCCGGTGACACACAGATGGTCGGACGGACGGACAGGCAGACATGGCTATATCGACTCAGCTATTGATTCTGAGTCAATCCATATACTTTGAGTTATATCTAGCTAAATTAGTTCTCTATGTTATGAATTATGTATCAAACTTATATAAGTAATTTGGTGCATTTTATACGGTAAGACAGTTTATCATAAACAAATATTACACATTTTACAAGTCGACAATTTGGCAGATAATATAGGTCAACTAAAGCGCATCTTGCAGAGTATCGCGGTATTTTGGACAAATCCCAATCTTATTTTTTGATTAAAAATCTCTGAAAAAGCTTTCGAATTTTTTCGAATTCGATTTTTTGAAACTATATTTTGTGGATCCCATACGACTGAAGAAGAAGCATATAATTATTTGTATGTTCGATGGTAATTGTTTGTGTCAAAGTAAAAATGGTAATAACCCTAAACACCAATACTAAGAAACTTCTGATGTTGTTTATATTCATGCATATTTAAACATACAGAAGATACCTACGATGTATTATATACATCTTTACACTTGCTTTTTACTTTTCATCAAAAACATAATTTCTTCTACAATGATTAAAGATTTTTGTAACAGCGGTCTCATTAGTATCAAGTGTTGCGTAAACAGGTGATAGATACTACATTCTACTATATAAAATGAAGAACAAAACCCTTGATGAAATGGAATATTCATATGTGACATAAGGGAGCTATATTCAACTTCTATTGAATGCATCATTTGCACATAAAAGAAGTACTCATAACCCTCTCCTTTTGTAATAATAATGGCGACGTTGTCGTCGACATCATTAATTTACCATTAAACAACGCGCTATATCATCAAATATAGAAGGGTTTTAAACACGTTTTTTTTTTTCATTTTATGAAGTAAAATAAATGGCGAACTTAACGGTTTGTCACTAGGGCCGGGGCCCGACTCGTAGCTACATATGTATATGCTAAGTAGGTATATGCTTTGAATAATAAATATGTACAGATTATATTATGTACCACACAGTTTCAAGTTTAAACTTCGTTGGAATATAGGTATTTTACAAATTTAGTGTATAGAAAAAAGTCTAAATTATACCAATTACGTCTATTGAATACATATTCTCTGAATAATTTATACCGCTACTACTCAAAATAAAATAGGGCCCACATTAGACTTTAACAAAGCATTTTATTGTAGAGTTTTCATCTGTATGAGTCCTTTTCAATTCTCTGAGCAACAATTTTAATTTTGCCTCCAAGTGAGTAGACAAGATAAGCATATGGCTCAAAAAAAACTAACTAACTTATAACCGAAAAACTAAGTGGACCCTATTTTGCTTTGAGCAGTTAATATACTGTGAGTATGAAATCTTACCAAACCGTTTTCTTAACTTTCTCTTATAAAGAGAAAGATATTGTTTTCGTGAAAATTTTCGACCCTTCGAAAAGTGGTTTTTGGAAATCTCCCGGTAGTCGCTCATAGGTTTTGTCAAGGAGCTCGTAGAAGCAATCCTTAGCTATATCATTTTTTCCTCCGTTGGGGCGTGAGCGCATATAAGGATTAAATTGGCGGATTTGGCACTGATGCGGATTGTTACAATGCGTTCGCTAATGTCTTGGAAACATAAGACTTCTTGCCTAAGTCTGGCAATTATAACAAATCCGTATCCAAATAGCCGCTATTTCTGCTCACTTTAACACGGTCCGTAATAGATGTCAGAGTTTTTCATCTTCTTTTTCCCCGGCCCATCCCATTGTATTTCCTGGATGGCAGTAATGTCTGCTTTCGAGCATTTTAGGGCTTCTGGTAGTTGTTCGCTTGCACCTCTCCTGTTTAATGTTCTAGAATTCCAGGTGCAGATACGAGCGTTGTTCTTTTTTAAGTTTAGCAGGGTTGTCAACAATAAAATATGTCCTTTCCAAGTCTATTGGTTGCTTCGTGACAAGTACTTTTTTCTATGGTTGGGTAGTTAACCCAAAGCTTTGTCCATCCTAACTGCGACTTTAGATGCCACCGTTGACTCCATATAGGTAGTTGTGAAAAGTTATGTGCATATTTTCTATACCCTATCCCATAGGTGAATATTGATTTTGATGCATAGTTTGTAATAAAGAGAAATAATTTAGCTAGATTTACCTTAAAGTATGTGGATTGACTCAGAATCAACAGCTAAGTCAGTCGATTGAGGCATGTCTGCCCGCCGGTTTGTCACTAGGGCCGGGGCCCGACTCGTAGCTACATATGTATATGCTAAGTAGGTATATGCTTTGAATAATAAATATGTACAGATTATATTATGTACCACACAGTTTCAAGTTTAAACTTCGTTGGAATATAGGTATTTTACAAATTTAGTGTATAGAAAAAAGTCTAAATTATACCAATTACGTCTATTGAATACATATTCTCTGAATAATTTATACCGCTACTACTCAAAATAAAATAGGGCCCACATTAGACTTTAACAAAGCATTTTATTGTAGAGTTTTCATCTGTATGAGTCCTTTTCAATTCTCTGAGCAACAATTTTAATTTTGCCTCCAAGTGAGTAGACAAGATAAGCATATGGCTCAAAAAAAACTAACTAACTTATAACCGAAAAACTAAGTGGACCCTATTTTGCTTTGAGCAGTTAATATACTGTGAGTATGAAATCTTACCAAACCGTTTTCTTAACTTTCTCTTATAAAGAGAAAGATATTGTTTTCGTGAAAATTTTCGACCCTTCGAAAAGTGGTTTTTGGAAATCTCCCGGTAGTCGCTCATAGGTTTTGTCAAGGAGCTCGTAGAAGCAATCCTTAGCTATATCATTTTTTCCTCCGTTGGGGCGTGAGCGCATATAAGGATTAAATTGGCGGATTTGGCACTGATGCGGATTGTTACAATGCGTTCGCTAATGTCTTGGAAACATAAGACTTCTTGCCTAAGTCTGGCAATTATAACAAATCCGTATCCAAATAGCCGCTATTTCTGCTCACTTTAACACGGTCCGTAATAGATGTCAGAGTTTTTCATCTTCTTTTTCCCCGGCCCATCCCATTGTATTTCCTGGATGGCAGTAATGTCTGCTTTCGAGCATTTTAGGGCTTCTGGTAGTTGTTCGCTTGCACCTCTCCTGTTTAATGTTCTAGAATTCCAGGTGCAGATACGAGCGTTGTTCTTTTTTAAGTTTAGCAGGGTTGTCAACAATAAAATATGTCCTTTCCAAGTCTATTGGTTGCTTCGTGACAAGTACTTTTTTCTATGGTTGGGTAGTTAACCCAAAGCTTTGTCCATCCTAACTGCGACTTTAGATGCCACCGTTGACTCCATATGGGTAGTTGTGAAAAGTTATGTGCATATTTTCTATACCCTATCCCATAGGTGAATATTGATTTTGATGCATAGTTTGTAATAAAGAGAAATAATTTAGCTAGATTTACCTTAAAGTATGTGGATTGACTCAGAATCAACAGCTAAGTCATAAATAACTATTTTACAAATTTAGTGTATAGAAAAAAGTCTAAATTATACCAATTACGTCTATTGAATACATATTCTCTGAATAATTTATACCGCTATTACTCAAAATAAAATAGGGCCCACATTAGACTTTAACAAAGCATTTTATTGTAGAGTTTTCATCTGTATGAGTCCTTTTCAATTCTCTGAGCAACAATTTTAATTTTGCCTCCAAGTGAGTAGACAAGATAAGCATATGGCTCAAAAAAAACTAACTAACTTATAACCGAAAAACTAAGTGGACCCTATTTTGCTTTGAGCAGTTAATATACTGTGAGTATGAAATCTTACCAAACCGTTTTCTTAACTTTCTCTTATAAAGAGAAAGATATTGTTTTCGTGAAAATTTTCGACCCTTCGAAAAGTGGTTTTTGGAAATCTCCCGGTAGTCGCTCATAGGTTTTGTCAAGGAGCTCGTAGAAGCAATCCTTAGCTATATCATTTTTTCCTCCGTTGGGGCGTGAGCGCATATAAGGATTAAATTGGCGGATTTGGCACTGATGCGGATTGTTACAATGCGTTCGCTAATGTCTTGGAAACATAAGACTTCTTGCCTAAGTCTGGCAATTATAACAAATCCGTATCCAAATAGCCGCTATTTCTGCTCACTTTAACACGGTCCGTAATAGATGTCAGAGTTTTTCATCTTCTTTTTCCCCGGCCCATCCCATTGTATTTCCTGGATGGCAGTAATGTCTGCTTTCGAGCATTTTAGGGCTTCTGGTAGTTGTTCGCTTGCACCTCTCCTGTTTAATGTTCTAGAATTCCAGGTGCAGATACGAGCGTTGTTCTTTTTTAAGTTTAGCAGGGTTGTCAACAATAAAATATGTCCTTTCCAAGTCTATTGGTTGCTTCGTGACAAGTACTTTTTTCTATGGTTGGGTAGTTAACCCAAAGCTTTGTCCATCCTAACTGCGACTTTAGATGCCACCGTTGACTCCATGTAGGTAGTTGTGAAAAGTTATGTGCATATTTTCTATACCCTATCCCATAGGTGAATATTGATTTTGATGCATAGTTTGTAATAAAGAGAAATAATTTAGCTAGATTTACCTTAAAGTATGTGGATTGACTCAGAATCAACAGCTAAGTCAGTCGATTGAGGCATGTCTGCCCGCCCGTCCGTCTGTGTTTCAACGATCTTTGGGCCTTCCACGAACACTTTTCAGAAAAACGTTGGTTTTAGTCAAGCAGTAAAAAGTTTTAGAAAGTGTTCGAGCAAGACATTTAGACATATATTTTCTCAATATACAGTTTTATTACGCGCCCATATCATATGCCATAGAAAAGCTTTGTTATTTTTCGACCCATAAAAGATTGAAATGTTGTTTTCTATATTTTATCCCCGTTCATATTATCCCCGTTTTGACGCAAGCCCACTATTTGGGGGAAATTTATTTTAAGGATGGGATTTTATGGTATGAGATGGATAATTTATTTAATTTCATTGTATGTACATATTTTAATTCTTTCTAATATCTATTTTTTTTTAATTTATTTCAGATTGAAGATGCAATGCTTATGTTCGATAAACAAACAAATAGGCATAGAGGTAAGAATAAATACATGACTTACAATTTTTTTAATCTTATGTGTAAGATCGCATCAACCAAGATCTAGGTGCGAACGGTCGCAATTTGCGGTAATTTCATTAAAAGTCTTAACTGGATTCATAGCGTTAAATCAAATATATTTTATATTTTATGTAAAACAGTCCATTTTTATTGGACTAAGAGACTCTTTTTTTATTAATTAAATGTTTATGCTTAATTTCGTTTGATATTTTTAAATTTACAAAAAAAAGCTCTATTTATAGAAGACAATCCAAAGGAAAATATTACTGAAATTTAGTCAAAAATTGTATATGAGTATAATTCCACCGTACATTCTCTTGAAGTGAGACAACCCTGCCTTGGATAACTTAAAATAATGTCATTTTAATACATCCATTGAATTTTTTCAAAGTCCATGTGAATCCATGCATTCAAAAATATATTTTTGTTTCGTTAAAATGCATTCTTTGATTTTATGCGATATATTAACGAACAAATTTAAAAATGCTATTATTGCGTAAAAATTAAATAAAAAAATAAATACTCTTATGATTTACCTTATCATGACCTTATTTGACCTTCTAGATTTCGTCTTTCGAGATTTGTGGCTAATTAAAATGTTTGCCTGTGACACTTTATTGTTGTACTTAATTTTTTTTCTTTTTTTTAAAGAACATTCATTTTATAGTTGTTCTTCTTTAATTTTTTCAGCTATAACGTTTTCAACAGCGTTTAAGAACTAAACTAAATATTGGATTTTTTAATCGTAGTTATGAATCAATACAGTGAGTTAAAAAGGATTGCATTTTTAGTTACTACGCATTAAACAAATACATTTTGGATTCATCGACTCTTTACCAAAATGTGCAATCTAAAGATATATATCCTCAATATGACTTAAACACTAATCACTATTAAATATGTAAATGTGCGTTTTGGGATGATTGCTAAACTTTTTTTGTTATTAATTCACTAGTTTTGCGTATAAGCTTTATTGATACATTCAGGTAGCAGGTAGCTGTGTAGCTTTTATTAGTCAGACTCTAGTCCATGTCTTCAATTATCGCAGAATAAATACATTAATCAATTCTTCGTATAACTTAATTATTTTTCTTACTTTACTTACAGGTTTTGGGTTCGTTACATTTCAAAGTGAGGATGTGGTAGATAAAGTATGTGAAATTCATTTTCACGAAATCAACAATAAAATGGTAAGATCATGTTAAACAAATGTTTATACATACAAAAATAAGTAAAATAAATAGTTAACCGTGATCATGATAAATTAAAATTTACTTTATCATGATCAACTACTTTTACAAACACAATATTTCAATAAAAATACGCAAATGTTGTGGAACTGTAAATTTAAGAACTTATAGTAAATCATTTAACAAAAATCTGTGAAGGCATTTTTGGAGACCAAAAACTTTATACTAACTCTATTAGGAGCTAGTAAGAGTGAATAGGTCCATTATTTTTCTCTAATTTTTTGGTAAAAAGTATAATAACTTCGCAGAAATAAATGTATGGAGAAGATTAGTTTGAGGCCCTATAAATGTCAGATATTAATTTGTTTTATCCGCTTTTAATACCGTCCATGTACCTTACAAAACTACTTAAGTGGCGCTGCTGGTACTGCTGGTGGTATTGTATAAAGGGAGTGATTAAGTGTTGCGCACTCTGTAAAGAACTGCGCAAATGTTAAGTTATAAAGAATAATAGAAGTTTGATTGACCATTTTTCACGTTTGTTGGGACTGGGGTAGAGATGAAAATTGTAGGATTCCCTTCCAAGTAAGATCCGAATGTGAAGTGTTGTTTATTGACACTCTTTTAAATTGTGGGTTAATGCAAGTTAATCACATTTCAAATTCTGTTAAAAGGTATTTGGATTTAGTGTGCAAAGCACATTCTCCACTTTTGCAAACATCTGTTCACTATAAGACATATTTTGGTAATATTACAACTGACAATGATTGCCAATTCAAAGGGCTCGGTATGAGTATAATTTCGCAAAGGCAGATTACAATAATCAAAATTTTTATTTAAATTCAATTTTGTGGAATGATACTTTTGATGTAACAAACTTTTTGAACATATGCAGTACGTTTATTTCAGGGAAGCACACATGGTTCAATAGCCAACTTTTTTAAACGAAAAACATTAAGATCAAAGCATTAAAAAAATATAAACTGACTGGAATGTCTCCCTAAGGAATACAAGTAACTTTATTAATTTTTGTACAAAGATTATATATATTCAATGAAATCGAGAGTTAAAAGTAACAGTAAAGCGATTTTTGTTTTTACATGAAGGAGTTCGCTCAGATAATGTTCAATCACATTGCGAACTGTTTATGAAAGGCAGGTCCACAAGAACTTATTTAACTGTGTTTATTAATTTTGCCTCAACGGCAATAGAAGAAGGTTTACAGGTTGATATAATCTATACAGATCGTTAAGGTTTTTTTATCGGTTAGACAAGAAAATCAGAACCATTTGGTAGCCATTCAATACTTAACAAGTGGATCGCATCTTACCTAAGTGATAGGAAGCAGTTAATTAGAAAAGGAGATACTTTTTCTAGGCAGTTTGATGCAATGTCTGGGAAGTCACTTCGATCCTTTGTTGTGTCTTTCTGTAAGTGTCTGGGGATTACAGGGAAGTCACTTGGGATCTTTCCTGTGTCTTTCTGTAAGTGTCTGGGGATTACAGATGACCAGAAGTTTTTTTAGTAGAGTCAATTCTGTAGCCGAATGCCATGAGCTACAGTTTGGCATAGACGCAATTACGGATCGGTGTAATTGTAATAACTTGCAACTGAAGTTAACGAAATGTAAGATTTCGTAATTTTATTCACATTAGGTAACCAATATTCTCTGTTTAAATATACAATACAATATCCAAAGCGAATCCCCTTCTTGGATTTATTAAAAGGAACAGCAAGGATTTTTCAGACAAACAAACTCTTAAAACCTTGCATTGTTCCTTTATAAGATCTAGAATAGAATACTGTTCTTTTATTTCGTCACCATCTTATCAGGTGCACATAAATCGTATTGAACGTATACAAAAGTTTTTTTTTCAAGATATTGCCTTCTACTGTCCAATATCTCTTTTTACGTTCCGGTTATACCGCCACGTGAGCATGGCTTGATTTATGAACCTAATCATTCAACTAGCTATGAAGGAATGAATCTTTAACAAGGTGCATTAGGAGTTTTAATTCAATATTCTATTCCGTTGATTCCAGTATCAATTCAATCAACAGAATTACATTTAACAAAATTAAATGAATTAATGTAATTGCTTATAGGTTTTTTTACTTTTGCTTAGAATAATATACGCTTGTAATTATTAAAAGCACAAGTTTTTCCATTAGGGTAATTTTTTTTTCTTCCACGTTAAGTGGAAGTTTTTTTTTTTAATTATTATCATTTTTATTTTTTGTAAGAATTTTAGTAAACTTTTTCCTTTTACTTAAAAAGTTATTTTTCCTCTTAACAAAAAATTTTCTGATATATGACCAGGCTTTTTGAAATGGAAGTTTTTTTGTTTTAATTATTATTATTTTAATTTTTTGTAAGAATTTTAGTAAATTTTTTCCTTTTACTTAAAAAGTTATTTTTCCTCTTAACAAAAATTTTTTTTTAATATATGACCAGGCTTTTTAAAGTGTTGATATTAATCATTCTGCCATCAACAATCGTATTATAAATACTTGAAAGCCATCATTTTTATTTTCTTCATTGATAACAATTTTGTTTTATGGTATTAGTTTTACAGATTTACAACTTGTACGAAAATATGATTTTGACTCACCCGCGAAAGTTTAAGCGTTTCAAAGTTTAAAAATATCTTAAAAGGTATTAAAAAACTAAAGCAATGGTAAAGAACTATTACACAGAGAGTACTTCTGTGTAAATACTTCTTTTCAATGTTCGTTCCATTGTTTGCTTATTTTGAAACGAAATCGATTTTTAAATTTCATTGTTTGTATCATTGTTCAATGGAGAGTGTGTCTATGAGCTGCAACTGCAAGGAGTCTAGAAATTATTACTCTGAACACCTGCATGTATAATATTTGTATTTTGAGACTTATCTCCTACAAGTCTTCGTTGTGCCAAAGGTATCGTATATAAGACGGATTGTACTTCTTTGGACAGAGTCCAGTAGGTTCGGTAAATATCAAGACCTTGTTCTACTTGTGTATATAGAGAACCCGGGCTGTTGCAAAATACATTGTACCTCTGAAAAGGTAGCTTAGTTTAGACGCTACCGATTTTGCAATAAAGGTTACATGCTCTTGCCATGATACATCTGATCCCATTGTGATGTCTAATAGATGCGTAGATTCTTCTGAATTGAGGACTGTATTCTCTATTTCAATTCGCGGAGCTGTGGAATTCTTCTTTCTTGTAAATGTTGTCCGCTTAACCGATGACTCAACGAGCAAAACACGCTACCTCAATTTAAGAATTCATATTATATCCTGCTCAACAAATTTTCGATTTGCTACTGTTCAAATAAAAAATTGGTCCTTAAAAAAATTATATGTTATTAAAGAACTATTTTTATTTGATCGGGCAAAATATAGAATATTTAAATCTAAAATCAACAGTTTCTAATACTTCCACAATGTTAAAGTAAAATCTAGAATTATATTAAAGCTACTCGTTGTGGGTGTCCGCGGTGTAGTGCTTATATGTTCACAGTGGATGGTTGTTCGTTTAATACCAGCCATAATAAACAAAACCATAGCTAAAAACATAGAAATAAAATAACAAAAAAAGTAACTCCCCGAAGTTATTTCGGATACCAATGGAGTAAGTCTCCTCTATATCGAAATCTTTCCTATACCATTCTTCCTTTTCGAATACTAAGGCTTCCAATCTCTTTTTTCAGTACTCGTAGCTTTCTCTTTTTGGATTGGGCTATGTATCTGACTGCGATAAGAAAATGTTCAGAGTCGACGTCTCGTATCTATGATCAAATAGTCGATTTGGTGGTCAATTCGACCATGTGCAAATTCCTGGGATGCCTTATGGATTTGAAGTCATGCTGCTCTTAACCTTAACCTTAACCACAACGAATCCGCATCCTAATATATGCTTTGGTGATAAGTGTATTAAATGCCACGTTTTTTGTCATTGGCAATGTTAAATTAAATGGCTCGTTCCATCTGCCAGGGGCAAATCGCTCGTCATTAGAGGGCACTTTCACTCGATGTGAATCAACTTCATTTTTTACTTGATCATCAAAACGATATTTTGATTGGTCCATGATTAATTAATCGTTTAAACACCTTCCTAAATCCTTGATCACTCTGAGCAAGTGATAGATATATTTCGCTTATATCATTATTGTACATTAATAAAAGGTTATTAAAATAATTATTCTTTTACTTTAAGGTGGAGTGCAAGAAAGCCCAGCCGAAGGAAGTCATGTTACCAGCAAATTTAGCTAAGACTCGTGCGGCAGGTCGATCTGCATATGGTGAGTTGGTAGTTTGGGGAAATAGCAGTAGTAGTGGTGGTGTGGTTGGTAGTTCACTAAACCATCCTGCCGCGCATCACCATCACCATATTCATCAATCAAACACTATAAGCGCAGGCCCAGGCACGGCTTCGATACGCTATACACCATATCCAATGCCAGCGAATTTGGCTGCTGCTGCGGCAGCGGCTGCTGCAGCTGCAGCCAACCAACAGCATCAGCAACAGCAGCAGCAACAACAACAGCAACAACATAATGCTGCTGCAATGGCTGTGGCAGCGGCTGCCGCTGCACCAACACATACAATTATTCCCTTACCAACATCCGCAAATGCGGGTGCTGGACAAATTTCTCATCATGGCCCATCATTCTTGCAGTATGCAGCAGCTGCCGCTGCATCTAACCCATCAACACCATCGTTGTACGATGCAGCGGCAATAGTTGGCTATAAACGACTGTTAGCAGCAGCTGCGGCTCAAATAAGACCTCAAGCAACCGCTACTTCTGCTTCTCAACAACATCATATTCGTTCAACGACGGCAACACTCAGTTACCCCGTGAGCGATCTTTTATCAATGCAGGGACTTGATGTTCCGACAGCAACCTTGTATCAAATACCAGGAACTACCGCATTAGGTCTATGACCATCAACCGCTTTAATTACCCAAATTCCACGACAGCAATAATTAATTATTTATTATAAATGCATTTATAATTTATTTAATAAATTAGTTGCACTTACATTCGTAATTTCGATCAATATATTAAGCTATTGATTTATTGAATAGTTACTTGTTTTCTTCTGCACTATTTTGATTTCTGACGAAATTATTGCTTCAAGATATCTATTCAAACGAATTGTAAACAATTATTTTCGCAAATACATAACATATACATACAATCGGGTATTCTGTATGGATGTCATTCTTAGAAAGTATATTGCCTTTTACTAATGAGTAAAGAACTTTGGCCACTATTAATCTGTGCCCAAAAGCTAAAACAACAAATTTAAATTGTCATCCCCATGCACTTTTCCGGAGATCGACTTTCAAAATTTAATTGTGTTTTGACAATTTCAATGGTCACAGCCAAATAATTTCTTCTTAAAATTATGTAATCATTATCTATTTGAAATTTACTAAACGTCATTATATGTTATTTATTATAGCACTAGGTTAACAAATTTAAAAATTTTAGATTTAAGTTGTTATATCGAGTTTAATATAGCCATATTTTGTACATTAGTTTCCAGAAGATAATAATCAAGTTGGACTTCATCGTTCATACGAGATTTTATTCTGATGTTTTACATGTTGTACAAAGCACCACGTTTCTCTATTACATTTCAACTTACTTCAGTACATCAAATATCGGCTTCTTAATACAATTGAAATGTTTTATATAACTGAATTAAATAATTGAAAATCAACGTACTTTCAGTATGGTAATTAGTACAAAGATATATCGTATTCCACGATAAAATAAGAATATCGAATTGTTGTATGTCTTGCTTTTATTTATTCATTTAGTTTTAGATGGAATAAAAATACTGTAGTTATTTTATATGTTTTTTTATTTTTTTTTATTAACTAATTTGACTAGTTAAGGTATTTACTACAGAGAACACATTAGGAATAAATTGGTGCACTTTATTTAATCATGATACCGATACTGCGCAAGGAAAATAGATAAAACCGCTTAGAACTAAGATTCAAAACTAATGTTAGCTTTTGGACACAGATTTAATTCCCTTAACGGTGTAGAATATTTATGAGCGTCAATGGATAATAATATACATATGCAAATTTGAACTCATCATTAGAATTTATAGTTGTTCTAAGGGTTTCCAATCACATTATTTGAGTTTATTTGGCTTGTTACTTTGACGAAAATAGTAAACATTCATGTAATGTTCACAAACGAATGCTACATGCTGGGCCAAATATGAATTGGCTGCCATTTTGTAAGGAAATTGGGCCCTGTTTTTACGGAAAGTTTATTGGAAAGTGAAAAATTTTAAAATGATGTCGGTCAAATGCCTACTTCCTGAGTCGATGCACATTTTTGCTCGTTCTAATGCATCTTGTTGCTGGCAAAATTTCTGGCTTGGAAATTGTAATTTCCTCTCCAAGTTTTCAAAAAAAAGTTTGTTGTAATAAACGCGTGATTTCAAAAAGCCGTTACGGGAAAATTTGATGGAATTCACTCTGCGTTAATAGAAACAGATCGGAAATTTGTCAAATATGTAGTAACAATAATTGCTACTTGCCAACTATGTTTTCTCTTTATATAGAATACAAATGTAAAAGCAGAATTAAATCTGCCGCCATTTACAAAAAAATTAGCAGATTCAAATTATCGCATAACTTTTGATCCAACTTCCATTTAAATAAGGCGTATATGTACTTATATTTTTAGTGATAATTGTCTTATTAAAGTAGGAATTTAAGTTAAAACTGTGCGTTTATGTTTAAAAATAGTTGAAAATTTTACTTACTTTAGAAATCATTGTTAATACTGAAGCTTAGGGCTGAAGTGCCACAATGTTTGTAAAATTATAATCAAATCAAATTATTTCATTTCAAATTATTGCTATAATTATGTCTAGTTTATTGAACTTATACATTTAATATAATAGAAATTGAATTGAAAACAAGTCTACCATATAACTTTTTCTTGTATGTGTTGTTTATTTTATACATGACCTAGGGCTTTTTAAAAAGTCAAAACATTTAATTTTCAATGGAAATGGACCGATTTTTAGGATATTAGAATAAATCAATATTGGGAATATATATCTTTGGATTACATATAAATAGTTTATAAAATAGATGCAAAAAATAAAACTCATAAATAACGAAAATAACTGTAAACATTGATAATAATCATTTGGTTTATTAAATGAATTTAGATTGATTTATTTCATAGATACCAGTATATCTAGAAATAATAAATAAAATTAAAACAAAAGAAAACAATTTATCTATAATAACAAATATAATTTAATTAGAAACAATGGATAACATACAACATCAACTTAAGCTTCTTAATAATTAATTATATCATTACATTTACTTATCTTACATGCAACTTAGAATTATCTACTCAAAATAACCTAAACCAGATGAAACTCACTGAAATGTGATCATAACATAATGGAAACGGAAAAGATACATTTTTTTTATATATATGTTAAATTGTCGATAATTTTTATTTTTCATATGAAAAATATCTCTTTACTATTACGTACCTTTTATTTTTTCATGTTTTGGTTTTTATAATTATATTCAGTGATAGTGTGTGGTTATAAGCAATTGCTTTCTTATAGTCTTACTAATATATAATGTATCTTCTTGTCTAGGTAATCCTGTGAACTGCTCCGTAGATAACGTAGTGCTTGTGGATTAGCTCCACGGGTTGCAATAACTATAGAATATTGTGTGTGTCGTTTTTTCTGATTTAATTATCTATACTTTTAATTCAAAGTACTTTTAAGGTACTACAAATATAAATATATAACTTTTTTAAAGATTTAATTTTCGTGTTTAGAATAACCAGTGCTTTTTGTCCATTGAAAATTTGTTTAACGAGACATTAATAGCAAAATAATATATAACTAATGTTGTAGCAATACTAAGTGATTTATAGATACATACATAGAATATGGTATGTTTGCACGTATCGTCAATTTCCAAAATTATCAAAACTACAATATAATAACAATATGCATTTATTCATTTCAATAAGATGATTTGCACGTATATTAACCGAACATTTATTAAAAATTGAGACAGCGCGGTTAGCAATATTAATCTAAATAAAATTGAAGCGCTTAGGTGAAAAGGGATTAAACGACATATTTTTTTCAATCGGCAAGAAATGTACTTATATTTAACTTTGATTAAATAAAAATGTTACTCTTATATGTATGCTTTATGTTGATCCTCATATACTAGTCTGAATTGTTTATACAACCAAAGTTACAGTTCAAAAACTTTAAGCTCAAGTATCTCGAAACAATGCAATCTAAAAGCTTCAACTGTTTTTCTTTTATAATATTAATTTGCAACAAAAACTGAAAATATTTATCGGTTCTATTTAACATTGCAAGCAAAATCCTATCAACAGAAGTGACTATTTTTCGTCATGTAACGTGACTAATTTTTCTATGTTAGCTGCATCTTAGTTACTAAGGTACTACTAGTTACTAAAGTTTTATTCTAAATCTGTTCAGTTTTTTTTTATTTAAAACATCCGAGCTTTTTAGTCTTTTTTGGTTATTTTAAGACTTGTGCTTTCTTGCTGATGCATTACGAAAATGTATCCGAAAAGTGGAAGCATCTATTGGCTTACTTCATTTGTGAAGTTTCGTCGGTTTCCTTTTCCACATTTATTTCATAAAATATAAACTGATCATTTTATATCGATGCTTGCAAAATTGAAAATGTATTAGGTATACCTACATAGAAGAATTACATACGTCAGCGTGACGGTTCTTGCCACAAAAATAAATAGCGTAATATGAATATAAATCAGTTTGAACCATGAACGCTCAACTCGAACCAAAATAGGTTTAATATTATTGTTAATAATGCATTTTAGTTATTGAATACAAAAAATTCAGTGAAATTATCAATTAGAAAAATATTTGGAAATAATCCAAACTTTATATTGGCCTATTACGGCTTTAACAAAAAAAACTACATACTTTGCATATTGTCCAAATCACTTCCTCATCATTCAAGTTTTGCCTATGTAAATCTATAATAAAATTATAAACATAGTTCTTATAATTCTCAACAAATAGACGATACGTGGAAGTACACATTTTGTTATTACACTTCAATATATTTTTTGTTTGTAATATTAATGATAACATATGTACTAACAAAATAATTACTAATGGAGGAGAAAATTAGATATATAAACTATTTGTAGTGAATATTATCATGTGTTAACAACAGAAATTTCAAATACTTCAAATAGTATTTTGTATATGTATTAGAAAATTATGTTATAGCACTTAGAATATTTTATTTTCAATAGTTTGCAATTATATTTGCGGTTTACTTCTAAAACTAAATATATTTTTGTTACTATATATGATATTTTTATATAATATTTATATATATTTTTAAAAACATTTATGTTTTTTCTTTGCATTCCCTTAGACAATATAATGTGGGGACTAGGAACTCTACCTGATGGTAAGTTCTAAATAATTTTAAGAAAAATACAATTTACTGTTTATTATTTTATTTTTGTATTACTTATACCTAGGTGATGAAACTAAAACAAAAAATATAAAATTAGGTAGCAAATTGGGTTTGGGTACTTGGTGTTTTTATTCTAACGCTGAAAAACAAATTGCTTCGTGTATACTATTTTTAACTTTCTCTTACAAAGAGAAAAATATTGTTTTCGTGAAAATTTTCGACATCGAAATTTTGATTGATTCTAACATTACGATGATAACGAAACCAAAAAAAAATATTTTTTCGAATTCCTTCCGTCGGTCCGTACTGGTCTATCCAGCCTAAATAACTAGGCCGATTTTTATTCAATCTTCGTATCCAGCGTTTTATTTTTTTATATTTTCAGGCCATTGTTTTTGTTTGCTTTTAGCCATGTTATTACCGGTACCTGCTATAAAAAAATTATGCATAACCTTAATTTTCTCAAAAACGGCTCAAACGATTTGATTGATCTTCATATATACTATAAACGTATTAGTTCCAACAAAAATGCATACCCAGTTATTTAGAGGAAATCCATATAAAATATTTTTTGCATATATCTCATTTAAATAAAACTATCAATTTCTCGCAAACTATTTGGCCAAATTGAATGGAATTAAATTTATATACTACTACCTGACAACATTCTTCCAAATATCAACAGTAATATTGGTTTTCATTTTATACAGCTAGACAAGTTTCCAGTTTGAATATATATAACCTAAATAAATGTATCAACATTAGTAATCGAAAACTAAAAGCAAAAATATGGCAGGTAATAATGGTTTCGGCAATTCCAATAACATACTTAGTCCGGTTGACCTTCAAACGATTGAAATATCGATTTCGATTTTTTTTCAATAATAGCTACTTTTTTCATAGAGCAAGTAAAAATTGTACGCCTCTTACATAAATTGGAGCCTCTTTTAAAGAAAGAAATTCAATGAAATGTTAAGAAAATTGAGCAACTTTCGTTATCAAAAGAGTTTTGTCCACACTAAATCAAAACGTAAAAAATATGAAATTGTCAAAAGATATAGTCGTAGGGCTAACTAATTTTCATACCACCTTAACTTGACTGTAGGTCAATATTACTTTTTAATTTGTTGTAATATTATAATTCAGCTTAATTTGAGAATCAAGCAACATTAAACTTATTATAACATATATGTAACATTACAATAACTTTTTGTATATCATGTAGGTTTTCCAGCGGCAGCATATGCTGCTTATGCAGCAGGTCGAGGCTACTCCGGATATCCTAGTTTTGGACTACCATACCCTACAGGTAATTTTGATTAATATATATATATATATATATATATATATATATATACATATATATATATCAATTCCTTCGAAGTTGTTTAGAAAATCTCGTTTAATGGTTTTATTTGAATGTCATGCTTTATATATGTAATAAATGATTATTTACATGAGATAAAAACGACAAATCTATAATTAGTCGATTTTTTTAAGGTACATATCATTTGGTCCTTTTATAAATAAGAAGAATAAAAACAAAAAAATAAATTTGTTTGTAATATTTCTTTATAAATGTAACACAATTCCTAAATAATTTTATTAACCCACAACAAATTTTAATTCAAAATATTGGAATAAGTAAAATTGGTTTTAATAAGCAAGCAATATACATGTATAGATTTGAATTAAACTAGAATGTTTAAAATAAATGCAATCCCCAATTGTCGATATTGAATTTACACATATTTTTCGGCCTTTTACGAGAACGACAACTCTATTAAAAGTAATTTGAAAATGATATAATTGTTTTTAAACAATGGCATAAATTACAATACGTCTTTATTATTTTAAGTTACTTCAAACAATATTTAAAAAAAAATACCTTACCATTAAATTTTATATATAATCCATTAAAAACTAGTGGTGACTTGCTCCTTGCGCGCTCGACTTTAATTACTGTGATGAAATCTTTTAATACTTAATTTGAATAAGTTTATTGAAGACAGGAAGCAAAAAAATCTATTTCTGTTTTTAGCCATAATTGGAAATACCGTTAAGAGCCCTTAAGGGTTAAATTAATTATAATGCTCTGTTACAAGTGTCAATAATAACATTGATTTTAAACTCATTCACCTAGTCAATATATCATATGATGAGATATTGAAAATTTTATAAATTTGGCCTAAGCTAGAAAGTCTAGAATTGCGGCTTAGTTTAAACGGCATAATATAGTCGTGTCTAGTTAATTAAAATCATTAGAGCCGCGTTTTGGGAAATTTTGATGTTATCAAAACCGTTATATGGCGCCAAAGATTCGTACTCCTTCCGAAGCAGCAAATTAGACTTGAAGATTTAGAAGAAAAAGGTATCTTAATGGTGCCTTGATATTATACTAAGTTTATGATATAGTGATCTTGAAATACATACTTTACATTTCAAGCTCTTTATATCATAACTTAAAATACGTTTCTAGGGTTGTTGTACACATTTGCTATGTACTAATACATGAAGACTGGGATACATTTTTTATTACGACTTTTAAGTCAAAAAATAGTTTTGTATTTTAGTTTATCTCTTCTTTGCCTTAATAAACTTCAATTCTCTCTTCGTCTCAAAACAAACACAGAACCAACGATTTCGTATGTGTTTCATTATATTGATTCTTTTCACTATTTCTGCAATACTCTTTTTATCCTTGAACAAATTTTCTAGTCTATAATATATATAAATATATATCTTAAACGTAAAAGAATTGTTCATTTGGCTTTGTTTTAAATACAATAATTTTTTGTTTGCTTACATTCTTTTTATTCCTATTATTTATTTGTTTTATTGGTTTCTCCCTATAAGGCGTGTTAAATGTAGTGCCGGATAACAGAATGAACGTCGGTGAATATTTGGTGGCTTCATCAACGACATCTTCCTGAAAAATGGAAAAGTTTTATCTATATTTTTAGTTCGCATCAATTGTAGTTGAACAAATGTGTTTGCATTCACTTTAACCGTATGCAATTCGACTTAACATTTTTTCTGATAATATAAGAGACATTTTAGAAGTCTTTACAAATAGTACGCGAGGTTTTATATTAAAAAAAATTAAATAATACGCAGCATTATGCCAAGGACACAAATTAATAAGCATTCATCGTATTCTGCGGACATATGTAATCGAATAAAGCAGACTCGTAAATTATCGGAATAAATTACATTTTTTTTTAAACTAATATGTTTACCATTGTTTATATTTTTATTATTTTTTATTAATTTTACTGCAGAGAAAACGTTTTATCTCTTAATAATGCAAATAACTTTTGAGTTATAATATATATTTGATTAAATCTAATAGATATTTTAACAATATTAAAATCCAGTTTATAGTATACGTTATATAGCATAAAATCCCAAAGCAAATAAATAAAAAAATGTATCAAGAAAAAGAATCTAATTCCGAATTTAAAATCTGGCATTGGAATGCGTTAGTCCTATTAATGTATGTACAGTAAAAATTGACTATATACGGTATACGATAGCAGTACAGATTTCGGTTATAATATGTTATACACTTAAATGCTACTTTCAAACGATTTAAATTATATTTCGATGTAGACATCCCCACCCCCAAGCATAATTTTTTGATGAATTTAATGATTTATAGAGTGATATCTAAAAATATTATATTGTAACTGCTATATACATTTCACAGTGCATATTATATTCAAGCGATTCGAATAAGACATATTTGCGTACAAGATTAAATAGAAAACCAACTGATTTTGCTATGAATTTTGTTATATACCAACAATAACTTATGTATTGAAGCTAGCGATCCATAAACTGTGACCGGCTCCTATATGTGATTAGCTCAATATTAATTAGTTAAAACTTTATGCTTATAGCATATATCAACTTTGCTTTGTTAAGATGGATGATGTGAAGTCTGTGAACTACCCAAAACATGTTTTTATTTATGGACAACTTTAAAGTTTGTTTTTAAAAATTATTTAATATGAAGAAATCTGTGTAGACATTATTCCGCAGGTCATGGCAATTTGCGAAAAGAAAGTAATGTCTTTTATTTTTTATTTAGTTATCATTTTATAATGTCATCTGTTTGACAATTTAAGAAAATAAACCATTACACGGTTAACTTAAAAATGTACAAATACAATTTGTTTGCGAAACCATACATGTGTGAGTGTATACTTTTTGCACGATGGCGGGGCATCTTGTTTTAAGCCGAATTTAAACAGCTGAGTTGATATAAAATTTCTTGACAAATGTTACCACTCGGATGATTTATCAGATCATTACAAGACTAGGTCTGTTTGTAATCTATCTCATAGCGATATAATACTAGTTTTGATACGTAGTTTAACATATGGATCGGATCACAATCGAGAGCTGAGTCAATGTAGCCTTTTCTTAGGTCTTAAGTTCTGCACTCCTTTTTTGTTGTTATCTTATCTGTTATCATATATAGATATGTATGTACTGTACATACATATCTATATATGTTCACACGTACATTTTTGTAAATCCATAAGCAATGCTAATTTTGATAAATGGCATTCGTTTTTCGCAGTCGGATGTGAGGTGTGCGCAAGATTGAAGAGGCAAAAACTTCGAATATTGCAAAACCTTCTAGGTGCTGCAGTCGCGGAATCACTTTTTTGTGTAAAATGTCAAAAACAATCGCTTATGCGACCAGCCGTCTTGCCTCTCGAGTTCAACTTTTCCACGAAACCAATACTTAAAAGTAATAATATTTACTCGCCAAAAATTAGCAAAATATTCGGTTCCATTGAGTGATATTATTTGATCTTAACACTATTCCAAACTATGTTGTATAACATTTCGTTATCAAATTCGAAAATATTATTCACTGTTCCGTTGACCTTACACAAGTATATATAAATTACTCACATTATCGTTGGTTTTTATTATTATATGTACCCATATAAACTAGGATTGCTTTATTAAAAAAAAGTTAGAAAATTTTAGCTATAACACCTTTGTTAAAAAGCAGATAGTATTTGTTTTATTAATTCGGTGGTTAATTCATATACGAACAAAGTTTGGTATTTTTGGTTGGAAGTTATAACTAAATAAGGGGCTTTGATCCTCCAATTGTAATGCATTTTATTATTTATAAATAAAGGATTGTTTGACAAATGATAAACAAAAAGTAATTTAGACGAGTGACTCCGCTGACAACGAACGACCGTCGAAGTGTTTCACATCCCGGGGCTTATGCCATAGTAAGTGGCTACCACGCTCTGGTATGCCGCTAGTCAGCCGCTTCATATGAAGATGTGTTTCGTTTAATAAATCTTCATAAATTTGGTTTGTAACTTATAAAGACCTTACTAAATTATATTTCATAACAATGTTCATGTAGTGTTAATAGTCCGCCTTCGATTTTATGAAAATATCTTTTTTACTCACTTTAAGCGGTGACAGTACAAAGCTAGTTCATTAAAAATATTTTATATATCTACGAAGATTTTAATTAAATATCAATGCATTTTTTTACAGAAAAACATACCAGATTTTCAAGAATTTTTGTTATTTACTATATTCCTCTGAAAACTCTTAGGATTGACAATATGCGGAATCGGTAGAAGTTTTGCTACGTGTAGTTCTTTAAGCTCAGGAAGGCGTGGTGGAAATGGTATTACAAATTCCGCACAGCCTTCAGCCGGATATCAACAAGCTTTAACTTTACCTCTTGCGACTGCTCTTACACGCACTACGGCCATCAAATCACAATTTTTGGGAAATGTCAGTTATTAACTAGATAATTTCAGATGAATTCATTATTTACTTCATTAGGAAGATAATTTAGATCGTATTATATCTGCTGCGAAATAGATAGTTACATGATTTTTAACATAAATACGTAAATACTGCATACCTACTTGTTTGTCCTAATTTTAAAAGGTTTTTTTAATAACTTTCTCTCACCGAGATAATTATAAATTTATAAATAAATAATAACATTACATTTAAATATAAATGAATGCAATATAATTAAATATATATTTTATTATCATGAAAAAAAAAACAGTTCGAAATATAACGTAGAAAGTTAGGATTTAACTGTTAGACACTAGAACAGTATATTTGTATACAGGGTATCTTTCTTAACAGAGAGGAATGGTATTTGTTCACAATATTTCATCTTATATATAATTGTGTTAAAACAAATTTATCTCAAAAGCCTTAATCTATTCTACCTATTTAATAATTTATTTCATGCATTAGAACCAATATAAATTTCAAAATATACATTCTATTCCTTGTAATGATACTCAACATGTTTACCTTTCACAAAAATTTTTTTTTATAAAAGTCCATACGAAAATGCCAAACAAAATGGAATATTTTGATTGTTTTGATCTAGCAATTTGCTGTTGATCTTATATTTAATTTGTTTTGGTCAACTTTAATACATTTTCGATATTTGTTTAACATTCCAATATACTCCAATGCTTATGGACCGAAACCGCACTATTATTTTACGTATGTTACAACATTTAAATGAACTAAGCAATCAATCAAGCAAATGTATCACTATTAAGTTCACAATTGTTCGACATTATTTAAAAATTGAAATATGACCCATTGACTCTCACATTGTATTTATTACTGCGAATAAATTAAACATTATAATCGGCCATACATAAACAAAACATGCATCTGAATGATTTTTTATATTAAATCCGCTAGTGTGAGTATGGAAATTGACAATGCGTTCGAGTTTCATATATCGTTGCTGCATAGAAATGTATATGTATTCATATGTACTTTGTAAGGGTGCCTTTATGAACCCTTTTGAATCTATTAAGAAAATTTAATATTTTTACCTACCTTATATTTGGAGGATATGAAAGAATATAAAGCAAATTCGAAATAACTATTTCGTTTAAAATTGCTACACATGAATTTTTTTATCACATATATACACATATAATGTTACATCATAAACTCTTACTGCCTTTAGTGAAGGAAAACTTTTCATTACAGTGAAGGCTTTAAATCCCGGTATGTATACAATAATGCTGTCTTGAACATTAAAAACAGCAGGAAGGGCTTATTTGGAAATGACAACGTGTCTAAGCGATTTGTTTGTCCGATGAGTCTACAAGCGTTCATCTAAGAAAGTAATTCCATCATCGGGGTTATGAAAATAATTACTAGAAAGTAGAGTGTGAAACAACGATATTATTAAACGTTTAAAAGTTTGATATAAATAGATATATTTGTAGAATGTAGAGAACATCATAAACCAACAAATTTATAGCAACACATAAAATTCATAGAATTATCTTTGGTGTAGTAAATTAGTCGAGCTATATAATATACATGCGTGTTGACATTATTACTTGAATTATTCCAGTTATAACATTTTCTTATAAATGTGTAGTTATTCCTCTTAAATTGTAGATCTTAGCTGCTAGTTATTTTGAGTTTATTAGTATACTATTTTTTGTTTAAATATATAATTTTGTTTATTACATAACTAAGAGCGTTAATATTACATATAAATATAAGTTATATAATAAGGAAATATTATTAAATAAAATGTCCATCCATTTTTTGAAAGAAAATCAAAACTATATTTTTATTAATAATTGAAAACATTGTGCAAAATGCTCCTAATTTATAAAAATCTGCAAAATAAAATTAAATTACACTTTTTAAATAATACCGAGAAGATAAGAACGTACATATAATCGCTAAGAAATTTGACTTAATCAAAATATGTCATGTCAACCTATATAACCAATGTAACAAGGCAACACATTGGAACATTTATAAATATATATAAATAAGTATATTTACTGCTACCTAAATGCTTATGTTTGTTTAAACTGTGATTAAAGCACAAAATACTTAAATAATAAAATATACTTTCGACATAGAAACCCCAAAATTCCTTTTTCTTAGATCGGATTAATTTATAGTTTATATATGTATATATAGAGATATGTATGCATATATTCGTTTAGCTTGGTAGCATTTAATGTTATACAGAGATAACAATGTAGAATTCACTGTGCAATCGTTAAAAGTACCATAATGGCTTCAAGCAAATTCCCAACGTTGTGCATTTAATGGAGCCGGCCGCAAGAGATGCTTCCCGAGGCAGAAACATACATCATAAAGGTCAGATACTTAGATTGCTCTTAAATAAATGTAACGTAACATACCTACGTGTGATTAGTAAATATGTTTTTATTAGACATTTTTAAATGGGTGACTTAGATTTAATAGTATAATACATATATCTGTTAGAATGTGATTTAGTATGAATAAATAGTTTTAGATTAGAGATACATACTATAGTGTATCTAAATAATATTATACAATATCAAACAATGTTAATATAATAATATATTACCAAAACTTAGATTCCCAGCGCTAGTATTGTCTTAAAGCATACCTAAGCCACAGATTTTAAAACAGTGTTTTATTTATTTAAATTGTAAAAATTTAACACTGATAATTTTGTATAGCTTTAAATCTCAAACGATTTAGTGTAAAAAGTTCTTAACTGATTTATTTTGTCTCTGTCTACATGTACAGTGTACGTGTTGTATCAGTTCAAACTGGACTTAGAATTAAACTTAATTTTTTAACTAATGTACCAGTTCGAGTACTTTTTTAAAAAAAATGTATTCTAAAACCTAGGTACAAAACATATCACGCTCTAAAAATTTCCAGGATTCTTATTTGCTCCTTTTTTATACGTTCCTCAGTTTTGTTTTGTATTGATTAGTTAGGTCGAACTATAATAAATGTTTATGTGGTTTCGTTTCGCAATTGCGTTATGTTAAAAGCTATTAAACACTCAGTAATAACATTATATTATTTGTTTCAATTTTTAGAGTAGCATGAGCCAAATGATTTTCCCATCGTAGATATAAAGTTTCAGTTTAATCAGTTTAGTATACGGTACATACTTACAATACAGTATTTTTATTCCTATTTTTATAATTTACTTTATTTTGTATATATCTTGGGCTAAAACTATGAGGGTCATCTTCTTATTAAAGACATACCGTTGCTCGCTAACGTTGGTCACTCGCTTGACCAATGTACATTCAAGGCCTTGATCTTCGAATATATTTGCTTCTGCACCTTGTTCCCAGAAGGAACGTTTTGATTCATTCGACAAAACTGAGAAAATTAATGTCCAAAGATATGATGTAGCTTATTTGTAGGTAATTCTCAAATGAGTTCCAAATCATTCGAATGATAATTATAGGCAATTTTATTTCATCGCAATTGTTTTGATGGAAAGTCTCACAACTTTGCCCATTTTAAGGCATTTAAAGAGCTGTGATTGTGGATTGATTTCTGACGAGGTTTCATTGACAGAATGATTAGCTAAGATCTGATGTGTTTTAGGTATTTACAACCAAAAGTTAAAGGTGTCGGCTATGTGCGCGCCACTAAATGCGAGGTCTTTCTTTACTGCCTCCGACGTCTATCTGGGAATCGAAAACTCTTTAAGGCGAAGTATTGGTGTACATTCGTTCTACATGTCCTAATCATCTTAAATGTCTAATGCGGGGTTTTTCGGCCAAGGGAATGTCGCTGTACAGTTCGTATAGTTCTTGGTTGAATCTTCGTCTCAATAGTAAACGCAAACGGGACCGAAGATGGCGGAGCCGAGTTAGACAATGTCCCGTACTAACTCAAAGAAATATCTGTCAATGGTTACGATCTGTCCGATTCGTCGATGGTGTGTGTCATTTCGTGTTTAGTCCTACTCTCAATTACTGCTAATAATTATGTCTAATGTCTGCTTTGTAACAGTTTATGCTTTGTAACAGTTTATGCTTTGTAACAGTTTATGGAACAACGCTAGTTGTTCGCTTGCATCCCTCCTGTTTAATGTTCTCACATTCCAGGTACGAACATTCCAGATGCAGATACGATCGTCGTTGTCCTTTTTTTCTTTTAGAAGGGTCGTCAATAATAAAATCTTGGGTGAGTAGTTAACCCAAAGCATTCCAAATTTGATGGGTTCTACTACAATTACAGTTTCCGCTCTCATCACAAAATAATAACTGTTCGGCGTCATTTCGCTCATTTACCTTAGGAATAAAGTTAATCGCGCAGCTATCATCGAATATATATATATATATATATATTTAAAAAAAATTCTTCACAATCATCCAAACGACTGTACCATTGAGTTTCTATGGCATCTTTACTAAAATATATGACTGCCGCCAGAAGTGGTTCTTCCATTTTAACTATTTTTTATCTCTGATTTTGAGTTCATTTTTATTATTTCTAATTCATTTCTATTGCATTTGCCTTGGAGTTGAAATGAGCAATGGAATGTTTAAATTAACTTTATTATTTTATGCACAGAAAGTTTTATTATTTAAATTTTCTTAAAATTTTACCGAAACGCGTTTTTGAAAAAAAAAAACGTTTTCAAAAAGTTGGCGTGGCAAAAAGCTTTTTATGGACGATATATAGATAATGATATTGTGTAAATATGTTATTCAGACACTTTTTTTTAAATTCCCTGACCAAAACCAATGTTTTCTAATAAGAATGCGTGGCTGTATGCGGATATCAACAAAATGTACAGCTGCCCAAAACTCTAGCTGAAAATTTAACGTACAAAAATCGGTGACACAGCTATCGATTCTGAGTCGATCCATATACTTTGAGGTATATCTAGCTAACATTTGTCTCTCTTTATATGAAAACTAATATACCCCTATGGGATAGGGTATAATGAGCCAAACGATCTTGCTAAGACAACATGCTTTTTTTATATCAGTCATAACAAAGTTTTTGTGTTTAACAAATTATAATTAATAACAAAATATAAAACAAAATCAAGTTCAATATTACATATGTTAAAATTGTTTATTATGATTCTTAGTGTATATATTATAAAACAAATATAACAACATAATGAGTAGGATTATTTTTATAATTATGTTTCTATACTTTATTGGTTGAAAGTTAAGAAAAATCAGCTAAAAGGGATTTCGAAACCCCCGTACTATTTTACTGGTAAATTATTACTTCGAATTCATTCCCTTTCCTCACGTTCCATCCCTTCTTCAGATATTCAATAAAAATGATGGCTTTCCAGTACTCAGAAATTTAGTGGTCATCTGCTATTTGGCAATAATATTGTTTTGGAGCAGATTTTGTTTTACACGCGTCCTTATGCTTGGGTATAATTTGAAGAAACTTGGTGTATTTGCTATTTAGCACTAAGTTACTTTGTATCGAATTTTTGATACATTCAATTATTGTTTTGAAGGCACAAATATCCACCTAACGATAGAGATAAGGGGATGATATTTTTATGGCATAGTAATTAGCCAAATGCTTGAATTAAATGCAATATGTCCTCATTATTTCCGGTCAACTAATTTAAAAAATGATAGTAGAAGTCCCGAAAAAAATGTCAGTGGAGTCAAACCAAAAGTTATTCAGTACGGCATTAGTAACAAAAGCAATACAAAATAAATTTATAACATATCTAATTTATAAAAAAAAAACAAATACATCTCGAAATTGACTGGAGTTATGTTTTCGGTCAAGGTCGAGGAAACAAGTTCCAAAAAAAATAATAAGAACTAGACCTCATTATCTAGACCTCATACCTCATTATTTACTATGACATTTCAGCTGTCTCTAAAGCCAATCTGTTTGCTGCTCACTTTGGAGCCAGTATGCACTGTACTTGAGAACATACAACATTCTATGGTACTTGTACAGTCCAGAAGGTTTTTCCCCCATAATTGTGAAGAGGTGTTCTTCCTTGCTGACAATCACACTGTGTAAGTTATTCATCTGTCCTATTCATCAGGATTCTTTGGAAACAAAAAATATCTCGAATCACAAACTTCTCAATGACCGACAGTACGGCTTTCGTATCACCAGATCCACTGATGATTTGAATATATCTCACCATGTGGAACCCATCAATCAGATTTGGTGCCGAAAACACGACTTGATATTTATTGACATAAAGCCCTTATCTCGAAAATACATGCTTTTTGATTGGATTAAATTCGTCTTCTATGAATTGGAAAAGTGTAATTAAAATGACTAAATATGTTTAGTTCTTTAAATTCCGCCGCGATGTAGTGATAATGTGTTCGCCTGTTAAGTGGAAGGTTACGCGTTCAATCCCAGCCAAAACCCATTTAACTTTTATGCCAAAGATATAAAAAAATGCTCAGTTCTTATACCTTAAACTATGCACCATGTTGAAATTTCTTCAAATTTTAGGAACACAAGAAACAGTGACTCCTCGGAGTTAGTTCGGACTCCCACCACCCTTGGAGTAATTCTCCACGATATCTAAAATTTTTCTTATCACTCTCTTTCTTCCCCTTCTCTAACGCTCGTATTGTGGTTAAACATATGAAGGTTATTCTTCATAAACCATTAAGTGCGTGCAAATTAAAAAAAAAACATATTGAAATGTCTCTTCTGTCTACAGCCGTTATCCAAGAATGATAATTGCATCGTCGAAACCGAAAAACTTTCCACGCTCAGTTTGTTTTTAAGTAACGATTTTTGTTGGAACGAACGCATATTCAAAGTCGCTAAAAATGCAGAAAAGTTTCAAGGTTTGAATATATGACCTCAATATATTTATCGTATAAGTATCAAAATGAATTCAACGCCCACATCTGGTCAGGTGCAACAAAAATATCTTTGCCCCTTGTGGCTAAGTTACAGAAACGTGTAATAATACAGACCATATCGAACTCTATAATCCCGCTTGAACTTCGAACGTCCCCTGCCTAATAATATTTTTGTTTTGTTTATTTATTTGAGGCTAATATTATTTTTACAATTTACGGACTATATGATTATATTAAAACAAAAACTCTTAAAGCAAGAGAAAAAATATATTATAATAAAATACAACAAAAATAAAAAAAACAATTTTTTGGTACAACAGGCTAGTTAGTACCCAAGGCCGAGCTTTCTCACAACCATTCATGTGTGCTTGTGTACTTCTTGCACCATGGCGGGACCTCCTTTATGTCGTTTCCGAACGGCAAATTTGAGATAAGCTATTCTTGACGATTGATACTGCTCGTATCATCACGAGAGATGTGCCTGTGAAAATCATTTAGGTATTGCTACGGCTGGGAATCGAATCCAGACATTCTGCGCGGCAGTTCATCGCACTACCCATCGCGCCACTGAGCTCGTCCAAACTATAAATAAGTTTTAATGCAAAACAACATATGCAGGGTCAGCTATTATTAATGTAAAAAAAACTCTTCAAGTGAAGAGAAAAAACCGTTTATATTATAATTTGTTTAACCTTTTTTAAATGAAATCGGTTGATCGAATATCAAGCCGGAATAAAACAAATGCATATATATTTAAAACTTTAAGTGCACCTTGTAAAAGTCGCATTTCTCCCATAGCTTGTTGAATGATTAGGTTCATAAAACTAGCAATGCTCACTGCTCACTACAGGTATACCCGGAACGTAAAAAGAGAGATTTGATTGTAAAATCTTTAAGTGATTCTTCCAGAAGTGATGTCTTTTATAAAAGTTATGTCATTTCCAAGGATACGTTTATTATCCGACATCTGTAATTGCACTTACACTTTCTGCATCAGGTATTACAGCTACGTTGTTAGAAGGCGGTCGAACAGCTCATTTAGCACTCAAGGTGCCGTTGAACATGGAACCTAGTGAAACTCCAAATGCAAAGGCCAAAGTATTGCAACAAAGCAAATTGATCCTTAGAATTAATGACACTCAAAAAAATGTGCATGATTTTAGACTTAAAAAACAACCAAAAACTGATTTGGTGGTGCGATAATTATATTTGCAGGTGACCAACGCCAGCCGACGACGTTGGTCGTTGGTTTAAAGTCGTCCATTTTATAGAAATACAGACATCGTCTGGATACAATCTCTGCAAATTTTTGTCAGTATTCTAAATCAAAGACCGAACTCACAGAGATGTTATTCCCAAACATTCCACAAAATTTCAAAAATTATGTTTGGCTGAGCGAATGGCTGCAAAAAACGTTGATGTCAACGAAATTAATTTTCATAATAAAAATAAGATAGCTGACAAATTGATGTATATTGATGATAATTATAAATTTTTAAAATCGCTGGAATTGTCTGGATTACCGTCACTTATTTACCACTAATCAATAGTGAAGTATGTAATAGGATATTTTACTAGATTTACAAGGTCACTTGACTTAAAATAACAAGGATAATTGTTTTATAATCCCAACAAACGGCTTCCGACTTCTTCGATATGCTCTTGTGATATTCAAATGTAATATATCGCATACGATCGAACTCTTAACTATGAAATAACGAAACTATTTTTGAAATTGTGATAATACTATGAAAATTCTTGAAAATTGCAAAAAGTAAAAATGAACATATATTTACTTTGTTTATTTACCCTCATATTGTTATAAAATAAATATTTACAACACTTTATCTATTTTTGAAGAAAATAGATATAATTAGTGTTTAATCTATTAAGATTAGCTCATTTTGATTACTCAAAATCAAAATACAATTTAAATTAATTTAAGAATTTACTAAATTATTGTTTTTCGTTTGTACCTACTTGCTTCCTTTGCAGTTCAGCAAAACTTGAAATGTCATCCCGTCATGATAAAACAAACATTTTCAAGCATTGTATTGTTTTAAAAAGCGTATGTCAATTGTTTAGAATATTCGATTTTTAATGAGTAAATTAATATATGGCGCAAAAACTATATCGTGAGTGGCAGTAGAAAAGTGTTTATTCAAAATAATTAAACTGTATACATACATACATCATTTAGATCTTACATCAGATTAAAGTGACATAGTTATTATTTAACAATGCTTAGAATGTTTTTTTATTCTCATTTTTTATGAAGTAGATTCACGTAGACAATATAATTACATATTACTAAATTAGTGACATAGCATTAGTATGTTGATCTCATTGAATAGTGAACATTTCCATTTGTAATTTATATTTTAGTTGACTTGACAAATGGACAATTGACTCCCAATAACAACACTCCTTTGCTAACTCAGGCGCTTTCAGGTAACTATTTTAAATCAATTGAACAATATTTCAAATAAATTGTCGGCTTCAAATTTACATAAACTAACCTATTTTTGATAGAATTACCCTCTTACCAAACATTTACAGTCATGAATAACTATCAGGCAGCCGCAGCTGCGCAAGGCTTTGGACCATCTGCTTCTCCCCATACAACTACACCCAGGCAAGGGTTTCCATCGACAAATTCTCCAGGACCGACAATTGATATGTACAGCTCAAGTGGCGCAGAAAGCGTTGGATATGTTCAAGCAGCCAGCCCGCAGCCATCCGGATTTCCGATAGCTGTAAGTCGGGCCCCATTGAATTACAGTCCGGTAAGTTATTATACCAGGGGTAAATTCTGTGACATACCTACAGAAACAACGTTAAATAGGTATATGGATTAAATCAGAATAGAAATCTTTTACCATTGTAAGCGTAAATGATAAAGTTAGCTATGAACTATGTATCAATGATAGCAGTAAACAAATGTCACTGATTGACATATCCACTTTAAAAGTAAAAATAAAATAAAATGTATTTATAATGGCATAATGGTTATAATTAGATTTACATTTCTTTTATAAATCCAGCGTTTTACTAAAAAAAGAATTCCAAATAGGTAAAAAAAAATATTTAGACATATTTAGGCCCTGTTGTTTCTAAATGTTGTTTAAAGACAATGTCGTTTTCTCTTGACAATATTAAGGTATGCATTTACATGTTAAAGATGGATTTAGTGAATTCGCACAGCAAATTGAAGGCATACAAAGTTGTAATACCAATGATGAATTCATTTAAGCCTATAGTTGAAGCTATTACCATGTCTTTTTCCAATTCTGATTACCTTCTGTGTACTATTAATATTACTTTAAAGCATTAAAACACTTTATTATTTCAGGGTCCACTGATTCCAGCAGCGTTTACAAATGGATACCACTAAATTATTCGTCTGTTGCAAATTTCGTTTTTGTTTGGGCTACTGAAGCAACCACATCGGCAAAATGCTGAACAACACTTCACACAAGAAACAATAAACAACTTACAAGATATCAGATTTACTACGATTTGGCCAATTTTTAAAATGTGAGGTCTGAAAAGAGCACCCATACTGATTTGTGGCTAAAACAATTATTTAATATTTTTTTAGTGTAAGAATTCCTTTGCAATAAGGAGCTGCAAGCAAATAGCAAAGAAATAACTGAATAATGGAATAAGTAATAGTAAAATATAAATAAATTGTAGTGTACGCAATCTAGGGCTACTAATGTAAGTATATATAATTAATGAAAAAACGTAGTTATAAAACAAACCGTTTATATTTTTAATTACAAGGATTTATATATAAATATACTCAGTATAAGACTACAGAAGGAAAACATAATAGAATGAAAAGTTCATTAATCAAACTACTCAATTAATCATAAAACAATTTTGAGATGCCCATGAAAGTAAGAGAGAATACATTATTTCATAAAAATAATTGATTACAATTTTAAGTAAAAACTTGTCAAAGCAAGTAAGAAAAATCTTCCCTTCATATTGAAAATAACATATTCTTTTTTTTTTGTTTCATTGCAATAGTTTTTATTAATCTTTAATTTTTTGCTATTAAACCAAAAAATCTATTTTCTTTTTAGATAGAAAATAGTTATAAAACATGTGTTATCAAAAATCAAAATATAAGCATGAGTCAAAAAAATTGTTATCTGTTTCTATCTTGAGATAATTTCTAAAGCACCATTTACACGATTGTTTTTATAGTAAATGGGTTATTGTTTTCCATACTGTTGTAACGTGTATATAAGAAGTTGAAATGTATAATGTATTGGCATTTATTTTTGCGCTCTGAAAATCGCTTGTGCCACACTAAATGAAATTTCACAACGGCATCAGACCAAAAAACAAAAATTAAGAAAAAAAATCATATAACAAATTCCAAGCAAACAAAAACACCAATTTTAAAGATACTAAAATTTATCAATATTAAACGTTTACGTTCAGATATACATCCAGCGATTTGAACATGCAATAATTTCAATGTTATTTATTTACATAGATAGGCAAACAAAAATAAAAGAAAGAATAGTTAGTGTAGGTTTTTCATGACTCTTATGATGAATTATGTAAAAAAAAACAAGCTAATTTTGTTTCATCACTATAAATCAATACTTTATTTCCTTAGGCACTTATTTTATTTATTAAAAATTATTTCTCTAATATTTATTTTAAATAACCGCTTTATTACATTTTGTCTATACAAAAATATATATTAAACATTAAAGGGTTATGAAAACGTTTTTGTATTGCCTTTTCCATTTTAACGAAATTGATTTATCGAAATTGATTTGCCTAGCAGAAATATTTAATAATAAAACAACAAAAATTATATAAAAAAAAATTAAAATCTATACTTTTCTACAATTATATATAACAAAGTAAATGAAAAACATAAAGTCTATTTAAAAATTGATAACATTTTACACAAAGAAACAAAAAAAAATATATTTACAAAACAGATGTAGATGCTATTATTAAGTTAGGTAGATAGTGATATACTGAATAACATAAAATAATGGTAAACTAACGTAATAAAAAGAAAAACATTTTGTATCCATTTTATTTCAAAATATGTGTCGACGTGACATAGAAGAATGTTTAAACTCTTAATCATTTCTTCCTCGGAGTTTTTTTAGTTGACTGATTACTTTCCTTTTATATAACGAAAACAAACTAAAGGATATTATATCTACAAGTATTTAGAGATATATTTAAACTAGATTAAATAAGGACAAAAGTTAAATATTTATATATAAGAAAAGTTCTAAAAGCAATAAAACTATATACAATACAAGTTAAAAAATAAAACAAACAATGTGCAATTCTTTTAGTATAATTTAAAAAAAAGAAACTTTTATTTTGGTTTAAAACAATTGAACAATCTAGAATATTTTCACAATTATTATATACAAAAAACATGATGTATGTTTATATATATGCAAATGTATACATACTAAAATATGTTTATATATACACATGAATTAATTTGATAATTGTAATTGATTTCAAAAGCAAACAAACCAAAATATAATTCAAAATAATAATATATTGTTGGAAAATTTAATTGTGTTTATTTAGGGGTTCTAGATCATTTAAAATTTTGCATTCTTTACAAATTATATGAGACGGATAATGAATTATTATTACTAAGAAGAAAAAAACATAGTTTATAGTAAATATTTTGTTAAGCGCTTATGTGAATTTTTTTTCTGGAACAAACACAGGTAATTATTTTTGAAGCAATCCAATTTTGCTACAGTTTGAAGAAATGTTTACCCAGTTTAAGTTACCAAATTCAAGCACCAACTATTTTGGTTATGAAAAATATATTCCTTCAGATACACTTCAATATTTTGTATAAATAGCAGTTTATAAGCCTTTATTTATTATTTATTTGTTTCATGTCATTAGAGTATTGTCTTACATTT
>OX463757.1:94362-180092 GCA_949824845.1 Rhingia rostrata
AAAATTTTTAATAACAAAATTATAATACGAAAGTAAAAGCAAATATTTAATACGATATTTTAGAAAAAAAACATCATTATATAAAGAGGGACAAAATAGATTAAACAAACATTCAATTATAACTAAATAATAGAGAAAAATATGGTGGAAAATTCTTCACAACGTGCCGTGTGTATGTGAAAAGTATTATATTAAAATATTGATTACGATATACTGGAAACAAAAACATAAATTAAATGAATAAAAACAGATAATGTTTAAGCAATATTGTTTTATTGAATTTTATTTTATTAGAATTGAATTATTTTGATATTACAGGAGCAGCAGTTTACAGATCAACAAGTAGTTGATGAGTCCAAGCCTTAGTTATTGCATAGGTCTTGGTGTGCATTAAATCTTGGCCACCAATATCTGTTTTATACATTTTACCATTTTAAAGTGTAGCATTCACGGCAAGCATGTCAACATTGCACCCTAAGTTAGATTTTAAACCGAAAAGAAAAGACCCACACCGTCATTTTGCTGGAAAAATACAAAATACAAATTTTTGGCAAAACAGGCTCTTTAGAACCTAAGGCCGAGCTTTCTCATAACCATACATGTGTGTGTGTAAACTTCTTGCACGAGGAACCTCTTGTTTTATGCGGACTCCGAACCGCAAATTTGAGATAAGCTTTTCTTGACAACTAATACTACTCGATGATTTGTCAGATCATCACAAGGACAAGGACTAGTGAAAAATCATTTCGGTTTTGTTACGGCTGGGAATACATTTATTTTGTATAGACATAATAAAAGTTCCTTATCAATAAAATATATTATGCTAATTTGTACTTGTCAAAGATAAAACTATTTTATTTTTAATTTTTTAATAATATGTTTATTAGTCATTTTGGATTACATCAGCAATTTACATTGTTTAGTAGGTAGTTACTGAATAAAGAAATATGCATATATTCTATTAATAACATATTAATAACAATTAACATTTATTTTTGTATCTTAAGTTTTTTTTTATCATTTTGAACATTTTCTTGGTACCATTTTTCATACCATTTCGCACTAAGATGTAATGATTGTTGACCATCAAAAATTGGTTCATAGTCAAGGTGAATAGCAGCTCGCAATCGGTTATAAAATAAAACTGAGGCTGTAAATGAAGCTATTACCCGAAGGGAATGATTAAGTTTAACCTGAGTGATAGGCTGAATTGCCTTTACAAACATTTCAATAAAAAACGCGATTAAAAAAAAAATAAAATGAGGTAAATACCAAAAGCTAGTAGTGAATTTTAGAGTACCGCTAGCTACGCCTATTTTTTGAATAAAACGAGCTATATCATTTATTGGAGTATCATCTGTTATGAATACAGGAAGACCTGCTATGGACTTTGGTGACTTTTTTAAAGTTTTGTAAGCGCATACGTGACCCCATGCAACATTTCCTAAAAAAAAACGATTCTATTATTTTTATATTCTGTTATGATTCTAAAACATGTGTTTTACCTGCATATGCAAGTTGTTGTTTTCCTCCAGATCCAGCAATACGTGGATATACATTTCCTCTATTCTTTAAGAACTTCAATACTGATGGCATAAAATGATTATCAGCTTCACCATATGTAAGTGGTGGACGTATTGCAACCGTATGAAGATAATCTTTAACAATTAAATGTAAAAAAAAAATTGCAAGAATTATTTTGTCTGGAAAAATGTTTGTGGAATAAAGCATCATTAATATAAAATGCACTACTGTATCTTACTTTCACTCTTTCACTGTGTGAAATACCTTCTATGCTAAAATTGTATACATAGTTGGGCTATAAATGGCTACGGTCTGAATGGCTAAGGATTTTGGAATTTAAAATAAAATTAAATTAGATATGATTTTTCGTTATTGGATAAACTGAAAAATCCTTTTTAATAGTCCACAAATTGACGAATTTGATTAATTTTAATTAATTAATTAATTTGATTTTTTTCCTGAAAATGTCGTGACGTGTATTTAATATTATCAAAATCTTCAGATCCGTATTTGAAAAAAAAATTCATTTCATTTAATTTATTTCATCAATTGAGACACATCCACTATTTTCGTAAAATTACTTTATAAATTCGACGTTTTGTAAAACCATTTTTTTAAGGTACCGTTATTCGATGAAACAACAAATATGTTTCCACAATTAGCGCTGCTCAGTCGATTTTTTTTAAGTTTGTTTAAAGCTTCTTCTTAAAGTCAGTTTGTACATTCTGGGGTTATCATTAGGGCATGCTTTTTCTAAACATTATCCTGCTGGTTTCGCCAAAATTGTTAAGTTATCGTTAATTTGTACCTATACTGCCATTTCCAAAAACCAATCTTCTTAGTAATCTAACCTCGTATAAACCTTATCCATCAGCTGTTTAGCACAAACCGCCAAACCTGCAGATAATGATAGATACAAGATTTCTTCGCATTGCCATTTTTATATTCTTCTAAATTAATATTTTAGATTTTGAAGAAACTTACACTTGGGATGTGAAGATGCTCAAACTTACCATCTTGATTGCTTAACGTTATTCCAGATGAGTTGAGAATAATCTTTTCAGCTCTGAGCTTGGATGACGAATAACCTGGTATAAGGAATCCTTTATCGAAATCAATTGCCGATTTTTGTGTATCGTGTACTGGTGTCAGGGCTTTGGATTCGGTCTGATTAATAATTATAGAGAACGTGCTGTGGCCCTTAAATGGAACAAAGCAAACTGAGGCACAACTGGTGTAAACTAATCGTTTGACATTGTGCTTTATGCACATATCAACAACTGAGCGGGAACCTAAAAAAAAAGAAACAAATATATTAATAATAATAGTAATAATTTAAGAGTTTTATAAAAAAGAAATTTAACAAACACATTTTAATATTGATTGTATTATAAAACTATATATCCAAAATAAATATATAACAATATTCTTCTCACGGATCTTAGCACAGATAATAAAGTTCACACAGATATTGCACGCGCGCCGTAAGAAAAAATTGTACACGTTTTAAATTCTGTGTTTTTACTTCGAACCTCGATGATTTGTATAAAAAAAATACACTTTGAACACCACAACTCAATGCTTGCTATCGTGTTTTGTTGTGCTATCTGCCCACTGCTATCAAATGCATGTATCTGAAACCGTGGAGAAGTGTATTGTTTCTGTGTTCCACACTTAACATACACACATTAAGCATCCATAAAGAACTGAAATGAAAATGCAACATCGAACCAGTTCCATGATTTAACAATTAATTGAAAACTTTAAATCAATCCTGTGCAAATGATTTTTGAAGAAATCTAAGTATATCTGATGTAGTTTGCCTGGTCAACAAGAAAGTACTAAAAATCCTATAAAAGCAATATATGTAGTTTAAGAAACACCGTGTGCGCTCAACTTAAATGAGTTAACACGTTGATGTGGCACAATAGCATATTTCCCGTTATTGGCAAAAACTAGAAAATACCATATTTCCCGTTATTGGCAAAAACTGGAAAATATTTAAAGGTATAATAACAAATCGCCTGTTGATAATATTAATAATTTTGTCGCAAATAAGTTTAGCTTTTACCGAAATGTATTTTTTTAAGTCTCAATTTAGTGCATTGGGCTACTAAGCAGTATTTTATTGTTTAGTTTGATTTTCTATTGTCAGGAGCGGTCCATTGATATTATTATCCCGTCTTAACATATGCTTGCACCTTCTGATACACATAATTGTTATACTTACCGATGACATTGACACGTTCTAGGGCGTTATAATTTGGAGGATATTCGATACTGACATATGCAGCACAGTGAAAGACAGTCTCCACTCCATTAAATGCAGCTTCCAAAGTATCAGGTTCACAGATGTCTCCAATGAATGTCACTGGTTCAGAACTATTACTTGTTCCTTGTGTTAAAATTAATTGAAAATTATAAATAATAAAATAATATTTTTGACTTACCAAATCGATTGATATACGGATTTTTATCTATAGACCGTACTTCTTTTATTTGTAACTTTTCTTTTTCTCGAAGTAGTGACTTAATCAAATGTTGACCAATAAAGCCACTCCCTCCGATTACAAGAACAACTTCCTTACTGTCCATCACAGAAGCGAGTATATATTTAAGAGGAAACTAAGTGAAGATTATTATGTCTACAAATAGTTAGCAACAAACAAGGACTGAATTCAGAATAGAGTTCATGCGCTTAATAGTTGAATTATTGATATCATAAATATGCATTAATGCTAATATGAACAATTTTACTATTCCGTTAATTTTAAAACGGACACAAGGTAAACAAACAAAATATGGTTAATATGTACCTCTGCAAAATTTGTAATATGGCCTTCCTGACAAAATTTGAATTTTGTTTAATGGACAAACGGGTTTGCTAAAATGAAACTATTGTACTTACAGTAAAGCATACAAGGGAGTAATAGATAACACCAACGTACATATCTCAAAGCAAGCTTATATTCAAATTAAATAGGTAGTACGATAAATAATTTTAGAATCCAATAGTTCAAGGTTTGAAAAATAAAGGTTCTATTTTCCTTAAGACTCCTTCATTCGTTATATCACGGAAACGATTCCAATAAATACAAAAATGAAAGTTATGCTTATCTTAAGTATCTTCACTGTGTTAAGAGAACACAAAAAACAACAATGGTTGCGTTAACGAATTTCCCAAGATTTATATGAAATGAATTTCAACACACCAACAAGACCGAAGAGCATGACGAAATAATGATAAAACAAAACTTGATGGAGATGAGGTAGCAATTATGTAAACTGAAACACCTCCAAAGGCATATACATCACCAAACAATTCTCACGAATAAACACACCAAGTAAAAGACGGTTCATTAGACAACTTTTTGCTCTATTGTATCGCTGTAACTATGATTGCATTTCACTAGGCCTGCACTTTTCACTCTTCGCAATCGACTCAAATTGTGTATTTTATTTCTACTCATAGCATTAGCCAATAGTCAGGTTTAGTGAATGAAAGTAACACGTTTGAATACCTACACAACGCTGCGATATGCTTTGCTTTGAAAATGTGGCTTAAGAAAATAAAAATGGTTGCTATACCCACTATGTTCGAACGAAAGCTACCCGCCTTTGTGTCTGCAGTACACGAATTGACAGTCGTCACTGAATGCCTACAAATTTAAGAAGCCGAGAGGTACCACCACAATTCACAAAACTCTAATGACTTGGCTAACTTGAGTTTCGTATGAATTTTATAAATTTTGGAGGGAGAAGATCTACCATTAAATAGTGTAATAAATTGAAGAGAAATTGGGTTGGAGAAAAATCACAATGCTATCTCTTGACAGCTTTAGAATAAGAAAATGAAACAAGATGTTTTAAATTTATTTATTGCTTAGTAAATTCCGCACTTGTACACTTGCGTTGTTCTGTTTTTTTAGCAGAAGAAAAATATTTTAATTTTATAACAATCAGAATTTTTCAAACAATTGACTCACATTAATTTTTCTTTTAAACACGATAAATATGACTACAATTCAATTTTACTAAATAAAGCACAATATTTTGAATTCATACCAACAGTTTAAAAATGCGAAATTACATTGAACACAGTTTAACATTTTTATATGTGTCTGAATTATTGCTGCCAAAATTCTATTGTAGGGTGTCTTTTGAATTTGCAAATAAAAAATCTTTATTTCACCCAAACATATCCTACTTTAGTTACTTATTAAATTTATGCATAATGATAATAACATACAGTGTACCAAACAAATACTGGGACACATATTACCCTTAAGACAGTTTAACTTGTATATATCTCGGATAAAAAAACGGGTGTCTCATTTTCTTGGTTCGCTGTATAACATTCAAAAGTGTGTTTAGGATATGAGTTTAGCGCTCTCCTCTATGATCTGAGAATGCTTCCCCTAAAATATCAATTTATAATAAAAGGTTAAAGGTAAATTCATATAGACATGCGAATTTTTTATATCGTAATAATACATATACATGTTGTTCCATCTCTGAGTATTAAAACAAGGTTGACACAATAAAGTATTGTTGTAATATAAGTACATATATTATAAATATATATAGTTTACCCTACATAACCCAGATAACAAAAAAATACTTAGGCCGAAAGACAAATAAATTGTTACAGACAAGCTTGAAGTTAGATTAAGGAGATGTTGTTTATTGTTAAGGTGATATTATGAGATATTGTAAAGAGGATTTAAGAAAATCAGTACAAAGTCAACTGTAATTTTTCTGGATTTCTTCTGTCTTTTTATTCTTTTATATAATATAACAAAACTGTAACAAGAATATAAATCAATTTTTTATTATAATAAATGAGATTAGAATAGGTCTTTTCCGTTCAATTGAACTGATTTTTCCTTATTGCTGTTTCAGTATTAAAAAATTAGTAAAAGAGTGATAGCTTATGAGAGAGGAAAAATTGCCCATACTAAAATACCGCTACAAAAAATCTAATTTTTCTGACTTTTATGTCATCGTATATTTAATAAAATCTTAAATAAACGATGATGGAAATGTTAAAAAAAAAGTGAGTCTGTCGATTTGTCTATCGGTCTTTGCAAGCAACTGGAGACCAAACGGCTATACCAAATTTGTTACGATTAATTGCCAGAGTAGGTTTTAGAACTGACATTTTAGGTCCAAATTGAGTGTTACCTACAATATAACTGTTTTGATTATATTGAAATTAATCACAAACACCTATAAAGATTTTCATTTAACTTTACGCGTTAAAGAGCACATATGTTTGGAACAAAACCGTACAACCAGTTTTTACCAAACACAATAGAAATCTTCAATATGTCGCTATATTAGATATTATCAAGGAAATATTTCTGAAGTATACTATATGTTAGATTTTTGTAGTATTTGGCTTTTATTTAATCATCGATGAGATTTTGACTTTTTTAACAGTCTCATAATTTCTTGTTGTAATCAAAATGTTTTTTAACAGCCTTTTTTTAGGTTTTCCGGTTCCGTGCACTTTTCTTAGTGTTCATAAATGCAAGCATATAAACTAAATTTAGTAGATGGCAACAGGTTAAAATTTAATTATTATTTTTAGTTGCTTAAAAAATCAAATTTTAAAACTTTTTTTGAAATATTTTTGTTTAACTAGGTATAGTGTACCAACATTTAAATAAAAAAAATTACAAATGATGTACATATATACTCTTTAAAATTGTAATCGAAGTTCTCATAAATGTAAGATTCTAAACATTTTTGCAAGCACACACATCATTCAGGTTATATCCTTGTTTTTTTTAATGATACAATATATTCTTTTCGTATTAAACGTTAGTTTTATTGTCATTTTAATAATGAAGTGCAGTAGTAATTTCTAAACATCTAAGACGACTTAATAATAACATGCAGTTTTGCGTTTTACTTTTTTTTTCGTTAGCGGGGACTCCGCGAGAAGTGAAGGCGTGATGTTTTTTTGCTGTATATAGCTTCCATATGCAATAATTGAACAATATTTTGATTTTATCACCTTAGAGCTACAACTGTATTTATCAACTTCGCATTGCTATTAGTTTTCCTGCTGCATTTGCACTAAAATCTGAAAAAAAAAATATTATATTTCAAATTTATAAAAATTAATTAAGCACTGATTTTCATATATTTAATTGTGACGAAGACCTTGTTGGAACACACAATTAATTATAGCAACAAGGTACTAACCCGTGCTTAAGTACCTATCAAAAATGCATTTAGTGAATCAGCCGCTAATTTCATTATTACAGTATACTACTAAGAGTGCTCCGCGGATTCATTGTTTCAGAAAAAAACGAGTGGTGGTTGCACGACTGTGTCGTATGCAACCTTTTCTTTCGCAGCGAGTAAGGTATAAGATCAAATGCCAAGCATGAGAGAATTTGATGATTTTCATAAAATTTTGTTTAAAATGGTATAAATAATGTCGAAATGTGATTATACGAACGTTTATTACGTAAATTGACGGATCCTTGTCTATGTGAACAATTATGATTTTCCGTTGTTGGCCAAAACTGAAAGTTCTGTTTAAGGATAGTTGGGTCAAAACGAATTGTATGGAATTGTTGAAAGAATTAATAGTACTATTCAAATTAAATTTAATTCAATTTGAAAAAAATATTTTGAGAGAAATTGACAACTTTCTTTATATGGCCTAAATGCATAAACCGTTATATGAATTTTCTCGAAAAAAATTGTTAGGTGTGCAGTTTTGTTGGAACTAATATGCTATTAGTGTATATAAATCTTTAGTAACAGAGATAAAGGTAGGTATGTATTGTTTTCGTAAACATTTTCTAACTCGAGATTTCGATTGATTCTAACATAAGGAGTTTTTGTTTTAGCCATGTTATGTAGGGTACCTACCATATAAAAATTAATCATAACCTCACTTTTCTCGAAAATGCCCCTAACGATTTTGATTAACTGTATTTGATTAAACTGTATATTCTGGAATAAGTCTTCGTATAATCACATTTTTTATCTCATTTTTATCATTAATAATCAAAATTAATATTATTCAGCATTTTGTCCAAATTATTTAAAACCTCCAACTCCCTATTAGAGAAGTAGAATTATAGCATGCGAAAGCGATATTTTTAGAAATTCAGATTTCTTTAATATAAGACCTTTGATCCAATTAAAAAATTCCTCTGGGCCGTTAAACTTCAAGCTGCTTGCACAGGTCGAAAGACGGATAAAATTGCAAGATACACATTGGTTATAGAATTGAAAACAAATATCTGGGATTAACTTTTGGATGTGTGTCGGACTTTCGTTCTGTGATTATTGTTCCATGACCTGAGTCTGTTATTGATACTAGAGCCCAAACTATATGGCCGAATCGACTGAGATTTCCGCTATTTTTTGTTGGTGCTTCTAAAGAGGAGTCTTTGGAATTGGACTTCTAGCTCTAAAATTGATGGTACCTCCCATATACTGACTTTCTTTAAACATGATTATCTCTATAACAACTCTTACGATTTTGTAATAAGATGGCAAAAACACATTACGATACTTTTCAAAATTACGATATCTCAAGAACAGCTGTGTTGATTAAGGCTGAATGGGAGAGCCGAAAGGCTTTGCTGCTAGTTTGCTCTTTCTAATATATTAGTTACAATTTTAAATTGTATATTAATATTTTAATAATAATAATAACTTAAATGAAAATTCTTATTAGTGTAGGTAATATATGAATACATGAGAGATGTGGGATTTTAAAAATATATGTATTATACATTGACGAAGGTGAAACCTTCGTTTTGTGTATTCTTTCTAAAAATAATAATTTTAATTTTATCTCACGAAGGAAAGGGAAACTAAATTTTATAGCTAAGCTGAGAATCCAATAAATCTAATTACTTAAATTTGTTCCTCAAGTTGCTGTTATGAAATGGAAGGTATTCATTGTTATATGTTCGATTTATAAAGTTTTAATAAATAAATAAACTATTTAGCAAAAGTGAATTTGTTAACTCTATATTAAAATCAAAACTCTCTCAAAAATTAATGTAATTGTTTAATTTCAAATCATTTTGCATGGATGGTATTTGGTCTTTCGCCTACTTCACAGCAAAAGTTGCGTACGACTTGTTTTCATTCTAAATTAGACTTGTTCAATTATTTAAGAAATATTATAAATTTTTGACGATTTGTATTCGCATGTAATGTATCAAAATTCACTTTTTCAAAATGTAGTTCAATGTTTAAACCTTTGAACTAAATAGTTATTAGAGTCAGGTCTAATGGGATTTTAGAAAGAATGTAGTTTTAATATTACTAAATACGGATTATATTGGCTCATATAAACAATTTTTAATTAGAACTAGTTGATGATGTGGGGAGAGAACGATGAGTTTGGCGCCAAAAATTGATCAGAGTTTTTAGTAGAGGGGTCAGAAACAAGCATTTTTTACTGTTTTTTCTTTTTTTTACTAGATAAAAAAATATCTCCAGCTTATAAAAACAAACCATCAACACTAAGAAACAGTTAAGGCAATCATGTGTGTCGAGGAATCATGATTATGTGCATCAAACGACAAAGAAAAAGTGTGGGCTGCGGTATAAAGTCATTTCTTACTTCTAGTTCTTATTAATAAAATCTTTATTTTTTTACCTTCTGACAATGCGTTTTCCAGACTTTTTTAATTTCATAATAGGCTGACTTATTAAATTCAAACAAAACGGGCATTGTGAACACACTCTGCATCGGCGATGCAAATACGCAATGCCTTCATGTTACGTTGCGCGCAAATAAGAAACGTACGATGCCGACATTTTTTTTTGTAGTGGTATAGGTATTACTTTTGATAGATAGTTTCTGAGAAACTTCATTCATTCAATTTCGAGCTTTTTGGTCAAACGGTAAGAAATTTTTAAAAGGTTTCTGAACAAGATATATAAAGTAAAGTCCATATAAAGTTTTTTTGGCACGCCCATTCTTTGGATATTTATTTTTAAGGATGAGATGGGATAGGGTACTAAACGCAATTTTAAGGATTGCATGGTAGCCTTCGTATATAATTAATTATTTGCTTGACAACCGAATGTTCGTGAAATATATCAAGAAAAAACACACAATTAACATATGAGAAGGCCACAATCCACTGTGTGGATCGTTTTGTACCCTATCCCATCCCATCCCATCCTTAAGACAAATATCCCCAAAATTTCGGATTTATGGCAATCAAAATATAGAAAATGTCATTGTCATAACACACTGTTCAGACTGTTTATCAAAATCATTTATGGTACGACAAAAAAACACCGTTTTTCGCCTGGTTATGCTATGAGATAGTGTATAGAAATGGTTTTTGTAAGAATACGCCTCCAAAAAGTGGGCGTGGCTTAATAACATATGTAAGAAATGTTTATATTAACAGAACCAATGATTTCGCATCACTATTTTTTTTACTAAAAACGCTCCCGAAAAGTCGGCGTGGCATAAAACTTTGTATCCACAAAACAGACATTATGATTGTCTAGATATGTTGTTCAGACACCTCAGTGTAATATAAACATTTCTTCCATACATCATTTTTACCCACGCCCACTTTTTGGAGGCGTTTTCATACAAAAACCATTTGTATACCCTACGCCATACCATGTGCAGGAGAAAAACGTTGTTTTTGGTTGAACCATATAAGATTTTGATTAACTGTCTGAACAATATGTTTCAATTTTAATATTTCTTTGCCATAAAACCCACATTTAAGGGATATTAATTTTAAGGATGGGTTGGAATAGAGTAAACAACGATCCACACAGTGGATTGTAACCTTCTCATATGTTTTACTCATTTCCGAATGAATAGACATACATTTCTAGCAATTTCTGCATTGCAAATTTATTTACCTATACATAAAAAAAAAATCTTTACTTCTAATTCCTTTTTGTCACTTAAGAGAGCACTTGTGGCCATGTACAAACAAGCTGTTATCTGGAGACCCATAATTTCATTGGAATATTGCCTATACTTAACGTAATGGAAACCAATGTAGCCTCCGAGAAGTTTCTGACCGATTTGGTATAGGAATGTGACAGCTATATTGAATCTTCAAAAATAACTACTGAAGCCAAACCTTAACTCAAAGAGTAAATGTAAGCAAAATAACGAATTTGAAGAAAAAAAGCAAAAATCCATAATTACAGTATTTTTATTTTTTTTATTTTCAAGTTTAAATATACTCACTTCTCGAAGTTCTCCATCTTTTACGTTCAAAGAATAACAAACGTCATTTGCTTCGTACTAGAATGTTTGCAGATGCTGAGACAGTCATAAACACTAATACCAACAACAAAATCAAAACCAACACCAATCTTGTGACTGTATTCTGCAAAGGTCTTTACTACTCCAACGCTAATACGCGCTGTGTACACCAACATCCAAAGAGGAAGGCAACATATTGTGGTCCTACAGATACAAGCTAACTCGACTACCTATCAAATTTATCCTAGGTGCCCTGACTTGAAAATACATCCACGTGTCTTTTTTAAGGGTGGTCTGTGTACTTACACAATGTCTGACTTAGCATCCCTCCTCGAATGGCGATTCACCATTTATCCGAGTTGCCGACTGGATAAGAACCCATCATCCAACAGGCGGGGTTATAATGCTTGTCGATTTTCTTGCTCACAGCAGTAGTGGCTACGGTACTCGAACAGAACGTATGAAGCCAGAAGAAGGTCGAAATGTTTGCCATTAACAACAGCTTCACCCAACATGTTGGAAACCAAACATGGTTTCGCCAAAAATGTGGTTTTTGGAATTCCGTCCGTCGGTTCGTCGGTCCGTCTGTCCGTAATGGTCTCTCCAGTCTAAACGACTGGACCGATTTAATTCAAACTTCGTATCCGGCGTTTTTTTAGTCATAATCGTAGGCCATAGGACATATAATGAAAATTATCAATTTCTCGCAAACTATGAGAATTAAATGAAATTTAATTTATATACTACAATTACTGTTTTCTAAATTCCATATAATTGGTTTTGGCCCAATCACTCCTAAACAGAATTTTCAGTTTTGCACAATAATGGACACCGATTCTTTTCAATTACGGAATAAATCATATTTCGACATTATTTATATAATTTTTAGCATCATTAAACAAAATAAATATTATTGTGTATTTGGCCAAATTATTAAAACCGTCAAATTAACTCTCTGTGAAAGAGAAAGTTGCGTACGACCCAGTCGTGCACCCACCACTGGCATTTCGTTTTGCAATTTATTGTTAAGATTTTTTATATTGACATTTAATGCCTTCGCAATATTTGTTTCATTGAATTTGTTGAAGTGAATATAAAGCCGCCGTTAATTGCGAAATGATTAAAATACACAATGAATAAAAATCAAAACGTAAATTGCCAAATGAGGGTTGCGAATTAAAAGAAATATTTAACGATGACGAATTTTCTCTAACTTAAAATTTCCAAACTTGAGCTCATCGAAAACTTGTATAGTCCGTCCCATAAAAGAAGAAAGATCCCAACATGCGCAGTAGCAATTTATTTAAGGGATATTTTCTCTCTTAAGGTACTTTTGATCGCATGAAATTGTTAATGCTTTTCTCTACTTTATCTCTCAACTAACCTAAAAATCTATTTGTCTACCTACGTTCGTGTGAAGACCTGCGTGTCCATGCACAAAGTATAACGATAATTCCATTTCAACCCTTTTTAATAGTTACTCTAAACTCTGGCTTTCATTACTAAACACATATTTGAGAAGTGCAACACCCATCAAATTTCCCTTTTCTTTGGGGTGGGTAAATGTGTATCTATTGCATGCGCCAACGACGGTTCTGTGTGGACAATCCGTCATTCCTCGATCGAGAGAGATGTTTTTTGAAATGTGCACACATTTTTTTTAGCTGTAGTATTTGTTGGAAAAGTAGTTTTGCTTTCTCTAAGAGAATAAAATCCCTGATGTGAAGAGACCTGCGCAAGATATTTTCAGGTACTTTGGGACGGGCTATACGAGATCTATCTTATAGGTATTATAACGGCATAAATTCGAAGAAGGTTACAGTATTCATCCCTAGATCTGTTGCGTCCCAACTAGTGATGGGCCGCCTTCGATTGAAAGAATCGATTGTAATCAATTATGAGAATATCTGGACATGTTTCGATTCTTCACCCAAATTCATTCGAATGATTTTATTTTCAATTTTCTTACAAGGTGTGCTTGTGTGTTATCTCTTGTCTTTTCAAGTGTGAGTCTGACTTGTGTCAAAGAGTATAGAACTACATAGAGTGCGCATCTCATACAACGAAAATTTTCTATGTGGGGCACTGATGTTGATAGGAAAGCCGACGCACATGATCGGTGAAATTTCCCCTTCGCCTTTAAAGCCTGCGTCAGAAACGGATAAAACATTTTTAGCTGTGATGCGTACTCTATGTAGTTCTATACTCTTTGCTTGTATTCTCTTCTCTTTCTCCTACGACTGTACTGAGAGCGAGAGCGCCATACATTATTTTCGTATTTCATTTTAATTCTCATTCTCACCTCTCTCTTGTATCGGGTTTTTCAACAGGGACGGCGGACGCTACAAAAGTTGAGCGACAGGTACAGCAATAGACGCCATATTTCTTGCCGCTCTTTTGACATTTCTCTTCAGTAAGGTTTGCCATATCATGAATCATGATGGAAAGATATACGATCCAACAACGAGCCAAAATTATTAAAATTTACAACCGAAATTCGGAGTCAGTGGCCTCAACGTTAAGAGCGCTACGTCCAATTTATGGTCGTCATTATCGTCCTAGCAGAAATTTAAATCCACAGGCACAGTACAAAATGTTCCCGTGCCAGTGAGACAAATAAGTGCTTTTAGTGTCGAGAATATTGCTGCCGCTGAGGCTTCAGTTAAAGAAAGCCCAAATGTGTCTCTCACACGTCGTTCTCAAGCGTTGGGCATCTCTGTGACGTCGTTGTGGCGAATTTTGCGAAAAGATCTTGGCCTAAATCCTAACAAGATTAAATTGACGCAAGAACTGAAGCCGCTTGACCACCAGAAGCGTCGTATTTTCGTGAATTGGGCTGTTGGGCATTTCGTGTTATCTCACGAAATGGTCCAATGGTTATCTTGGCCGCCTCGGTCGTGCGATTTGCGCCGTTAGACTATTTCCTGTGAGGCTACGTCAAGTCTATGGTCTATGCTAACAAGCCAGCGACGATTGATGAACATCGTACGAATATCGAAAGTGAAATTGCAGCAGTATCGGCAGATTTATGCTTGAAAACCTTCGAAAATTGGGTTCAGCGTCTGGACTTCTGCAAGCGTGCCCGTGATGGCCATGCAAAAGAAATCGAGTTTCATACATAATGGCATCCAACGTACTTTCACAGGAATAAAGAATTTTATTGATATCCAAAACCGTTTTTGTTTTATTTAAAAAAAACTTTTGTAGCGCTCTTATTGAAAAACCCTTTATGTTGTCTTGTATCTTTTGTCATTACCTTATTTCTCATGTCTTATACCTCATGTCTCACATGCATATCTCGAAAGATTTAAATCGAATGAATGGAGAGCACAATGAGTAAGAGCTTTTCGAGAACTGGAGAATATTAGTAGTCGATTCTCGTAGTCGATTAGTAGTAGATACCTGTACTGATGGAGGGGTTGAATTTTAATCGGGAACTGTACGAGTATATGGGTGTAGCAGGCTATTAAACATCATGTTTTAGCTTTTAAATTTGCCGTATGCATTGTAATTGTAATCGTAATGCAATTAGTGTGTGTAAGAGTTTCACAGGGTTGAATTTTTCGTTGATCGCAAACGAAGCACTTGCGAAGATTTCAGTAATGCCATTTTGTTGCCTTTTCTGTAAGTATTAATGGTTTTATTTATCTGCAATGATCATTCAATCATCGATTAATAATATCTCGATTGTTTAAATCATTCGATTATGCCCATCACTAATTCTAACGACTGTTTATCTAACAACGATGTGAACAAAGCAGTGCCAAAACTCACTTTTTCAGAGAACCATCAAACAATGGAACGAAATTAAAGGCGATGTATTTACACCAATATACAATCTACAGCAGTTCAAGAGCAGTTTCAAAACTTGCAAATATTATCTCAACTGAGAAACGTAAAGTGAAAGACCATCAAATAAGTTTACATTCAAGTATAAAAAAAGTGCACTCTGCATAACAAACATTCACAACTATGTAAACCAAAATAAAAAAAAAAACATTTTTTTATATAGAAATACATAAGCATGTAATAAAATATTTCGGTATGTTACAATAAGATTTTTGGTTGGTTTTCTCAGCATCGGTTGTTTCCCTATTGACTCCAAATTTACCAGTGACATGGTATGGAATAGTAAGATAATTTTCTCCAATTATCAAAAAAATAACGCAACAATAAAATAATTCTCATTTTATTAATCTGGTTACTGGTGTATTCCAAAAGAACAAGAAAGCTTCACAATTATTGCAATGTGTAAACTAATTAAGTGTATAATTTAAAAAGAATAGTGCATTTGATTCATATGTCAATGTAATTATACATAATTGTAGCATATTAACTTAATACGATGAAAACATAAAACAATGAATATTATAAATTTATAATACAAATAGAACTAAAGTAAAAAAAATAAAAATAATATTTAATGTAAACCTACTTTGTTTGCCATAGTAGAGATAATTTTTGTTTAAATTTAATAAACATAATATATAGAGTAGTATAGTTATCGTAGTTTAATACAATCTATTGTAAAGGTCAAATAAAATCAAACTTAGCTTATTAAAATTGATTAGTTTAATATGAAAGGGCAGACGGTGAACGGGAGCCAACTGTAAAGTCTTTATACAGGGAAAAGACCGATATCTGCAAAACAAAACAAAATAAACAAAATAAGTATATTAAGATGATAATAAAAAAATTGTTTCAAATAAATAAGAACATAGAATGCGTAGAGCACGTTAATCAGTTCAGCTACTAAGATACACAGAAGATGTCGACATCATTAGTCACCCCCCACGTGTCTTTGAAGAAGCATTTAAGGAAATTGATGAACAGGCGAAACAATAACAAAGCAAAGTATGTCCTATCAACAAACAAAGTACCGTCGGCCCACAACCTTGGACAGAATGTTACTGTTGGCAACAAGTCTGAGATAGTTAGAGAACCTTACGAATGAAGCCCAGTCAGCCATGAAAAATATAATCTGATAAATGTTATTGCATAGTTATATATAACGTTAAGGTACCAGCATTTTCTGTTTGTAAAAACTAAACTGACACTTGGTGTCTGAAAGTGGCCCCATACCGAAACACAGATTTAGAAATCTGAGTTTCGGATAAAGGCCACTGTCAAACTATTTATTTTGATATGTGATTTATGGTATTTATGTTATCTCTCTGACAGAAATTTGAGAATTAACTAATTGTTACCGTAATAGTAAAGACAACAGAACTAATGTGCTTATTGATGAAAAATATTCCTTATTTGAGCAAATTTCTCAAAAATATTACCATAAGGTGGTTTGAGGTCCCAACACGTTTTTTTTTTTAAATTAAAATTTAATTAAAATGAATTGCCTTGTTAAATAAAGATGAGGTTAGAACAGAAGGTTCAGAAAAGCACAATTTAGTAAAAATAGAAAAGTATAAATCCTGGACAAAGGTAAAATGTTTCTACATTGAAGAATATCAAAACCTTTAAAGACGTATGACATTTTAAATACCTATTTGCAAAAGTCATAATTTGTAATTTAGATATCGCTTTTTCATATACTCCTAGTATTAAAACAGGTTTTTATCAGTGTTGTTTGTTCTGATATGGGTTAGTATTCCAAATCCCAAAATTCTTAAATGTTAAACAAAAATATATAAAAACAAAATACAATTGAAACAAAAAAAGTATTCTAGATTGTCCACCTTAGGTTCAAAAACCAAACAGGGGAACAATTTCACACAGCACTTTGTAGGGAAACACAAAAACCAGTACTTTGTAGCTCAGTGTCATTAAACAAAGCTAATGTTTAATGAATATTAAAAAACGGTTTGAACGATAGTTATAATTTTAATTAACTAATAAACTTTTTATTATAAAAAAGGTAAACAACCAAATTAAGTAGAATGGTTTCTTAAAATAGAATGGTTTTATCATATGATATATTTTTCCATACGGAGAACTTGTTTGATTTAAAAGTGACTGGTATGTTGCTAATGCGAATTTGATGTAAAATTTCATACGACACTTTGGTTCCGATTAAATTTTTTGGTATCAATATGGAAGATATCTATGGAATAGAATCGTCACATTAGTAAATAATAACTACCAAAAGCAAATGTAGTGTCCAAATTTCATTCAACAATCAATCATAGCAGGTATTTGTGTGCGCTCCAAAGTAATTTCCCTTCTAAATATTTTTCAACCAGTGTACGACCGTCGCAAGGCAATTAAAGATAAGTTTCGGATTACCTGAAAACATCTCGTTGCACTAGGTTTGAACATTTTATTTCAATTTAATGTAATGTTATGTTTTGACCGAAACGCTATTTATAATTTAATTAACATGCAATACTTTATATATATCGCTCAATTTGTTTTAAACGCGAATATTATTTCAATGGTTGAACTAGAAAAACCCATAGAGATCATTCTCTTCAGATGTTGCGCAGCAGTTTATCACACCTTCATGATTAATTTTTTGTTTTTTGTGACGTATTTAGATTGACCAAATAATTGATCATGTAATCATTTTATAAACAAAAATTCACATATTGAAATTGAAAACAAAACAAATATCAGAGCAAATGTCGTAAATATTTTTACAAATTGGTACTGAGTGCATTTTTTTAACATTTGAGTTTAGATAATCTATAATTGCTAGGAAGTATTGAATTTCCTTAATTTCATCAATCCTATAACATTGTTATTGATATAAAATTATACTCCTCCCTTAGTTTTTGCTTAATTAATCTTAAAGTTATCAATCAATGTTCAAGGAGAATTCGATTAGGTTCATGACGATTCCCATAGTCTGATAAAATTCTATGAAATATTCTTACCTTGTCTTTTAATTGTTGACATAACTGCAAACCAACAGTAAACAGAACCAACACCTCATTTAACCATGGAACAGAAAATTCAGCTTGACATGAATCGTATTTCATAGTTCCTTGTATGTTTGTTAATTGATATACTGCAATTATTAGCTTATGACTTTGAAGATAGAAACTAATCGCTAAGTCTTCAGGTAGATTAGGTGCAAGTGATTTCTGTAAAATTAACATTTAAATTATGCCGTTACACATACGAACTACATACCATATTTCTCCCCTTTATAAGCTCGTCGATTGGCTTTTTCTTAGGAATAACTAAGCTAGTACGCCCTCTTTGTAAAGCACCGAGAATATCGCCAACAATGTGAAGGACTTCGTCAGAGGTTCTATAAGTATAGGTATATAATTTATGTTTGTTATGCTCATATACCTATTTTTGTTTGTAAGACTCACTTAAAATGGTAGGTTTCGTCAACATTGTCAATATGATTTATTGCTTGCTGCAAATGATTGGCAGCGTCTTGAACTTGTTGTAACTTCCAAGGTGAGTCTTGAGTTATTGACGTCCTCTGCATCTGATTAGGTGCTTTTTGAAGCTTAAAATTTATATCCTAGAATTAAACTTTATAAACACTCAGAATTTATAGAGGACAAGTTTAAATTTGGCACCGCTTGTGTAATGCTATCACCAGTCAGAGTTACTGAACACTTTAATTGATCATGTGGTGCCATTAGTATAAATTTTTCCGTCTTCTTTCCTTCATTTTCATACAAAGGTACTGGAAACCGATGTGCACATTCCTAGAAAAACGAATAATAAATTCGAGGTAGAGGACGGTGCAAATTCGACTTACTATAAGAATCATTCGCAATTGCTTTAGTATTGGATGCACCTCATCACGAAGAACCCATTCGAATTCAACTTGCTGAAAAAATGATTTGTTAATTTATAAAGATTTTTTCACCGATGTAATCATCTGATGGTCCACCAAAAACAATAAAGATACAATTTCCGCAGGTTATGCTCATTTATAATGTTTATTTTTTAGAAAATAAGTGTCAGTCTCATATTGAAATAATCAAGCTCTTCCCTAAAAATTAATTGTTGTTAAATCGAAATTAATAAAAACTTACAAGATTTTTGGCTTCGTCTTTCTCTGTGTCAGCCATTTTTTGACAGTTTATATTATTGCTGCGATTTGTAGCTGTCAAATTGATTATTCGGTTTCCACCAGTGGTGCGACGTCTTGAAACTGGTCTAAAAGACCAATTTGATACACTGGAAAAATTAACATACATTTTTCTTGTATTTTAAAATATATTTTAGTGGTTGCTTGATATTACGTTCATATTGCAGTTTAAATAGCTCATTTTAATATTCAGCAAAATGATATTCTCAATAAGTTTGCGCATTATATGGTTATATTCCTAAATTATCTGTGCCCGTTTACATTTATATTGTAAGGCAAAAAATTCTAAATCGCTTAAAATGTTTTTAAATTAATATTAATCAATCATATTATTTGTTTTTATTATACGGCAAATTATAATATCTGATAAAATCAGACAAAAAACAAGCAAAACAAGATCTGACAGATCATGGTAGTAGTATCAATTGTCAAGAAAAACTTATCTCGAATTTGCCGTTCACATGAATGGTTGTAAGAAAACTCGGGTCTAGTGTCTCACGGATCCATACCATGTCGATTTAAAATTAAAATGGAATACTCCGAGTAGGTTGCATATTATGATATGTACACAGTTTAATAAAAATTTCTACTTATTCTGTTTGAAGGTTTCTAATGTTGACATTTGTAACCTGTCATTGTTTTTTTTTTCGCCACAATTTAGTTGTTCCATTTCAATAAAAATGTTATTTAATTTATTATTTGACCGATTATATAACCATATAAACAACCACATTTCCCATAAATTTGATGGCATCACCACATTCTGAAATTTGAATTTGCTTAAGAAATTCAGTAAACTTCGTTCGTTCTTTATGTGGCAATTATAACGATGAGAAATATAAAAATAAAAACAAAATTAATATGGTTATTTTGCTACTGAAGATTTCGCAACTATAACAAACTCTGTTTTTTTTTTCATAGCTGGACTTCTTCTTAATCAACAGCATCCACTTGTGATTTTTTCCGACAGAAATGTCGTCAATGAAAATAAGGTTTCCTACTTTTTGTGAGCTATAAATATATATTAATTTTCCAACAAATATTTTATAGATACTATTTACTGCAGCTTACTTATTTAAAGTCACAACTTATTTTTCCACTTTTTTTACTACCGTACTAATGCCAACTGCAATCTTAAAGAAAACGGCAAGAAAAGCACATTCGAACCTGCTTATGCGTTGGTGCACATTATTCGTACGTATTTAGATAAGTCTTTCGGTTCTTGATATTGAAACTATAGAAATTTGAGAGAAAACCTGCAACTAACTGTATCCTTAAAAACAAATAAAGAAAAAACGCATTTCATGGAAAACACATAATTCAAAAAGTAGCGAAATTCGTTAAAAACTCTATCGTTCATAATTCATTGGCCACATACTGTAATTGCAAATTTAACACTGAAATGAGTACGTTTGCTCAGTGATAACGTAAGGTCCAAATGTAGCTTTCATTGAAAAACTTCATTGGACCACACCACATGATGGAATTGAAATGACACCCCCATAGCTTCTTATAGGAATAGTTAGAAAATTCCGTTTCAGCTAGGTGGAATCGCAATAATTACTTAACTAAAATAAATCTTGATCAGTAAAAAATAAGAAGTGATTTTCTGCGAAAGCTATAATTATAAATTTGAATATTTTTGGATAATCATGTTCTCAAATTTATAAGCTTTATTTTGGCACGAACTCTCCGATGATTGAATTTATAAAAAATTTCAATTAAAGCTATAATTGGGCCCGTATTACAACTTTAACTACAGTCTATAGTGCCTCAAACACAAATAGCGCAAAACTATAGTTATATAAAGAGCAGTTAAAATAATTTTTCAGTACGTATCCACCCCGTGGCTTAGATTATGCCGAGTAAGAACATTTAGGGTATTCATGCAACGTCGTAATTTTACTACGTGCGAAAGATTATACATTTACGACGACGTTTCATGAACGACCCTAAAACTGCACCACTAAGTAATGCGGTAACCCACTGAATTCAATCTCAATTTGGTAATTTATTTATTGACAGAATTTTATTCCTTTTGTTCTCTTTTCGTTATCCAAAGTGTTATTAAGTTTAGAGCATACGTTTGATGTGTGAAAGTGACTGATTAAATGTCAAAATAGAATTTCAAAAGTTAACAATGTTTAACATCTCAGTTTACACCCCCAATTCCTGTGCGAAAATTTTCTAATATTGTTCTAAAAGAGTTCCTATACAAATTTTGACAGTTACTTTACCACGTTTAAATCGACTTCCTAAGGTTGCATGAATATATCAAATTCAGTTTCATAACAGTTGTCGGCCTACTTACTAGTTGAAAAACCATTTAACATTCACGTCACGTTTAAGAGCTCTCGCGTACATAATTAAAGATACACAAACACAAATTATCATATTCATATTCGACACTCTAGACCTTAAGACATAACTTATTACCTAATATCTTTTAGTATCGATTTCTAATCTGCCATCTATCAATCTGATCGCGAAATTGAAAATGTTTAAGAATAAAATTTTTACGATTTTGACAGTTTTAATGATTATAAGCATTTTATGTTTAAAAACAGGACATGCCTTTTCCAACAACATGATGACAAATGCTTTGGCTATCAGCTTGCGGGAAAATAATAAAAAAAAATTGTTTTTAATGACACATTTATATTTTTATTAGGTTTGCTTTATTTATTGAAGAATATTCCATTCGAAGTAATTTTTTTACATTTGCATTCAAAAATTGTGTTGTTGATGTTTATTTCATCAGTTTATCTGTCAATTAGTAAGAATCAATTTTGTACCATACCTACATGTAAGAAAGAGAGACATAATAAAACGAATTTTATTGATTTGATTGATTAATTACAAATAACATACTGCACAAGTCTCTCAGAAAACAGCACAGAAAACAATAGAACAACGTTAGATTTAACTCTCTATCAGTGCAAACTATAATCTGCTGTGCGAATCGCTTAATACCCATCCCATCGTTAAAGTGAATATTCCCAAAAAGTGGACGTGGCTAAAGACTATATGGGGATGAATATAGAAAAGAACCGTTATTTGCAATATTTGATGGTACAGGCGGAATACAGATTTTGACAATGTCCGAATATCTTTCCCAAAAACTTTTTCAAAACTCCTTACTTAAACGGTGGACGTGGCAGTGAGCGGATTTTGAAAATATTTAAACTTGTCAGTTTTGTCAAATCCAGAGTTTACATATCAAATTTTGTCATTCTAGCTCAAAATTAACCGGCCATAAATCTGAAACACGCAGATGGACCGACGGACATACCTTAATCGACTCAGTTATCGATTCGGGTTCACCATACAAACTTTTTATTAAAACTAATATACCATTGGATAGGTTATGAAAAGAGATATTTAAATCACATTTTTTTCGAACGGGCATTTTTTTCCGAAGAAAAAAATGTCTATATAAATGTCTATTGCTTTAATAAAGAAAAAAAGGATATATTATTTTCTGTTCTGACAGTTTTTAATTTAAAGTAGTGCTGTTCTGTCCCTTCCTGTTATAAGTTCATATTTGCCGAATACTAACCGGGTTAGTATTCGGCTACAATTTAAAATACCAGACTTTAAACTAAGGATTACCTAAATTATATGGAAACAAAATTTAAACGTTTGAATTGAAGAAACTTACTCATTCATCATCCTCGTGAATACGAAATGCAACTTTCAGCTGAAATAACACACAAAATATATTCATTTTTAGGTAATAGGTTGATCAACAAATAAAAATGTATTTTTTATAGCATGTCCAAAAATGTAACTCTATTAAAAATGTAATCAAGCTAATTTAATCATATATGAGAATATTAACAGCAATATATGGTATAGACGGTATATATATTTCAGTTTGAATTTGAATTACGTGCAACATAAAAAAAAGAACAAAATGGTCCATATTGTTCTCTGTCAATCGAATGGCTTTATGCAACGATACTTACGAAACAGATAAAAGATTTTTCTAATCAAAACCTAAAATTTCAAATAAAATTAAAAACATATAAAGAAATTTCCCTTTTAAAATGTTTTGGCAGTCTATCTTAGAATAAACCATTTTAAGTTGGAATTGAAGTTTATAGAATTGAAGTATCACCCCCATAGCTTTTTATAGGAATTATTGGAAAATGCCGTTTCAGTTCGGTGGAATGGCAATCATTACTTCATAAAAATAAACGTTGATCTATTTTTGGATAATCATGTTCTAAGTCCTTATGACAATTGCGTTAAAATTTTAGCCAGTGGATAATTTTTGACATTAGGATGATAAATCGAGACTTCAATATTTTAACCTGCTCAAAAGCTCGCTAAAGCTTATCCAGTGGTAAATTTTTAACAAATGGTATACCTGTTAAGGAGTGAGAGAGATGAAAAGCACACTTGTGGATTAATCGTCATTATCAGTGTTCACAAGTGCCGGGAAAATAGCACATCATTTATATTAAAAAAATGTTTATGCGAAATATGCTTAACTTGAACAACTAGAATGGATAACGTCAATCAAAAGTTAAGGGTTTTCTATGATTTCCTTGATATCTCTTCTGTATTATTTTAAATCAAAAAATTGTTGGGAAATTGTTGCAAATAGTGTTCAAATAAAATCCCATTTAATCCAATTGACATAGCAAAAAGCCAATTTGTGTTTACCCCTGCAGAAATGTCATAAATTAGACAGTGGATACAATTTAACCCACATTTTACCGCAATTGACACACGGCATTAAATTCCTAAGTTTTGTTCTGACCAACTCGCCAAATTGAGTTTATAAAAAAAGCCGCAAGAAGTAAAAAAAAAAATCCACAATGAGGGTTTTCAATGGTAGCTATAACTGGGCCCTAAGACTATATTGGAAACCGGTAATTGAGTCAATAAAGATACTACAAAATACATACATTTTTATATTCATTAAACAATGATACAATCTGGTGTCACAAAAAAACACAATTGTAATATGAAAATGGCCAATATAACAAAACAACTATAACTATAACAAAACAATAAAAAAAATGTTAATGTCTTATTGAGCAATATTTAGATTTATTATTTGTGTGTTTTTATCGGCGTATCATAAGCGTCCAATGGGGAGGTGGTTACGATGACTAATCTGATAACATTAATGGATGTTTCCGTTTTTGTTTTCCTCTCTTGTTCCTCCTTGTCAATATCTCAATATTGAAATTCACAGATATACATATTCTTAAAATTGGTCTTTACAAAAATGTAAAGAAATAACTCTTCTTAAAAATAAAAACATGCGGACTTGTATGATCTAATTTCCCGAAAAGGTATTTGTACTGTCATTTTTTTCGCGTCAACTTTTACAGTGATGTTGAAAACTCAAACGGCTATAATAATTGTACTAACACGTATAGAAAGAATTAACACCTACATACTTTCAATATACATAATAATAAACATAGTATATGCTTAAATTCAAAAACATGTGTATTATTGAATTGGCGAGCCATTTTTCTTCTTTCAAGAAAATCCAATACCAAATCCGCTGATTAGATAAGCATCTAAGACAATATTTGCAAGAAATTAATACTCACGTCGACGGATAAAACCGAACACAACTTATGACAAAATAAGGAACTTCATTTTTTACTTGTTGTATAGAATTAATGTAGACAAAACTGTTTTCAAATAAGTCGGTTTAGTGCTTGAATTTATCGGGGTTCGGCTATGCCAACTAACATAATCAGAATGATAAGATAACATTATATTTTAATTTATTGTTTAATGTACCTATATACATAATTCTCTGTTTTCATTTAATTGATTGTATTTTCTATTAAATGTTAGATATTAACACATTTACATAGCATACATATAGGGCATTTATATATTTTGTTTTCAATCAATCATTCAGAAAAACGATAATAACTCATTGTTACGAAGTTTATTTAATTACCTTTTTGGATTCCTTGCAGCTGATTGAAAACATAGTCGTAAAATTGTCGGATTAGGTGCACATTAAAGTAATTTAGTTGCAACTAGTTAGAGGAAACATTTCTATTAGTAAAAAATTAAGTAAAATGATATTGAAAGCAATGGTCATGACATTATTTAGTGATGCAGGTTTAGGGGCGTTCCTAAAACGTCGCCGTAGATTTAAATTTTTTCGCACGTTGTAATCTTACGACGTTGCATGAGTACGACACGTGTCGAATAACAAGATGATGAAGAATTTGAAAACAAGATTTTTCAAAGGAATTGCTTTTTACTGTCACGTTTTTTTTGTATTAGATTTAAGATAATCAAACTGTGCCTTATTGGATTAATCAGTTTGTTTCAGTTTCCCGTACAGTATGAAGTGTTTTTAGAGGTTCAAGTCATCCATCAAAGAATACAAGTCAAAGGAAAGTTTTTTTTTCAAAAATTGTTGTCTGTATATTTTTAAACTTATTCTCCAAGGCTGTAGTCATAGCTATCATTGAAAATTTTCACTGGAAAGTTGGTACCTATCAAAACAAAGCTTATGAATTTTAGAACACGATGTGGTCTGTAAATTTTCGCACATTTTCTCCAAAAGTTGTTAAATCGTTATGCCTCAGACTGTACCAAGTTTTCACACACTGTACATTTTTGGTTTACATTTTTATACACTTCTTAATGTACGTGAAAACAAGGGCCGCACGGAATGCATATTTGTAGCTAATCTAATATCTTGTTTCGCTGTCAAAAAGAGATACATTTCTTGCATGAAGTTGCCATTCATTGTACCTGTTCACATGAGAGTAAACTCACTGATTTTCATCAATTAGTGAAGATGCGCAGGGAAATATGTATAAGAGGAGGGGAAAGAAAATCTTCATTACAGGCTTCCATCTGCACGAGAAAATTGACTTTCCGCCATGGTGAAAGTCTTAGTTCCCCACGTTCCTCTTTGTCACACTCGATATCGTGCGAGAATTCAGTTTTCACCACCTTTAAATAAGAGAATAGCAGAGAGAAATGAAAATACGCAGAGTTATTTTCATTAACTGAACAGCGACATTCAACTTCAAACTACAGATTCACATTGTGTGTGAAATTTTCTTATACTCATTGCGGCATTTTTATAAATTTTAGTTAAACTACACCCATGGAGTTTAAGTCTCCACTACATCCAAAATATTTCCTATCATCTCTTTCTTCCCCTTCTCTAACGTTCGTACTATGGTACCATATAAAGGGTATTCATAACCCCTTGAGTACGTGTAAATTATATAAAAAAAATCAATGAAAAAGTACCAATTATAAAATTTTCAATTTAATTTTCATTTGTTTATTTTTTTATTAATTAATTTATTTTTTAACTTATTGCACAAGCTTCTCAAAATGAGAAAACCGCATGCAACGATAGAGGAAACACAAAGATTTTTCAGTTTTTAATTAAGGTGCCAACCTAGTGAACAGAGGTCTATGCAGGGTCGGGGTCATAATCCTGAAAAATCAAAATCCCGGGAAAATTTCACAATTTTGGGCTTTGGGGATTTTGTGGTTTATGGGTTATTGGGGATTTTACATTTTCGGGGTTTTCTGTTTAAAGCACTTTTTTATGATTTTGTGATTTTGTCCTACTCCCGTTTATTTAATCTAACTCTCCACACGAGTATCAATTAGAAAATCACACATCAGCATAGCAGTTCTCTTGGCCTTACGAAATATGATTATGATATATCATCCCAATACCTTAAAAAAATATAAATGATAAAAAAGCAACAAAATCGTAACGTTACTTCATTTTTTCATAATCTTCATTAGCATTGCAAAATGGTAATGGAGATTGATTTAATTGAAAATGTTTAATGGTAATGAAAAAAATTGTATTGCGTTTCTCAATGCTAATATGAAAATTAGTGTAGTGATGTATCGCTACCATGCTACTACACACATATCAACAAATGAAAAACAATTTAAAAATCAACTGTCAAACCTAATTGCATTCACAGCAAACAATTTTTATTCATAATAATCAAGATTTCCGTCGATTTGTAACACAATACCAGAAATATAAAATCTATCGATATGATCGTCACACAATGACACTTGCAATACTGGCCTTATTGTGAGTGTCAATTAGCGATCGACAACTAATATTTATCAATTTTGGAAATGTATATTTTTTTGTTTAACGATTCTTAAATTTACAATAATCATCAGTTAGAAACCAACAAAAAAAAGTTATTTTCAATAAGATCCAGATGCAATTGCACTCCACATGTCCAGAAGTGAAACATTTTCAAAATCAGTGGTCAAAGCTGTTTGCATTCACAATAATCGATGTTTATTCAAAATAATCAAGATCTCCTTCGATTGTCATATTATTTTGTTTTCGATTGGGACAATATATTAATCACTCTTTTTTTTTTATCTAGATCACTTTTGAAAAATCTCGATTTCAAGTGAGATTTACACATACATAACTGGCTTATGTCAGTTTGAGATTTGTATTTCGCAGTTTGATTTGTGTTTATTTAGAATTTTTGAAATAAAATAAGTTTATATAAAGAAACGTTGAATCAACATTAAATTAATTGTTGGAATATTATTCCTCATTATCTACTTCAAGTGTCCGTTTCTTGGATTTCTACAAAAACAATTACTTATCCATTATTTACAACAATTTAATTATTTAATTTTTTTTCAATCATTTTCATAAGTTATTTTTTTTAACAACAATTAGCTGTCAAATGACACACTCACAAAAACATATGAGTCTCTTTTATGTTCGATTGGGACGAGTAAAATCTGAAATCTGAGAGTAAATCTGAAAAATTCCAATCGAAAACGCTATTAGACAATAACCTCTCAATATGGACCGCGGCCTTTTCAAGCGCAAAGTCAGGAAGGGTGACGATTTGAAGGGTCGTCTGGCATAAATTCTTACACTATTTTAATTTTGTATGCTATATAGCTATTTGTAATTCGTTAATATAAAATTTAACTAGCCATGATTATTTATATACCATTAACAAATAATCAAATTTAATTTTTTATTACAGAGCATAAAAATGAAACATATTCAAATTAGTTAAACAAAAATTTATTATTCATATTTTATAAAACTTAGAATTAATGAAAGGTTTTGAGCTAACAAAAATAGTAAATTTATTTATATTCACTGCAAATGATTAAAAAAACAGAACGTTAAGAAGTGGAGCGTTATTGGTTATTCTCCGGTCATCATCTCCATGAATTCTGTAAAAATCGAAAAAAAGTGTTTGTAATACTGCACTACAACGATGTGTGCTTAAATTAAGTCATTTTAAAAATAGATTTAAATGAATATACCAAAACCAGAGAATACAAAAATTTCCAAAAATAAACCAAAATGGTTTGAGTTTCACAGTAAATGGAAAAGCATCATGGAATATTGTTGATATACCGATCTTATTTGTTTTGTCGAATAAAATGATTATTTTTAGAACAGTAATGAATCAACAATGTTTTTGAAAGCTTATCTGTTATTAGGCCAAATATAATCGTCAAAAAACAGAAGTTGGAACATGAAATTTCTAACGTATTAAGTAGTTTAATTAAAGCTAATACGTATTGTTAACATACCAATTTTTTATTTGAATTCAATAGTATAGGTACTTACCATCAAAATCAACGGTACCAGAACCGTCGGAATCGATTTCTTCAATCATGATGTCCAATTCATTGTCGGTGAGTTGGTCATCCAATTCCTTCAGAATTTCTCTCAAGCAGGTTGTTGGGATGAAGCCATTGCCTTGTTTGTCGTATAAACGGAATGCCTCGCGCAATTCCTTTTGCATAGCTTCAGCATCTTCTTCAACGATGAATTTAGCGGCAAGTTGAACGAATTCTCCGAACTCCAGACGTCCAGATTCTAAGGGGAAATAATACTATTATACTTGTATACCCATAAAATGTGTATCATTTAAACATACTGTCTTCGTCAACTTCTTCAATAAGTTCCTCCAAAATCTTCTTATCGAAGGGCTGACCCATTAAGCGAAGAATGTCAGATACCATTTCGGTCGAGATACTTCCGATCTTTTGGTTATCAAAGCTGTTGAAGGCCTTTTGAAGAACTAAAATATACATGGGAATAAAAAATCATTTTTAATGTTTGTTTTGTAATGCAATCGAGACAGATCTTATTTTTTTACATCAATTAATATGGTATCATAGAAACCATCATCTAAAGTTTGAATTTCACTTGTGTATTCAAATCATTAATATAAAAGTTAGTAAGAATTAACGTGTTTTAACAGCCGATGTTAATTACTAATTTATATTTATATTCAACTTACCAGCAATTTGCTCAGGGGTAAGGTCTTCATCCTAAAATAAATGGAATTAAAATTATATTTATATATAACAACTATTCGGAGATTTAACTTAAAAAACAACATCTTCAGTTAAAGTTTTACACTTACAACAAGAGGGTCGCTCATTTTGATTTTTTTAAATGATATCACTGAACAAAATTCTTCGAGTCCAAAAATCTCACCGGATTCTTCAAAGATCAATTCTCAACTGAAAGCTGAACGCAATATGTAGTTCCATTGATATTTCTGCGTTTACCATGATGTTCTAAGCAGTAGACGAATGTATGCGTGAACCAAAAATACCTCCGTTAAATGTTTTTGCTTTAGAAAAAATACTGTAAGTTCCATAAAAACGTATTGTGATATTATAGTGGATTGCCAATCTACACAAAATGAAATTATGGAATCAACTATAAAAAAATGTACTCTTTATTAAAAAGTTTGCAAACAATGTTATACACAAATATGTTTAACTAGCTATATTTTCGATAATATCAATTTTATTTTTAGTTAGAAAATGCTTTTTATTTGCGTAAGAATGTCAATGTAAGAAACATAATGGTTGTTAAAATATTAAGTTCACAAAACCGTTGTTAAATTGATTATTTAAGTTTAATGTCAAAACACTGCAAGAAATAACATTCATCTACATTGTATATAATTCTTTTTTACTATGTAGGTTAATGCCTATGTGTATCTCTCATTTAAATCCATTCATATGTTCTCAAATACATAGTAATAATAATGAAGTTTTATTAAATGTCTTGGAGACATTGAATCCGTCATCAATGCGATTATCTTCGTTTTTAAAAGCGAGACGGATGTTTATGTTCCATGACTATCTTAAATATTTTACATACAATAGGCAGTAGGGGTATTCATGCAACATCGGAAACTCGTTGTAAGCGTTGGAAAATTACGACGAGGTAAACGAACAGTAAGAATTAGTATGGGAAATCTTTTACAACAATATCGGAAATTTCTCACACGAATTGGGTGTGTAAACTGAGATGGTAAACGCTGTGAACTTTCGTTCATGAAACGTCTACGTAAAATTGTAATCGAAGTGTTTCGAACGTAGTAAAATTACGAAATCGCATGAATACCCTTAGTATTGTGATTGCTTTGTTATTTTTCGTGTACACCTCTTCTCTATATAAAGGGAATCGCAATCCAATAATATCGTAGTCGTTTATGGAACCACTTAGGTTATAGTGCAACATGTACATATTTGTGTTTATATGCAAAATCCAAATTTTGTAAACATTTCAAAGTGAATTTAAATATTCAACTTTTCTTTAAATATAAATAGGTAGTTCGTAAGTAATTTATTTACTCACTAAATGTTGGTAACAAATTCAATTCATGGAACAAGCAAAAGGAGAAAATACCTAATCGATTTCGTACGACAATCTTTTGACAATTTAAAAACGATTTATCATAAATAATATGATATGTACAAGGACGATTATGAAAAAGAATTAAACGGAATAAAAACGCAATATTTATAAAAGACAACGCAACTTAAAGTTGTAGGCATAATTTATTAAAGACACCGGAAAAAAAGTATGCGCATTTTTATTTGCTCTATCTAGTCTAATCATTCCGTCTAACACTTGAAAAGCCGAAAGTACGAAATGGTAGTGCGAAAACGGAAGATTTGGTAAAGCCAAAGTTGGATACCACTAATGTGAATGTTTCAACTCTTATTAAGACACAACAAAATGAGACTGTGATGATTGTACGTTAGAACGATAGTTCCATTGAAGAGCTTTGAAAAGAGGTAGAAGAAAAATTATGTGATGAATATAATACATGATAGGTGGTGAATACAGTACCAGCGTTGAGAAAACTTATAATCAAAATAAGGAACTTATCGCAAGAGTATTTAAAAAAAAAATAATTTAACTATACAATTATGAAAAATCAAAATATTATTAAAATCTGTGAAATTATTTTTAAGTCAATAATAAAATGCAAGAACAAATAAGGTGTTTTATATGTATTGGGTTTTATCATGAGGCGGCTAAGTGTACATCAAAAATTGATTGCGCTAATTGCGGAAGAGAACAAAAATTGTGATAAAATTAACGTACACAAACATGACGATGGATGGGTGTTGTAGAACGAGGGTAGACTCTGATTGGCTTTAACTTGGCAATGCCCAGTGTTGTAACTCTGACTACACATCAAGTGCTTATTTTTTACCTCCAATTGGTAACCATCGGGTACTGGTCTCATCCAACCGGCTTTGACTTGCTAAACGATAAGCGCGAGTGTTGATAACACGACGAAAAACAGCAACACTATAAACAGCCAGGTCAGAATGGCACGCAATGAATACTCGGCCTGCTGTCCCAGGCGAACTTAGACAAGCTGCTTCGACATATTCGGACAACAGGTTGTCTAGGAATTTCAAGGATTAGTCAGGCCCCTTGAACAGAGATGGTGGAGGATGAACCGAAAGGCCAACGGCAGCGCTCAATTCCGTAGTGGATACTGATGGCCCCGTGTCCTAGGGATATCTAATAAATTGGAACTGAACTGCTGTAGGTTAACTACCCAACCATAGAAAAAAAATCTTGTTACGAAGCAACCAATAACCTCGGAAAGGACTGATTTTATTGTTGACGATACGGCTAAACGAAAAAAAGGACAACGACGTTCGTATCTGCACCTGGAAAGTGAGAACATTAAACAGGAGAGGTGCAAGCGAACAACTAGCGGAAGCCCTAAACTGCTACAAAGCAGACATTACTGCCATCCAGGAAATAAGATGGGCCGGGCAAAACGAGGATGAAAAACTGTGACATCTACTACGGACCGTGCTATAGTGAGCAAAAACAGCGACTATTCGAATGCGGATTTGTTATAAGTGCCAGACTTAGGCAAGAAGTCTTATATTTCCAAGACATTAGCGAACGCATTGTAACAATCCGCATCAAGGCCAAAATTCGCCAACATAAGCCTTATATGCTCTCACGCCCCAACGGAAGAAAAAGATGATATAGCTAAGGATTGCTTCTATGAGCTCCTTGACAAAACCTATGAGCGACTAGCGAAGTACGATGTTAAAATCGTGCTGGGAGATTTTAACGCAAAGGTAGGAAGAGAAGACATCTTTAGCAGTATTGTCGAAAACTTAGCCTACACGACAACACGTCTGGTAACGGACTTAGGCTAATTGACTTCGCTACGGAACGAAATGCCACTATAGCCAGCACACGGTCTCCTCACCTCGATATCCATAAGGGGACATGGCGGTCTCCACATCAACGAACGGTCAATCAAATTGATCACATAGCGATAGACAAGAGGCACGCATCCAGTATTTTGGATGTCCGAACATTCCGAGGAGCTAACATCGACTCGGACCACTACCTTGTTGCAGCCAAGGTTAGAATGCGGGTATCCACCACGCCATAACAATCTAGAAATATTGCGAAAAAACTTAATGTCGAAAGACTGCAATCGCAAGACTAGAGCTGCCGTTGAGCTCTATAGGCAGAGAAGAAGGGAAGAACACCGGCTTTTTGGAAAGACCGGCCAGGAAAGTCCACAACCGATCACATTTTCACACTTCGGCAGATCCTGGAAAACCCCCAAGAAGTCCAAATCGATACCCACCACCTATTCATCGATTTCAAAGCCGCATACGACAGCATTTATAAAGACAAACTATACAGAGCCATGTCTAGTTTTGGTATACCGCCCAAACTCTTCCGTTTGTGTAGGATGACAACAGGGTCAGAGACTTCCTCACCAACACATTCGATTCCCAAAAAGGGTTTAGGCAAGGCGATGCGCTGTCATGTGACTTCTTCAATCTGATTCTTGAGATGATTGTGCAAAACTCACGAGCCAACACCAGAGGCACAATTTTTTTTTTTTTTTTTTATAATTTGCGCGCACTCAAGGGGTTATGAATACCCTTTATATGTTTAAGCACAGTGCGGGCGTTAAGGAAATTAGGGATAAGAAGAAAGGAGATACCGATGCACATTGGTTTTAAATGTCTGTAAGTTATAAGAAGAAAAACAGAGTTTGGTAGAGCATTCCACATTCGTGTTGTTCGGTTTATGTATGAATCTCCATATTTCAGCGTACGTCCGAAGATAGGCTTGAGGGTAAACTGATTTGCATTCATTGCGTAACGAGTATTGCGGCTGAATTGTTGAATGGGAGGAATGCAGCTGGCTATTTCATTTGAACATTGGTTGTTAAAATAGCGATAAAACAAGGTAAGGCAGGAGATGTTTCGACGGTGTTCAAGCGAAACTAAGGAGTTCGCTATTCTTATGTTTCCTATAAGTTTTTTCGCACGTGTTTGAATCCTATCTAGTAGGTGCAATGTTGATTTTGGTGCACCTGACCAGACATGGGCGTTGAATTCAAGTTTTGGGCGTATAAACGCTTTATATATTGTGGCCAGATCAGAGAGGGTGAAATATTTCTTACATCGATTTAGGAAACCTAGACATTTCGCTGCGTTTTTAGCTGTCAAGGTCGGAATTCAATGAGCTTAACATATTTTGACGTTTAGAGTCCACGTTCGAAGGTGAGGGACGAGGACCTGTAAACGAATATGAGAAGCTGAAGGTACTGTCATCAGCGAAGGAATGAATTGGATTAGAAGTTACAGACAGGAGATCATTTATAAAAATGAGAAAGAGAGTCGGAGACAAAACAGAGCCTTGAGGGACACCAGCATTTATTTGGTGAGTTAAAGACTTGAAACCATCCAAAACAACTTGAATTGAACGTTTCGAAAGATAATGTCTAATCCATAGAGGAAGTTTTTCGTCGATTCCAAATGCACGCATTTTCGACAAAAGGGCTTGATGCCAAACCCAGTCAAATGCCTTTGAAATATCAAGCGCAACAATCTTGTTTTCGCCACCATGGTGAATTGATTGGTTCCACTTTTCGGTGAGATATGTCATCAAATCACCAGTAGACCTGTTGCTGCGAAAACCATACTGCCGGTCGTTGAGAAGTTTTCGTGTTTCGAGATATTTCATAAGCTGACGATTTATCAGCGTTTCCATGACCTTGGAAAGAAGGGACGTAAGTGCAATTGGACGGTAGTTGGAGAGAGAAGAAGATTCGCCTTTTTTTGGTACAGGCTGAACAAATGCTGTTTTCCATCTACTCGGAAAGAGTCCTGATGAGTAGGATAGATAGAAAAGCTTACGCAGTGGTTTTGCTAGCGTAGAAGAACACCTCTTCAGAATGATGGGGGATATACCATCTGGACCAGCGGATTTATGTATGCCAAGATCAGATAAAACTCTTGCAACCGTACGAGTACGAAAGTGAATTTGTCCCATAGAATGATCTACGTTCTCAAGGACAGGAGGAGACTGAACACACTCTGGCAATGTAGAGTTGGCTGCGAAATGAGCAGCAAGCAGATTGGCTTTGTCTAAAGAGCTGACAGCTGGAATGTCATTGTGAATGAGCGTCGGAATTGATGTTGATGCCGAATTTTTTATGTTTTTAACAAATGACCAAAAGTTTTTACTACATTACAGTCATTACAGTCATTTCTGGCTTGTTTGAATTTTGCTCGGTTTTCCTCTGTTGGGTTGGTCTTGTACAACCGAAAGTTTGTCTCTCTCAACCTGATAGCTTCTTTGCAGCTCAAGTCATACCACCCTTTTGCCTTTGGTCTGATACTCTTAATTCTGTTGGGAATAAAAGATCTCATACCAAAGAGAATGATATTTGAAATCATATCAGCAGCAGCATCCACGTCACTATCGAGGAAACATAGTGACCAGTTAAAATTCCTAAAAAAACTGTTTAATGCTTCCCAATTGGCTTTCTCGTATTGCCATACGGTTTTTTTGGGAATTTGCTCTTTAACTGTGTGGTTGGAGTACGAGAAATTTGTTGATATGATACAGTGGTCTGACGAACCTAGAGGCGATAATACATTGATGATGTATTTATCAGGTTGAGAGGTAAGAAACAAGTCCAGGGTGTTGGCGGCTTGACTGTTTATATCCGGTATGCGTGTCGGCTCATTTACAAGCTGGGTTAGGTTGTTTACCTCAGCAAAGATCTCAACATACCTTCCTTCGGGTGTTGTCTGTCCAGAATGTTAAAGCCACGTAGAATTGTGTACATTGAAATCGCCCGCAATGACGATTTCAGTGTGAGGATGCAGGGATACAATTCTAGAGATGGAGTCGGACAGTGCATCAAACTCGTTAAGGGTTGAATTACTGTCAAGGTTTGGGCTTCTATAAATGAAACAGTAGTGGATTAAATGCCTACGGACATGGAATTTCAGCCATATAAAATTAAATTCCGGATTGGAACATTGGCCGTATTGATGTTGAATTTGGTAGGCTACGTCACTACGTATATATATGGCGAGACCGCGGTGAGAAAAGAATAAAGGCACTAAATTATATCCAGGTAGGGTTAATTCTGATAAGTCAGTATTCACCCCCACCTGTGTTTCACTTAGTGCCAAAACAGCTGGTTTGTATTTACAAATGTGGGCGTATGCAGAAAAAAGATTCGACTTTAAACCACGAACATTGCAAACGTCCACTCTAAATTTCCTTTCCATTAAAACATATACATTAAAAAACACAATACCGACGACAGACTAAGCTTGGCTGAGAAGTGAAGGTTCGCGTTGGTTGTCTAAAATAACTTGTCACAGGTGTTATGCCCGTATGACAAGTTAAGTTATACGCACAACAACAACAAAAAAAAAAGTTCACTCACAGCCCGCTATACATCGGTTATTGCCTATGCTTCACCAATGCGAGCGCACGCACGAAAAGAAAATTCATACGGCATTTGCATTGGTGATGCACGGGCAAATAGCAAACGAGGTGGAGGGGGACGCGATGGGCTACCACACACTGCACTATTTTTTTTTGTTATTGTTATTGATTTTGTTTTTTTTTTTTTTTTTTGAGGGTAAGACGAGGGTAAGACGAAGTATATGCTGTCAACACGAAAGGACAAAAAACATCGACAAATTGGATAGAACGTCACCATTGACAGATATAACTTTGAGGTAGTACGGGACTTTATCTATCTCGGCTCCGCTGTTAGCTCTGACAACAAAATCTCGTCAGAAATTAAATTAAGAAGGCAATTCAGTATTAAATGCCTCACTCGAGCTACTAAGGAGATATATAAGACCCTGATTATTCTAGTCTTGCTCTACGGCGCTGTTTCATGGACCGTCTCAAAAGCGGATGAAGAAATCCTTGGTCGATTTGAGAGGAAAATTCGAGACGAAGATTCAACCGAGAACTATACGAGCTATACAGCGACATGCCCCTGGTCAAAAAACTCCGTATTGGACGTTTAAGATGGCTAGGACATGTAGAACGAATGGACACCAATACTCCGGCTCGCAGAGTCTTCGACTCCCAGCCAGACGTCAGACGCAGTAGAGGAAGACCTCGCCTTAAGTGGCGTGCACAAGTAGAAACCGACCTCAACCAACTTGGAGTGCGCAACTGGAGGCAGTTAGCTAAGGACCGGGCTAATTGGAGAGGCATGTTGGTTGTGGTCCAGGTTCATTCCGGACTGTAGCACCACTTAAGTAAGTAAGTACAAAAACATAATTAAGTAAACTGTGGTCGTGCAAATAAGGAATATAGTTTGGGATTATCATAATGCATTTGACAAAAACTTAAAAAAGAAAAAAAAAAAAAACAAGCGAATAACGCAACAAAATTTTAAATTAAGGTGCATGTACTTAAATATATATAAAAAGCATAATATCAAATATTAAACAAGTGGTGATTGTGGAATATCAATTTCCTGAAATAATTTTACTCAGTGAAACGCCAGTTACTGAGGATATTCAAATTGTGAAACTGAAACAGGATGATACGTCCCAATCATTAAATATTCACTAACAAGACAAAAAAAAAGGAAAAGGAACAGTGCATAACAGTTTCTTAAATAAATAATATATCGATAAACTTATATGGGTAACAGGAGTACATGTATTTTTAACTATGGATAATTGGACTATTTTCGTCGTTTATAGATATCCCAACAGTCCAGTTAATTTATTTGTTTATAGATGAATTAGAACGACGGTGTGACGTTAACTATAGAGATTCTACAAAAAATTTGCTTGTAGGTGATTTTAATATATTTTTATTTCAAAAACGATAGTTGTAGGAATAAAGCATATAACTTTATGAACGACAAGCAATCGACACATTGGGTCGAGGAATCAACGAGGATAACCACATATACAAGTGTCTTCATAGACTATTGACGACTGAAGGCAAACACCTGGTGGCAAATTTTCGTATCGACTTAGTGCTATATGGGAAATCAGCAAGTAAACAATACAAATAAGAAAAAAATAACAATAATAATTGAGTGGATTTAATCTGAATTCAATTGAAAATTGCACAAACAAGTCTTAAGTCTTCGAAAATTGTTAAAGTGATTTCCAAAGATTTTTCTCCTAATTTAAAAATTAAATTTTTATTTTTATACATACGTATTTACTGCAGAACGATTAATTAAGCGATCGTTCTTCGAATGGGTAAAAAAACGCAAAAAATGTATCTTTCGGTTGATTTTGTATAGTCATTAAGTCATATAAGAATCGTTTTAAACTTGTTTTTTTTTTGTACAAAACTGAACAAATTTTGTAAATTTATTTCTTACTAATGTTCTCTGATCATTTACAAATTTTTTTTTTTTGCAATATGCTGATGCAAACGTTTTTTTTAGTTTTCCGCAGTGAAACAGTGGCGTCTATGTAGTTTTGGAACATGCTTGAACTAGCGGTCCATATATAATAAGTCAATGCTCTGCCATTTAATCATGGAATGACTTACAGACGAGCAACGATTGCGAATTATTGAAATTTATTATCAAAATTCGTGCTCTGTGACAAATGTGCACCGTTTGTTAAGACCATATTGCTCATTTCTGGCTCAACGGATACGTAAATAAGCAAAACTGTCGCATCTGGAGTGATGAATAGCCACATGCCATACAAGAATTAAGGATACATCCCGAAAAAAAGACAGTTTGGTGTGGTTTATGGGCTGGTGGCATCATCGGTCCATTTTTTCTTCAAAACCGTGGAAGAAACGTTACCGTCAACGGCGAACGATATGGAGCCATGATACGCGACTTTTTTTTTGCCCCAGTTGGCTGAGTTGAACTTGGTTGACATGGGGTTTCATCAAGACGGTGCCACATGCCACACAGCTTGTGAAACAATGGAAATGTTGAAGGACGAATTTGGTGAGCAGTCGTTAGTCTATGTGGACAAGCCGAACACGATGGAAGCCTTACAGGATAACATAACATGCTCGAAAAAATGACGCAAAATTGGACCTTCCGATTGGACCATTTGAAACGGAGCCGCGGACCACATTTACATAAAGTTGAAGTGAAATTTGAGTGTTTTATTCGATTTAAAAAAAACTACGCTTAAGTTACCCGTTATAAGAGTCGAATAAAAATTCCCTTTAATTAAGAAAAAGACTGAATTGTGCAATATATTAAAAAATATGAACACCAAAATATATAAATGGAGTTAATATTAATAGTGCAATATTTTCAAATATCAAAATGAGATTACAAAAATCACGAAATCGTGCAATGAGATTAATATTAAAAGTTACTATTTATAAACAATTAAATGACATGTTAAATTCAAATCTCTAAATCATTGAAGTAATAGAATGACATATTTTTTTTGTTGCCTAGTTCTAGCCGAAAAATATTCAACTAACATAGATACTTAAAAAACACTAATAGTACTTGATAGATCAGTATAATTTATGTTCAATTCCATCTAGCAAATGTAATTTTTATTTCATTCCCTACGAACTATGAATTGTTTCAATTGATCTCGCTTCTACCACATCAACGTCAATAATATGATTGTTTGGACATAACATCATAGTATCTATATTACTAAATGCGTAGGTTGGATGATTCTCAAAATAGTACAAAAGTGTAGTCCCAAGATTAATTTTAAAAGTATGTGACACACTCGATTCACAAACAGAACATTTTTGTACATAACCATATCATAACTAGTTTAAATATTAAATAAAACCAAAAATTTTATATTTATTCTGAGGGGGGATGCATTTGAAATTGTACATCTATTGCTTGCTACCAAATTAGCTTCAAACAATGTGTTCCATAACTAACACACTTTTCAAAATGATCTTTTATCATCCCAAGCAGAGCACAGATATTATTTAGTGCGATTAACTACAGCCATATGATCTGGGTTCAATTCCCAATCGAATTAACACCTATATGATTTTTCAATGGCCCTCCGTGATGAATTGATGATATGACAAATCATCCGAGTAGTATTTGTGTTTATTTTACGTGTATATGTATAACGACGAAAAAAAAACTATAAAAATGTAATTAGTGTAAAACAATTTTTTGCACCAGTTTTATTTTCTTTATGGAAAACATATTCAGCTGGCCACAACGTGTTTGCTTCGTCGAATTTTTGGCCCAGTATGCGAGGAGTGCGAATGGAGAATAATATATAACCGCGAACTTTATCAGCTGTACTAATATATGTGGATGGTAGCCGGTGCACCAACGTCATTTAGTTGGTGCACCGGCAACCCAATAATGTGTGGCGGTTAATCTCGAAGGTGGAACTCCAGATCATCTTCGATTCCATAAAGAAAAATAATTCAGCGGGAGTCGATGGTATATCCACTTACATTTACGCCACGCTGTTCAACAACGCGCTGAATAATACATATTTTCCAGTGCGTTGGAAGATAGCGATGGTTCATCCTCTTCCGAAAAAGGGAAAGGACAACTCCAATCCGGCGAATTTCCTCTATCTAAAGCTGACCAGACCATAAGTAAACCACTGCTATATATGCTTCATGACATGCTGACTGGTAGAACGTAACTTCTACCACAGAATTTTTCATTAAGAATGGTCTGCAACAGAGAGCGGTAAACTTGCCGATTCTCTTCAGCATTTACACCAGTGATATGATAGGTAGTCTTACTCAACTCAGGCAATTGCGTATGCGGACGATCTTATCGCGTACAGAACAGCCCCATACTGTCAAAGTCATTCTAACTCTTTTGCAGCGGGACTTCGACAAGATCCAGAGATATTGTGATGACTGGAAGTTGAAAATCAACTTTCAGAAATCAGAAACTATCCTGTTTAGGACACCGTTGTCTAGGGCCTCTAGGGATACGAGAAAGAACTGGCGAAAGCTGGTGATCGTTGGACCAAACGGACAGCCACTGGCGAGTAAAAGTGTAGTAAAGTTCCTTGGCATCTGGTTAGATCAGGATCAATATTTCGGAAGACATGTAGATGCTGCTCTGGCGAGAGCTAGGGGAGCATTTGCCCTGACAAGACGATGATTGCCTATGGGTGCCTGGTGTGGTTCAACGTTGCGCCCCATCTCAAATGGAAAAGATAAGGGTGTTTGAGAAACAGTATCTGAGGAGCTGACTTGGACTTCACAGAACACCAGTATCTGATTACACAAAATATTATTACAACCAGGTCCTATACAACGGGGCCAACATAAACCGAATAGACAATTTTCTGGTGAAACTCATTCGAACAATAGTCTCATCTTTGGGGCCTTCTTCCCCAATGATGAATATTTTGAAAGTGCGCGTTTAAGCGGCTTTATTCCACCCGAAGCTTTCCTATATTTGGATAGTCGAGGGCTGATACAGGATAGATCGGCGGTTCCGCTTATCTACCACGTCTTCCGACGAACTGTGGATAGGCGGAGGACAGCGCCTGCGGTTCAGCAGGAGTGTTTCCGATTGGGAGTAGATTACAACAGGAGAACCTGTTGTGGTGGATAAATTAGGTAAATATAGTTGACTTTAAATTGTAATTTTATGGCCGACTTAGATTGTTTTTAGTCTTGAGGTTTAGGTGTATAACAGTCATGGTGGCACATGACTGTTATATATTCCGTTGATTATCGTTTGGCGACATCGACGGTTGTCTTGTCACCCGTAAGTGTCGGCGATATCACTTTATTTGCTTCACGTTAAAAAATAATCGTCAAATCATAGACATTATTTAGCGTCTTGCATCAATTTAAATGGTGTGGGACAACTAAAGCATATTTCATTTTTAATTGTTACAGACCATTAGTAATTTCAAATTGCGGCATTTAAAATTGATTTTGTATTTTACATAAAACCATATGCAACCTACTGTAATTGAAGACTAAATATATGCTATCAATATGAAAAGACACACGATATCGACGAATTGTACAGAACGTAACCGTTGACAGATATAACTTTGATGTTTTACGGGAATTTGCCTATATCGGCTCCGCTATTAACTCTGACAACAACATCTCGTCAGAAATAAAACGAGGAATTACTCTTTTCAATCGCTGTTTCTTCGGGCTAAAAAGGCAGTTCAGTAGTAAAGCCCTCACTCGAACTATTAAGGAGATCCTATATAAGACCCTGATCATACCAGTCCAGCTCTACGGCGCTGAAGCATGGACCATCTCAAAGCGGATAAAGAAATCCTTGGTCGATTTGAGGGAAAATTCTTCGAAAAATCTTCGGTCCCGTTTGCGTTGACGGGCTATGGAGACGAAGATTCAACCAAGAACTATATGAGCCGTAAATGACTCTGGTCAAAAAATTCCGCATTGGGCGCTTAAGATGGCTAGGACATGTAGAACGAATGAAATGGACACAAATACTCCGGCTCGCAGTCTTCGATTGCCAGCTAGACGTCGGAGGCAGTAAAGGAAGTCCTCGCCTGAAGTGGCTTGCACAAGTAGAAATCGACCTCAAACAACTTGGAGTGCACAACTGGAGGCAGTTAGCTTAGGACCGGGCTAATTGGAAAGCATGTTGGTTGAGGCACAATTTTATTCCGGACTGTAGCGCCACTTAAGTAAGAAAGAAAGAAGTCTATCTCAACGTATCATTTGTAAGCTTTGTTTTGACACCAACTCGCCAAAGATTGCATTTATAAAAAAAAGCCCCAAGAAGTAAAAGAAAATTTCCAATGAGGGTTTTCAATGATAGCTATAACTGGGCCCTTAGTGTTGCGAAAGTCTTCAGCTATGTTCTACGTTTCACTTTCATTCGAAATTTAATTGAATTCGGTCTGAAGTGAAATTCTACCGATCTCAATTTCACATTTGTCAACGTTTAATAAAAGGGAAATTCAGTTATATCGTTTTGTACCTGATTTCACTCCGATCATTTTAGTATCTGTGAAATTGAAATTGTTGGGATGAGCTGACGCGATTGAAAATGTAAGTGAATAATATCTGAGTGTAGAATTGGACTTTAGAATGTTATTTAGATTTTGAATAAATATATTAAAACATAATGTATTTAAACAAGGGTAAACACAAAAATTCATCCGTGAAATGTTGTTTTAATTTCCGTTTTTCTTTATCCGACATAGAAAGTTTGGTCCATCTTGGACAAACTTTGTTCTCTAAAACATTTAGAACTCTTTTCATATCTTTCACACAGTGCTACGGCCCAAAGCATTATCAGAATCTTTTCCGAGTTGATCTCTGAAATCTTCCTTCGGCAATGAAAAGCAAAACTGCGGCTAACTACAACACCTAAGGACTCGATTATGGTTTTAGATGTGGCTCAATAATTTGCAGCAACGTTTGGAAAGCATTTTCATTAGTTCGATTATGATATAAATCTAAATGAAATAACGGTTATTAATTTTCATATGAAATTTATATGCTTTACTTACCTACGCAGCATCTCTAATTTTTAAAGGATTAGAAGGGTCTCCAAGCGAACGCTTATATTTTCCTTTGCATAGTTTTATGTTTCAATTCTCAACATTACAGCAATATAAAAAGCACTCATTCTTTCATAAATCTCATAACTGAAGCAGAAGTTATTTTCGCAATGTCGCATATGACCGAAAGGTATCAGCTGTCTTTAATTGCACCGAGTGATTGCGAAAACTTTTCGAATTTATGAAATCGTCATAATGTGGAACACCAAAAACAAGTTCACTCGATTTACAAAATAAATTTTTGTTTCATTTCATTCGATTACTGGAACGTAGCTGTATATTAATTGTTCTGGGTTATCTTTGAGTTAAGTCGAACCGATGTAAAAACCTCAGGCTAAAGCCAGTTGTAATTAAATCTGTGTAACTCGAATAGTAATATTGGAAGAAATGATTTGCGCTAGCTATATACACTGGAATAGTTATTAATTATTAATATGTCTTTAAAAATATCTGTGCTTTCAACTAATTTATTAAATAAAAATACAGCCAATGATAAGCTCCCGCTTGAGCGAAGTCATCTGCTTTACATTTAATTTAATGGATCTTACCTCAAGCAAACTCCAAGATAAATTTTTTACGCCATATTCTAGTTATTCCACAAATTCATTAAAGATTTATACATGCACGACAAACATTTTATACAGCTAAATATATTATATTCATTTTAATCAAGTATTCACACTCTAAACTATGTATTATGACCTGAATATCAGCAATGGAAAACGTGAACATATAAAAAATATGTATTAAATTAACAATAATTTTAACATATTTATGTAGCTTTCAATTCTTATAGCATAGGAATAAATAATGAAAAGTTTAAGCAAGCAAACATTTTATAATAAGGTACATATTATGTTTAGTTTATAGCAAATGCAACCATTGCATTGTGAAGTATATATAAATTAAGTTTAACGCATGTAATACAATTATTTTAAATGGACGTCTGCGTTTCCATATTGGTTGAATTGTATTTTTATTAATATTCTTATAATAATACATATCTAAATAATTTGCTACTAGTTTTGTTAATTGTAAACGTTAAAATATTTGTTATGTTTTTAAACATTAAACAGGTAAATTGATCTCGGTTTGATTTCCGGATTCATCGTAACTTAACGCTTCCAAAGTCGATGAATCATTAGCATTCAAATGATCTTGGGAACTGTTAATAGGTGACCGAAGTAATGAATACAGGGGTAATGTATTGACGGATCGGGCGTTTACTTTCTCAAGTTCATGCTGCAATTGTTGCAATGTAGGGTTGTCATCAACAATGTTTTGCAGTTTATTAAGAACATTAAGTGCATTATCTATAGTTTCATATTGTCTCTGAATTTCCTGAATTGAATTTTCATTCAATATATTTGCAATTCTTTGTTGAAAGTTGTAAGTTTCATCCGATGTCCCAATGTTCTAGAATAAAAGGTCTAAAGCACTCTTTGCGTAAACTGTGTTGAAAATAGTACCTCAAGACATAGACTAGCCAAATAGTTTTTGATGTCAGCTTCCTCAAAGTATCCTTGCTCATTCCATGTCCGTAACAATCGCATTATACCGTCCGAAGTTACCTCCTGTTCCAGCGAATTACATTGTGAATTATTTTGACTACATAATGTACTGAGCTGACAGATATCTTCACTGAGTCTCTATTCGAAACAACAATAAATGTAAGTTGTTGAAAAATAATAAGGTTGTTTGAAATTAAAAAAAAAAAACAAGACCTTGATATGGAAGCGACTGTGCAATTAAATGGGATGATGTTTGAAATTTAAAAAAAATAATCCATACAAACGAATTTTCAAGAGTGGATAAAGTAACATAACTTTAAACATCCACTTTAAAAAGATTCATACCAAAAAAAAATGGAGTACAAGAATTAAATACTAAATACTGTCTATTTATAAAAATTGCCATTCAATATATTTATACACTAAAATATCTTTATAATAACCAATAACCTGTCATTTAGTGAGCAGTTAGGAATAATGTAATTATAGAATTTAAAAAAGGTGATATGAGGATAAAAACTAACATTCATTTCCAGCCTGATAAATATTTAAGACTCAAAAGTCCAATGCTAAAACAAAAGCGTAGAAAAAATGAACGAACGGCAGTATATAAAATTTATTTAATAAATCAAAAGCGCTCAGGACTGCAGATAGTGTATTGGGTAGTATCCAATTCAACATCAGCCGCAATCCAGAAAGTCGTTCATTTAAAACATACCATATGATCACTTAAAAATAGCACTGAAAACAATGCCTCAGAAATTGTCATTAAATGGTCTTTGCTCACAACAGACAACATAAAGGAAGCTCTTGCCATAGTCTCAGGTGAGTTAGGCTTGTAACGTTGAAACAGCACCCGTAATGCTTGCAGGTGTTTGTTAACTTTGATTTAATAGAAGTGTGCTTTATTAGTAAGATGTGTATATATGCTGCAACTACCTATAGCAAGTCACTAAGATCTGGAGAACATCTACCATTATAGTATCTCCAATTAAGATAAATTCAGCACTCTACAGATATCTATCTATCTTAAAAGGTTAAAAAGGTGAAGCTACATATTTATACCGCACAGAGAATTCATTGCAGTGTTTTAATCAATTTATTATTCACTGCAGTGAATGTCTCCAAGTAGTAAAATTAACCATTATTTTCCTGAATGCAAAATTGTTTGTTGGGCTTTATCCCCATATAACTCTATATATATATAGTAACATTATTTTAATAAATACTTTAACGTATGTACATTTATTAATTTCTTTGACTTGTCGATTTTATGCTTCTGAATATAACTAATATTTGTAAACGTACAATACACAAATTAAACATAAATTTATATTAGTATTTTTAAGTTGATCATATCACTATTAAATATTTGCTTAATAAACCAAATAAAAGAAAATACTTAGTCGAACTTTTAAAATAAAACACGAGAGACTGTCATTTAACTTCATTTGCGTGTTGTATTTTAATCTGTAACAATATCCAATGAATTGTGTTTACAATTATTAACCGCAGTTTATTACTCAAGTGCGTCCATATCTAAATTCTGTTTAAATTGTATGTTTACTTACTTGTTTACCACATATATTCCGATCATTTTTAAATGAAGTGCTATATATTTGTATAGTATTTTATGTCTATCTTATAAATGACATCAACAATATTGACGAAAACTGATATATATTTTATCACAGCAACGGCTTACAAAGTAACTTGTTGTAAATTTTAAATAAATAAATCGCGCCACGGACTCAGTGGCGCGATGGTTAGTGCGTTGAACTGCCGCGCAGAGAAAGTCTGGGTTCGATTCCCAGCCGTAGCAACACCTAAATGGTTTTTCACTGGCCCCTTCTCTCGTGATGATCTGACAAATCATCCGAGTAGTATTAATTGTCATGAATAGCTTATCTCAACTTAGCCGTTCGGATTCGGCATAAAAAAAGCTAGGCCCTGGGTACTAACGGGCCTGTTTTGCCATAAATTTATTATTTTATTTATTTGTAAAAATTAAGTGATGTGCATACGTTTCGTTATACTTTAATGTACTTTTTTGCTTACCATGGACCAAAAGATAGGAAGCAATATATGTAAATTTCTAATATAAACGTGATAAGAATATTAACATATTTTACTCCGAATTTTTTTCAAATACAAACAAAAATAATATATACATAAAATTCAATATATATATATATAAATTATTTATAGATATATATATTAATAATTTAGTAAATTTTAAATTATATTTAAAGATGATACATCGAATGATGTGTTCTTTAAATATATTTTTAATATTTTAATATTTATACCAATAATTTTATCTTTATTAAATTTAATAATTATATAGATAAAACTATTGGTATAAATATTAAAATATTAAATTAAATATACTATATATTAAAGAGAAACTTTATGTAAACCCTTATTATTTAATAAATAATGATTATTTTTATTAATACTTATAAATATCCCATAATTATATTATCTTTAAAAATATAGATTATTTATTCCTGCAACAGGAAGCGCTAAACACGTCGATTTTTTCAGCATTTTCAATGCGATGTGATGGGTTGTCTAAGTCTGGCAATGGGACTTATAGCGTACAGAACAGTTCCATAGGGTTGAGTTTAATCGAATTCTTCTGCAGCGAGAATTCAACAAAATCCAGAGATATTGTGATGACTGGAAGTTCAAAATCAACTTTCAGAATTCTGAACAGAGGGCCCTCTTTTTGTGGTAAACATAATAACTTCGAACACACAAATGTAGAGTGAAGTAAGGCTTGCGGCCTACGGGCGGACAATGCCAGATATTGCATTTCATTTCATCATTATTGTCCAAACTTTAGATCTATATTGAGATATCCTAAAATTTTCAATCAAGGTCGCATGGTTTTATATGACAATACTGTTAACTAGCATTCCATTGAAGCCATAATGTCTACATACAGAACATAGCTACATGCAAAATTATATTTTCAATATAAGTATGCTTCCTTCAAATATATTTAATAAACATAATACATACAAATACATACAATACAAAAAGTTGAGTGAATTATTTTACTTCCTAGAAAAATAAGGTAATACATTATGGTCAGTATCCTGCTTGGCCCGGATAAGTTTGCTTTTATGCAAAAAAAAAAAAACGATGGAACTACCACCATTTTATGAAACGGAACTGTGGTATTACAAGAGGAGCTACTCTGGGTTAGCACCAACGAAGAACTGAAGGTGACATTTTAAAAAGGATATCAAACATTTTGGATGCAGGCAGAAACACCCGAGAAATATCTTTGGCCGTGGGATATTGTGGGAAAATTTTGATAACGTTTACCTTGCCATACCTTATCGAAAAAAGTTTTAGTGTCATTACAAACAAAAAAGCAGAATCACAGAATGGGGTGAATAGCGGTTATTTCTATTGATAGTTTGATGTCAATCCACCAAGTAGGTACATCCCTTCCATAAAAATTATATTTTTTTTTGTTTTTGCTTTGGATTTTTGAAGTTAAAATATTTAATGTTAGTTCTATGAAGTCTGTAATCGTATTATTTTAATATATATAGAAAATAAGAAAATGTACTATTTTTCTTTTTATTTTTACCACATCGAATTTAGGGTGGGAACTCAGCCGCGACGCAAATTTCCATTGTTAGATTTAATCTTTATATTTTGACGAATATTGGGTATATGGTAAAAATGTAGAAGTAAGGTTTCCACCAAAACCAGGTTAATTATAAATGTGGTCTACGAAAAAAAAAGTTTGGGAAAAAAATACATATAGATTTTGTTTGTTCTTTACTAGGACAAATAATTTCCTTAGTTTTTTTTAGAATTGTCCACATTGGCGGAAAAATGCGAGCAAAAAGGAAAGGAAAGAAAAAAACGTAAACCTGCACAGAGGACACGTTTCATAATATTATTATTTTTGCCGTTCAAAGAAAAATTTTGGATTAACTTGATTATACATAATATACATATGAAATTTATTTGTGGTAAAAGGTTGTATGTTTATTAATATGAAACATAATATGTAAGATGATAAAGTGATTCATATGATTTTAATGTTTTGTATGTGAGAAAAATATAAAATAAAACCCATTAAAATAAAATTAATAGTTATTCTTATCATAAAATTGACAAAATTATAAAAAAAAATTAATAAATTTTATGACAAAACGTGATGAAGAAATGAATTTAAAATACAGCAACGGAAAAAGTGTACACTAATTTACGTTTTAACTTTGATTTAATTTTACTTAAATGAAAGCAAAATGTGTTGTTATTTAAAAGATTTGCGACTGATATTGTGGGAGTGTCAAAATCTTACATCTATTTCATTTCGATGGCGCTGAATATCGGCTTTTGTACTGGTGAGATCACTGCTTTTCAACATTAATTCTTGTGTAGCATCCATCAATTCGTCCTGTAATTTAATGTTCATATTTTGTAGATCTTTCATTTTTTCTAACATATCTTCCTTATTTTGTTGAAGTTTATTTCTAAAAATTAAAAATTAAGTATATCTCATAGTTATTAAGCACAAAATTTGACATACTTGTCCACAATGAGTTGTTGAATGCAAATATCGTTATCCATTTGTATCAGTCTTAGTACTTTAAGTAATTTTGTGATTAAGTTGTCTACTTCGATAACTTGATCGATAAGGGCTTGCGTCGAACTGTATTCTACTATAGATGGCATCTCAGCTACAGATTCATGGAAACTAATATCGTCGCCTAAACTGTTTTCGGTATTTTTACTTTAAAGAGAAAAGTAATTACATTTTTTTACCACAAGTCGAAACGCACAGACAAGAATCCATTGAAAAATAAAACTTACCCTAATTGTGCAACTGCATTCACTGCAGTCGAATTTATTTGCAATTCAATTTGTTGCCGATTTGTAATTGCTTGTGACAAATTGTGTAATGATTCATCACCAGCGTGCACTAGATCGGGAGGTAATTCAATCTGGGAAATCGCCATTCCTGTTGAAGACACCATATTATGCGAATGGGAATCAGGCATTGTAACATCTTCTAACACGTTGTCCATCATGAGGCATGGTTCCGTTTCCGAATCGATCATTTCAGTTGAATCAGATTCATCTTAATTATATATTTATAACGTTATTTCCTAAGCTTTCAAGTTTGAATATAATACCTTCGTTTCCATTATCCGAGGGCTTTCCATTAAATGAACGTAGTTTTTTCCCAGATGGTACAGTTGCATTTCTGATGGCGCTAATAACTGCTGCAATAAATGATTGATTTCTTTGTGGCGATATGGAGCCCCCGTGTTGGTCAGTCATTGCACCTTCGAGTTTTTTTTCATACTCGGGGGTTTCGTCGCAGCTGCTGACACTATTGGGGTAAGCTTCGTTGTGATAAACAACGTCCTATTAAATAAAAAAAAAATTGTAACTAAAACATAATAAGTATTAAATAAACTGACCTCTAAATCTTGCTCCGAAATGTTATATGAAGAGATTAATTGCTCAACTAAACTGTCAAGTCTTGAATGAAGCCCAGAAAGTGAGATAGATGCTCCAGATACTGCTGTGCTTTGGTGTAGTTTAAGCTCTTTACTTTTAGATTCTAATACTGCATATTTGGATTGCATGAGTTTGTTTTCTTGTCTGAAAGCACCAAATAAAACAACAACTATTTGGAAAATAAATACACATGTCTTACCTGCGTTGCTCATTTAATCTCACCAAATGGCGACATTCGTCACGCAGAACTTTAACCTCTTCCTCCTTCTCAAAAAGTTTCTTTTTACAAATTTGAAAATCCGATTCGCTTTCGTTAAGCGCATCACACATTGCTGTCTTTTCGTGCTGTAGAAAATCTTGCAGTTCAAGTGCTTCACGCTCAATAGAAACTTTTTCTTGCATAAGACATTCTTGTGCCGCTAATGCACGCTCCATCTCGATTTGTAAAGTACGGCATAGCTTTCGTAGTTTAAGAATCTCCTGTTGCTTTTCAAGTAGTTCATGACCAGACATCTGTATTTGGGATTCCAACATCATGAGACTATCGCATCTTACCTCTTCCGAAGGTTTGTGCCGTGCCAACTCAAGCATACCAATCACCCGCTCAGTATTTTGATTGAGTTCTCTTTGTAAAGTAATTTTTTCTCCTCTCTCCTTCATAATTTGTTGCTCCAAGTTTAAAACCTTTTGAGTTTTCTCTTCCAACTTACATGCTAATTCAGTTTGTTTATTAATAAGTTTTTGTACATCTTCGCGAAGTCGTTCCATTTCCATGTCTCTTATGTCGGATTGTGTGTGCTTTTCAATTAGTTCAACAGAGTCAACTTGGACACATCGGGCCAAGTCTCCAGTAAATGCATTCTCAACATCCTGACCTGACATTACTGTCTGTACACCCATTTCGTGATATATCCTCGTTTTCGATGTCGCTTTTCTATAGCTGACTTTTGTTGGTGGTGTATACATCTTTGACGATGTACTGTACGTAGCCATTAAGCTTTTTCTTGATGATACTATAGAGGATGTCATACCGTTCTCTCTCGAGTTGGAGCTACTCCGTGAAGCTCGTCCTCTCAAATCTTCCACCGATTTTTGCTTTCTTCTACGCGGCAAAGTATTAGAAGAACTCACATTGGGTGGTACATATTTTGAATCAAAAGACATTACTTGCCCACGCATTTTTAAAGATCCTAAATCAGGAGTTACCGAACTACCCCGTTTGGTATTCACCACAATTCCAGGGACTTTGCTTCCTATTGACGGCCAACGTCCATCATCGGACGGGGTACCTGGTGTGCGGGCTCTTGTAATAGATGGAGTACGTTGCGACGCACGTTGTAGACTTAATGTAGTGTTTAGAGCACATGGCAAGGAGTCAGGTTTTGGTGTGCGTCTTATCGGAGTTGAACGGAATGGTGGAGTGCTTGTTTTACTAGAAGAATTAGATAAAGGTTTTTCCGCCTTTTCACGCGATCTTGCTCGTTCGTGTGTTTGTAACAATGGACAACCGGATTTCGTTTGCGATGTACCACTCATGCGAGATCTCGTTTTGTTCAACTGACCTGCAGTTGAAGGTGTGGACGGATCTATCTTCCATGTCGATTTGAGAGCAGTTGGCTCTAACATGCCAATTTTTTTCTTAACATTATTAGATTTACGAGCCTTACATCCAGCGGCAGCAATTGAGGAGCTTTCACTACCGTTTTCGCTGCAACATTCATAATTTATTTTTTGGCTTAGTAATGTAGTCATAGATTTATGCTCTCCACCCAAATCGGACGTAAAACTGATCATACTGGATCCACAGGATACGTTGTCATTTACATTTGACTCTATATCTAATCCACCGTTGCTACTAGCGTAATCTCCACTGTTGCTACTTAAAGCACGTTGTAAGCATATATTTAATGTAGTAGCTATATCTACCCCGCTATCGCTGCCATCGCATTGATGAAGTCCTTTGGCACAAGGATTGTTTGTATCGCTAAGTTCTACAGCAATCATTTTATTTCCCAAAATATCCTCCCCGCAGATATCTTCAGTTTTCATTGTTATATTTGAATCTGTCATAACACACGACATGGGATCATCAAATGAACTTTGAGCACTCTTTTGGTCGGATGAATGCAACGTGGGCGATGATGTTGTCATTTTTATTAAGTCCTCATACTGCAATTAAAAGATAATTATTTCGTAGGTACTACAATAAAAAGAACCAAAATACATTGCAAAAATGTATATTAATATCAATGTTCTATTTACTAACAAACTCAGAATTGGGCGTCTGCCAAAACACAACGGCCGACATATCAAATATGATAATCACGACACTTGTTAGATTTTTTTTGGTTTACTTTTTTAAGCCAACAAATGTCTCTGAAGACCACGAATTTATGTTAAATGAATGGTCTATTTTAAGGGCAAATATGCAAGTCTGTAAAATATATGTAGGTTTTTAGTTCAGAAAAAAATGTAACTATTTCTGTTTGCACCTTTTGCACAATATCTAAAGTTTAAGAGTACATTTATCTAGGGATTTATAGTCAACTTAATTTCAAAATATTATTTTGGGGGTTGTCAAAAAAAAACAAAATATGTATTTTTAAAATTTAGATCTCCAAGTTATTTAGGCTTTTATTTGACGAAACATATATTCTTCGATCTTAAAACACACGATACCTTTTTTTAATGCGAACATATTGTATTTCTATTAAGTGAAATATTAGTAGGTAGGTATCAACATCATGCAAAAGTGATCTTGAAAATATATTTTACTTGTTATGCATTATACGAACATACCAAGAAAACGTTATTCATATCAATTGAAACTGTAACTATAGCTTGGTTTTTACGAGAAAGATATTTGTTTATATACACCACATTTAAATATGTACGCTTAAGTTTATTTCTTTAGCCCCACATCTTGGTGTAACAATATGGTAATTGAACCCATTTTAGTTTCACAGTGATGATACTTTTTTATACGCTTCGGTAAATTTATTGTCTAACTAAACTGTACCATATTAAGTTCTATATAATAAGTGATATAAATTGTGTAATAAAGGTACAAAGTAAACAAATTTACTGGAGTGATGTATAGAATAGAATTAAAGAGTTTTGTTGCAGTTCACTGATTGCAAATATAACGAATCAATTTGATTGGTTTTATCTAAGCTAAGGGATTTGTTTATATAACTTGTAGAATTTATAAACAAATACTAAAGGAACACTAATCTAAACCTGGTTCTTACGTTTACAGTATAATGATCCTTGCAAAAGCAACAACTAAACACTAAAATAATATCATAAAACAATTTCTATTTATTTATTTTCTTGGAGAGGAAAAATATTTTTGATGAATTAGAATATATATATGTAGAAAAGATTGCTAGTGTTGATTTATAAAAAGTAACTTCGATTGCAACATTATACTTTTGGGGTAGTTATTTTTGTATAACTTTGAAAATGTGTATATGTTAGTTTTGCACAAAAATAGGTACGTACCTACGATTTGTTATGGTGCGTTATAATTTACTCTATCATATAACTAAAACATACAATGAATCAATGATTTATTTAACAGTTTTTCTACTTTTGATAAACATCGATAAATGTGAAACTCACATCCTCACAACAAATTAAACATGTCAAATACTAAAATCACCTTCATGTACTATATACATGTACGTCAAACTATATAAAGCGCAGGCCGAAAGTTAGAAATAATGTTGATCGATATTTGTTTTGACAATGTTTTCTTTATTAATACAACACAGTAAATTCGCACACAAAATAAATACAGAAATAGGTTAAAATTAAAAAATTCTAAAATGTAAAACAATTGAAGTTTTACATTTTCACACACAACCAATTATTGTAGACATTTTCAATCGGTACATTTTGCAATCAATAACTTAATTAGGTACACTTTGCTTTTATTGCTACAATAACCATTTCAACGAACAAAACGACTTTAGATATCTGTATTTAAGTTGGCATAAGGGTAATTCTTAAAATATGCATATATAAATTAGAGAGGTTTAACAAGATAAACAATCATACTCATTATTTTGGCGAATTGAAATAAACTGAAATAAAATGCGATTTCTGTTGTAAGCTGTAGCTCATTGCTGCAAGCTGCAAACTGCATCCCACGACCGACGCTCTGCTTCGTTGAACAAATTCGCGTTCGCGCCCATTATTCGCCTTAAATTTGTATCACTCACAAATTCAAAATATTCTCTGCTTGCGGCAAATTCACAAACTCAAACTTAAATACACAAAAAACAATTTGTAAACATTCGTTGTCTACTAGGTCAACTTGTCGCCAAACTAATGACTAAATCATTGAAACTAAGGGCAGAGACTTTGCAAATTTATTTCATCTGCTTAATTAGAGGTAGGTCTAGTCTAGGTATTGCAAGAACGATTATTTTTTTATAATCTCCAGTGCACAAATTTACCACAAACTTCATTCTAAACTAAACGATACGGGAAAGGGAGGGACTGTCAAAATCAGAAATTGCGTACATATTTAAAAAAAAAAGTTCAGGGATGGTACACAGCTCGTTTACTACGTTCTCATAGTCGATATGAAATCGAATGAAGGAGAAAACCATCTGCTCTACAAGTGCGCAGGCCTATTTATTTGATTTTCTTGAAATGTGTCCTAGAGTTTGTTTAGTTAAGCATGCTTAAATATTTAAGTTGTTTCTAAGCAACGTTGCTCAAGTTCTTGTCTATAATAGATGTTTCACTGCTCTTAACTAACCGATGCCGATGGTTGTTTCAAAAAACATTATAAAATTTACAAATCTATTACAAAACATAGGAGAAGGTTACAGTCCGCTGTGCGAATCGTTTCATACCATATCCATCCCATCCTTAAAATAAATATCCCCAAAATGTCGGCTTTATGGCCGACTGATGAAATATAGAAAAAATCATTGTCACAACTTGTCGTTCAGTCAGTTTATCATAATCTTTTATGGTTCGACGAAAAACAACGTTTTTCGTCTGGTTATGCTATGAGGTAATGTAAAAACAAATGGTTTTTGTATCAAAATGCCTCCAAAAAGTGGGCATGCGTTAAAATGATATATGGAAGAAATGTTTATATTACCAAACCATCGATTTTGCTTCAAACATTTTTCGTAATGGTTTGCAATTTTAGCAAAAAACGATTTTTACTGCAAACACCCCAAAAAGTGGGCGTGGCAAACAAAATCTATGAAAAGACGAAATAAAGACATTAGAATTGTCTTTTTCAAAATCTCTAACGGTTTGGCCAAAAAGTGTATTGTTATAAATTCAGATTGCAGTGTGCGAACATATCATGATGTGTGAAAATCGAACAGATCCATTTAGTGTCTATTAGTATCTGTCAAAATTCGAAGCCCGGCTTCATTCTACAGTATAATAGAATGTTTAAAGAATTATATTGTTGTGGGAGAGTAAAATATGTTATATACTTCATTTTGAGCCTAATAACATTTATCAGCCATCACTTGGAGACAGAGATGACACTTTTGTAACGTCTGCTACGCAACTGAGAAAGTTAGTATAATTAAACGTAGTTAATGTAGGATAAAATGTAGTAGACGTAGTGGTATCTATGTATAAATATATATGGGTCAACTTATTTCACAGAATAACTTTTCCTCGAAATAATTCACAATAAAAGAAAACTTGCCTACCTTATCGGGAGAAAGAAAACTCCATTATTGCGAATGTTGGGAAACAGAAGATATTGGCTTTGATCGATCATTTATCAATTGCGTTAAAATGGAGGTCAAACATTATCCACTGGCTAATTTTTGACATTTCTGCAGGTGCTTTCCATCTCATTCACCCCTCACTAACTATATCAAATGTCAAAAATTAGCCACTGGATATATTTTAGCGAGCTGTTGAGCATGTTTAAATTTTGAAGTCTTTAGTCTTCTTCATTCTAATGCCAAAATGTATCTACTGGCTAAAATTTTAACGCAATTGATAAGTGAAATGTAAGAACTTGGATAATCATGTTCCAAAATTGTTTTCACATTTACTCGCCAATGATAGAAATTATGAAAAAAACGCAAGAAGTAAAAGAAAATTTCCAAAGAAAGTTCTCAATGATAGCTATAACTGGGCCCAAGGGTCTTGCGGTTTAGATTTGCAAGTATTAAACTTTAATGGTGTAAATTTATATTTGTAAGTGTATTTGTACACGAGAGCCAGAGCAGAGCTCTGCTAAGTCATCAGACGGCACTCGGGAAGTTGTCGTAACTAGATTAACTCTCGACGCCGTAAATGAACTACCAAAATTTGTATCAAAAATCTTTTCCCATAATTGGTCTGTTCCCGTAAAATATTATTTGTATGCAGAAATTTATTTAGGAACATACAAACATTGAGTAAACATTCAATACCCTTTCTATTAACAATTATTTTATTATTATCCAATAAATATTCTTTGTGGAAATCAATTGTTTTTAAACTTAAGTTAGTCATATACAATATCTGATCACCTAACATTAAATTGCTCAGGTGTGTTTCAACATAAATTAGGAGCGCTATGCCTGTTAGTGAACCCTGAGTTAGAGCTATGTTGTGACTTGTTAGCTAAAATAACAAGATAACTCCTATTGAGAAAACCGGTATGGTGAACATTACCCAAATGTTTGTATGCCATAATCGAAAAAGAGTATTGCCCTCCCAAACGCTCAGGCATTATAAATCTTAAATGTTATTCCATTAAGCTTATAAATTAAACAAGTAGAGAAAATCTGAATTGAATACTATTTTATCTTTTAATTCTATATGCATTTTTCCTTTTAAATAAAAGCATTTCTTTTTCCTGAAAATAATAAAAACCTTAAATTACTATCATATACTCATGGAAAGTATTTATGTGTATATTCTAAATTAACATTATAACTCTGCTTATTATTTTTGAATTATCAATATGATTCACCTATGTTAGGTATAAGCGATGATAATCATTAGCACCGAATGCACAGTTGCACTTGGGACACTTCCGTTGACGGGTATCGTATCGAGTCCGCAAACAGTCATAGCAAAATACATGGAAACATTTTGAAAGAACTGCGTCCTTTCGTTTCACTTTACAAGAGGGACATGTTAAAGTTTCTTTGTATTCGCGAATCTCTTCTAACATTACTTCATCAATTGTAGTACCCGCCATTTCAATTTTCTTCATTCGTTCAGCTTTACGCTTGAATTGTGCTAGTTCTTCTTGCAAGCGTTTGGTCTTATATGCCTCCGCTTCAAGTGAACTTGTTTTTTCAGCAACAACTTGTTGAGCTTCTTTCATCTGCGAATGATATTTTTCAAGATGCAGTTTCAAGTCAGCAGCGGATTGCGCCGACTCGATAGCTTTACGTTTGTGCATCTCCATTGCTTGTTGACGCAATACGAGTTCCTTTTCAATTGTTGCAACTGTGTTTTGCAAGTTTCGTTCTTTTTCTTCTAACTTTCGCAAAACTATATGCATTGCTTCGATTTGTGTATCTCTAGTTGCCATACGATCTTCTAATATTTGTTTTTCTTCTCTCAATAACTTATGCATTTGATTTGCCTTAATGCGCTCTGACATTAATTTGAAGTTAGCGTCATCTTTTTCACGAAGTTGCTGTATTAGCCGCGAGTTTTGTTCTTGCATATCTTCAAATGCCTGACCCGTCACCTCCATTTCATTGAGCAGAGCTTCTTCTTCGTGCGATCCCACAAAGGGCCTTACATAGCCAGGAGCCGCACCCCAAGCATTTTCAACTGGTTTTTGGTTCGCAACTTGCTTTTGTAATTCATATTTTTGTTCCTCCAGTTGCTTTATTTTTCGTATGGCTTCCTCATCCGCAAGTTTCTTACGCTCTTCTCTTTTGCTCTCTTGTATTTTTTTTATTTGCTGTCTTAATTCATCTATTTCGGAGCGAAGTTTTTTCTCAGTCGCCATCAATTGAACCTTATCGCGCTGATCTTTGGGAACTCCTTTATACATATCAAGCAACAGTTTCATCTCTTTTTGATCATTTATAGCTTTCCTACAAACAAAATTAATATATATGTTAGATACATTTTCCATTCTCTGGTTTTTATGCTTTCCTTACTTGAGTTGGCCTTTAAGGTCTCTTACAAGTTCGGACTCCGCAGTTTTGTTGTCTTTAGCCTTTTGAACATCTTTAATATCTCTTTCCACTTTTACGTTAGATCCACCAGCACAGGATTGACCATCTTTTTTATCACCTGGTGAAGTGGAAATATTTTTCTCCTGTTTAATACTACCATCTTTTAAATCCTTAGATTCCTCATCTGCATCCTCTCCTTCGGCTTATGGAATTAAAAAAAAAATATCGTAAGTAGTCAAAAAATTGTCTAAGTTGCTCAAACAAATTGAAGCGAAATACAAACAAGTTAGAGCATGCAACTAGATGCAGATAGCAAGGACTGTGATAATTTAGGACCCATCTTGGTGAAGTCTCATGTTCACAGTAGTGCTAATTTATTAGGCAAGTAAACCCGTATATAAATTTATACCTTTAACATGTGTTTCTGTGTTTTCTTCTTTAACGGGCAGTAATAAATCTGAACCGATTTCTTCCTTAATTAATCCTTCCTGTTTTAGTTCATCGTTTAAAGATGTGGTCTGGTTTTTACTACCCTCGAGTTTGGCAACCACTTCTTCAAGTTCTTTTCGTAACTGTAAATAATAAAAGTGCATTTAAAGTCAATAGTCTTACTTTAAAAATCATTACCTTTACATTATCGGCTGATGTATCTTTGTATTTTCTTTTGTATCGTTGAACTTCTCCCTTTAATTGACCGTTGTGATTTTGTAAAGACGTAATCAAGTGTCTCATTTCTCGGTTAATAGGAGCTGTTTGTTCATTAGCAGCCATATTTTGCTCAAACTCAATGCGCAATGTTTCATATTCTTTGCGAATTTGAGCTAGGACATCTTCCATTTGAATCATTTCACTGCGAACCTTCTTTTGAGCTATTAGTTCTTCACTTTCCATGACTTCAATTTGGCGAAGGTGTTGGTTCTTGCTAGTCTGCAATTGATTCCTGGTTTCATCAAGCATTGTTTTTATTTGCATTGATTCATTATAGAGTACGGAGAATTGCGATTGCAAACATTTATATTCTGTAGTCTCGACTATGACGGATTCTGGCAATTGACGTATCTAAATGAAAAATAAAACATTTTATGTTTAAATAATAAAATTAAAAAAGAAACTTACATCCATTTTTAGTTTTTCAACCTCTTTTAAAGTCTCGCGATGTGTTGCATGAAGCTTATCAAGTTCTTGTAATCGGTTATTAGCTAATTCCCGGTATTCTTCTAATTCCTTTTGAAGATCTTCAAAATGTTGGCTGTTTACATTAGATGGAGTCGTGCCTTTTGCAGTAGATGAAGTTGTTTTACATGGATCTCCGTGCAACTGGTGATAAGCTTTTAGTTTTTCAATTGCTTCTGCCAAGTGATTTTCCAATTTATCATTACGGCAATGCACTTTCTCAAGGTCATATTGAAGTTCATCAATTTGGTTCTTAAGTTCTGCATTTTCCGTTTCTTTTGCCGTAAGAGCATCCTGATACTCCTTCATTTTTAGTGACATTGTATGAAATTTCTCATGAAGAGATGTGTTGAGATTTTGCAAGTTCCTATTTTCGGTCATAATTTCAATATGCGACTTTTTTAATGTTTCTTCAATAGATGACATATTGTCGATATCCTCTCCGGAGTCGTTTTTTAAAGCAACAGTTATTTTCTCGTTTCTTTGCATTAAACGATCTATTACTTGTACGATTTTTGCAACCGCTCTTTTGGACACTTGCACTCTATTGGCAAGTTTGTCATCAAGTTCTTCTTTATCCCAAGTGGACAGTTGTGTAAGGAAGGATGTCGTTACTTCATTTTCGTTCTTATTTTCTGATTCATCAGCTGTTTCCGCATCAAAACGTTGCAAAAGTACTCTAATATCTTCATTTAATTGGTTCCAATATCGGTTTACTACATTAAGCACAGCATCATCCTGGGTTTGACGTTTCTCCAGTTGTTCTATTCTATGGCGGAGCTCAGCTTCTGTCCGCATTCGCTGCTCAATTCTCTGAGCTAGTTTTTTATTTTGAAATTCTAAGACTTTAATATCCATTTCTTCCAGAGTGGAAACCGGGCCAATTAAGTGAGGTTCAAAATGAACCTTTTTTATAGGTGGCTGCCCAACGGTGGAACCGCTGGCGCTACTTGCCTCTTCCGCCAATCTTTTCGACATCTTTCTTTTTATCCAATAACTCCGAGCTAAAAAAAATTGGTGGGAACATTAAATATATACTTAAAGAGAGGATGGAAAACGTAATAAATATAAGATTTAGAAAATTATTGATTTAATTCCAAACGAATATTTATAGCTTTCAAACAAAATTAGTACTTTGTTTGTACACGTATGGATTACGTGACAAAAAATATTTTGTAATATTTATATTTTTAGCAGCAACTGGATATTTTTAATATACCTATCAAATAAATTCAATTAGAAAAAAACGTATGCTAACGCGGTGTCATTTTTTTTATTAAACCGACACAAAACCATGAAAAGAGACAAACTATAGATTATTGTCTTTCATTTATATACATTTAAGTGTCAACTTTTAAATGGCTGTGTCTAGTGTACAAATTCAGTAAATACCATTTGAAATCTAGGTGGCAGATCATGTGCATCGTATTCTTCCGAAAGGAAAAGAATTGAGGCACATTTACATACATATATATATTGACGAGTTTAAAGCCTCGCTATTTTGCATTTAGGCCATGTGTCAATTGCGTTAAAATGCGGGTTAAATGTTATGTACTGGATAACTATTGACATTGCTGCAACATTTTAACAAGTGGATAATTTTTGACATTAGAGTGGTGAATAGATACCTTCAAAATTTAAACTTGGTGAAAAGATCGCTAAAATTTATTCAGTGGCTAATTTTTCATTTGTTATACCTAATCTGGAGTGAGAGATATGGAAAACACACTAGTGGATTATCGTCATCACCAGTGTTCACATGTGGCTAATAAATAGATAATAATTTAGACCATAAAATAAGAAGCAAAGATCCTATATTTTATTTACAAGAATAATTTATAAACGTTTTAAAATCTGGATTTTCGCAAATAGATGGTTACAAAAATAATATTATGTCATTCGTTTCGCTATATTTTATATGCGAAATATGCTTAACTTGAACAAAGTGCTCGGTTTTCAATAAAAGCTATAATCATAAACACATATCATACAACAATATATTCGCTACTGATAATAATTAATATTCCCTATATTGACATAGAAATTATAAAGAAATGAATTTTGTTTCAATTCTTTTGAGAAGTATTAATAACAGTATTAAAATAGAATCCCATTTAATCCAATTGATTCAGCAAAAAGCCACTTTTTTGTTTATAACGGCAATTCCATTTCAACCCTTTTTAATAGTTACTCAAAACTCTGGCTTTCATTAATAAACACATATTTGAGAAGTGCAACACCCAGCAAATTTCCCTTTTCATGTCTATTGCCTCGATCGTCGATCGAGAGAGATATTTTCGTATATTTGTTGAAATGGCACAAATTTTTTAGCTGTAGTTCTGGTTGGAAAAGTAGTTTTGTTGTCGCTAAGAGAATAAAATCCCTGATTTGAAGAGAACTGCGCAATAACATTTCACTTAAGTTGGGATGGGCTATACTTCTCCATTCGCTTCCAAGTTCCAAGTCAAGAATAAAATGGACATTTTGCGAAGGTTATGTCAGTTTGCCAAGTAGGCTCAAATACGTAATCTGCCTGGTAGATGGCGTTGAGTCGAATAAGGCCAAGTTATGTTCATTAAGAAATAAACGTTTATGGCAGAAAACGTTCATTAACAACAATTCATCTAAATCTATATAAAAAAAACTTAAAACTAAATTAATCCTTTTTTCGATTGCTTTTCTGTGATATAAGTTCGTTCCTTGCAACTTGCAATGCTTTATGATATTTTTTGTTGTTGTCTATTCCGAATCGGGGACAGGTGACATGTAATTGACCATGTCATGTGAATCATGGATTTTCAAGGTTAAGGGTCCAGTTATAGCTATCAGTGAAAACATATAGGAATCATTGAGCAATTCTGTTTCATTTAACTGGAATGTGAAACATAACTTCAGAATAATAAATTTTGATCATTGAAAAACAAAAACAGTTTTTCTGCGAAATCTTTCAAAAATTTTAATATTTTAGGATAATCCTGTTTAATATATTGTTTTTCGCGTCGCAGTTGTTGTTTAAATGCGTCGTGCTTGGGAGACTTCGCATAATTGTAATGCTGTAATACTGCATCCGATGCAAAATATAATCTTTGTGAAACATGTTGAGATAGTAATCGAATACAATGTTCGCAATTGATGAGCATTTGACGAAAGGACTGCATCTCCGAGGGTGTAATCCCAGTGTGTGTCACTCTCTTACACTTGCAACGCTGGCACCCTTCTCACCATTTATAGTTCTCAATATTATCCGATTAAAGATAAATCAACAAAATTGTATCCGTATTAAAGATAAAGATAAAGATATTATTATCCGATTAAAGATAAATCAACAAAATTGTTCGTAAAAAATGGCGTGGTCAATTTTTCTTTCCGTAAAAATCTAAGTTTGGCTATGACGAATATTTAAAAAAAATTAACCAAATCGGTTCAGCCGTTTTCCGATTTTAGATAAATCAAAACAAAATGGGCGTGGGCGACAAAAGCTCTTAACATAATTCCGTCGAGATAAACAATGACAAATTGAAGTGAATCGCCACTGTAAGAAATATTGTTTAAATGGCGATGAAGCTAACGATGTCAACCAAAGTAAACCAATAAATGTTGACTACGCAAAGTATTAACTAAACTATAATCCACCGACCTAGACTAATTGACGATAGTAACATCCAAATCAGCAACGCCCTTCTTCCGATTTATATAAACTTGTCGCGAATAATTACTTGGTCCGGTCCATTTCTACAAACATAAAAAAAAACAGTTAAATCACTATCATTGCAGAACGTGCCCCAAATAGTCAAGTCTTAGTATTCCTTCGAAGTTATGACCAGCTGCCGGAAAATATCCCAGGTGGCTCAAAAGAAACTTAACCTTGCACGAATATCCAAATTTTTCGACACTTGAACTTGAATTTTTATTACGAATTGGTGTGACCCTGAATAAAGTCTTTAAAAATACATTTGCACAAGTTTTAATATGAATAAGGGCGTATATATGTCAAAACTATCACAAAAACTCGAGATAAATAAATAAACAAAAACATGTTGTAATTGAAAAAAGAATCTATTTAAGAAACGTGGTTTTAACTCCAATCAAAAATCTTAATAGATAATTAATGCCAGTTTCACTTACAAGGCCTTGAGTGCTTAGCTAGTGATTAGATATAACAATCCCACAAAAGCATGAGTTATTTATTTGTCAAACTGGTATACATGCGTTTTGAACCGAATTAGACCTGCATGTAAGCGTACTTAAAATAGTACGTGCGAACGTATCAAAACATAATAAGAATTTATTGTTTTGGCAACGCCGTTCTGAACACGACCCAGCCATTAGGAGAAATGAATCTCAAGTGTCAAATAGTCAACTGTAATTTATGTTCATACTGAACAAACCAAACAAAACAATAAACCATGGGATTATGAGTACCTAGTAGACGCATAGTATTTGTTTGTTCTATATTAAATCTTTGATAATTGAAAGCTTTTCAATATTTTGGAATATGTCAAGTTTTAAAAGAGATGCAAATAAAAAATCAACTCTCAACGAAAACATGTTTGCAGCAATAAATTACCCAGGTGTAAGGAGTTTAAGCGGCACTTTTTCTGATTATAGCAATAATTATATAAACTGTGGCATAACAGACATAAATCTATCAAATAATAAACAAGTAATAACAAATATTTTTAAAATTTTGAAAATAAACTTATACGTATATCTTAGCTTTTACCAAATAATAAAGTACGATCGAGTTATGTGGTTAATATATTTGAACAGGTGAATCACATACCTTGTCATAAGCGCTCAAAGAAAAGGCCATATCGGGACAACGGGAATCATCGTAGACGTAAAACTACTAAACAAAAGGCAGTTTCAACAGAACAAAGAGCAATTCGTTTTGATAAGAAAATTGAAATATCTAACAAAACTATTTCAGGTCACAACGCCACAACTGAAGTTGGAGGAGAATATTTTAAAATATCTTGGTCATCTTCAAATGAAGAGTCGGAAAACGATGCCAAGACCCCGTCTTGTATCAGCAATCCAGAATTCAAAAGATTAAACGGGTGCAAATACTCTATTGAAAATATTTTTAAAAAGTATAATAAGCATTCATCATTTTTAACTAAAAGTACTGTAAAGAGTGTTCCTACAAGTACTATGAACAAATTCCAAAATACAGTGGCGGAAGATGTCCAAATATCTTGGTCATCCTCGAACGAAGGATCTGACGGCGATGCCAAAACCCATAGTGGTAAACAGATTAATTCATCTAATGAATATAAAATTATTTGGTCTTCTAGCGAGTCGGATACGGAAGCATGCATTGATGATTCTTGTTATCAAAATAAGTTTTATAACTATAAAGATCCGGACCCCGAATATGAACTTAACTTGTTTATTCTAGAAATAGAAAAGGACCTTAAGCGAACAAATAAAATAAACGAGAAGTTCACAACAAAAGCCGGAACTTACGCTGAAAGGTTTCAAAATGCAATTCGTAAAGCAAAGATGAATTTAGGATTTCTAGATTATGAGCAAAATACTGGTATAATTAAAGGCACAAGAGGAGTTGTTACCCAAAGAGAAATGGTTTATGGCGTGTGCACTGCTGTTGTGGAATTCGAAAGTACTATAAATTACTGTTTTATATTGGATAAGAGTATAGAGTCAGTCAAAGTTGGAGATAGTTTGTTATCTTTTGTTGATGCTTCTATGTATTACGTAGTTAATGACCATCAGATATTCGCGCAACCAAATAAAGTACTTCGGCCTTAATATTTATATGTAGACTTGTTTAATAATTACTTTCGCCATGACTATGAAAATTTTTCCTTAGTTCTAAAAAAAATTTACATTTATATACATTTTGGAAACTATATGAGTGCTCATCACAGTACGGTTGTACAGCACAAAGACCTTCTATGTGGGCTAAGGTCATTTGACAGTTGTTCTATTCCTCTTTTCTTCTCTCTATTATCTTCTTTTTCTTGTCGCTTAGTCCATCCGAGTTCGTAGCTTTCTTCCCTCTTGCTATCTTGTTGAGAAGGTGGTGTATGGTTGGACGGCAAGAACTTCCTCTTCCGACGAACTTAGCCGAGCAATCGCGAGCGTGCCGCGCCTACCTCGCTTGCACTGAAGATGCCTTTGTGGCATATTAGAAAACAGTAGTAAGTAAGTAGGCACACGTAAAGTTATGAAATAAGTAGGCACACAGAAAGAATCAGTAAAAAAATATTATGTAGGTACCGAAAGAGAGATCTATTATGACAGTGTTGTCCCTGAATTTCTTCTTAAGAAACATGTAAAAATGGACACCAGATTGCCTTATATATCGTTCACTAATTTTAATTTAAATCGTCGAATTAAGTTTGATTGAAGCATTTTTCATATAGGAACCACCCTATATGGACCGATAAAATTGTTCATTCCCAACAATAAACTTTATTGATATGCATGTGCTTTACAGATAACACACAAATAACGTCTTTTATATAAATACATAAATGTGTGCATACTTCATTATTGATAAATGATAATATATTTTTTTCATTGATTAAGAATGTAGAGAAAAGATTTTCAGTTGTGAAAATATAATTTGTTACTCGTGGTTTTTTTGAAATACAAATACAATAATCTCAAACTGTTTGTATCATCGATTAAATAAGTAGGTATAGGTACTAACTTTACACATAACGTGCCTTTACTTGAGTTGACAACTTGAATTGAATAAGACTAACCCCCAAAGACCTACCTAGTACCTACTATTTTGAAGAACTATCAGTAATCAGTGGGTAGGATTTTAGAAGTAAAAGGAAATTCTGACGGTTGCGCGTTATCACGTTTTCCAAATGTCAATTTTGCACCCATATATAAAAAGCTTTCATCCCTGTTCCATAAAGTTGTCATTGGAAAGAGGAAGGAAAATTCAATTCATAGACAAACGTTGAAATCGATAAGAAGAAAATTGTCAGTTCTTCTTCTTACATTTTTTGACTTTGAAACTATAGTTTATACAAAAACGTGTCTAGAAAATCTATTAAAAATAAAAGAAATATAATTTTGTGGTGAAAAAGGGTTTATGTAGCTGAAAGGAATGGCAAAGAAAAGTGTTAGAATAATACAAGTTTCTATTTTAATATATATCTTCCTATAAATGAATACTTTTACGTTGCTTCTATACAGAAAATATTTGCTAAATACGCCTTTAATGCAGATTTCCTTCGACTAATATTTTCTCTATTTTGTTTATAAAACGCTCTTTATTAAATTAAGCTGTGATTATGCAGTAAACAATAAAATGCAATGATATTTCATTATAAAGAATGTATGTACCTATTTATGCATAAGCACAACCCATACAAAATATTTTTAATAACATTCTTTGTAGCTTTCACAGAGATTTGACATTGTTTTCAGAAATTTTAAATTTTAAATACGTATCGTTGCATTACATAAGTGGTTTCATTATTTCTTTTGCATCCGTGACATCATTTCCAATATATTTTAAAGGCAAAGCTTTGAACATCTATTTCCAACTAAACATCATTTACATTTCGATTGGGTGTCAAAAAGAATAGTAAAGTAAAAGTAATAAGGAAGGTAGTCTTGTTATCTAACTAACATATTCATCACGACAATCATAATAAATCTAAAAGCATGCAGCCTCCACCGCGAAAGGTAAGTACTCTGAAATTGTGTTGCCTAGCATCCATTCTACTACATCAATTTCTATGTGCTCACTAAGAGAGAATAGTTTTGATTCAATTTGCTGTTCAAGAATAAAAAGAGATGTTCTGAATGAAATGTATTCTTGCACCGCGTTATAAATATTAAGTACTTATTTGTATTATTTTTTTCGTTTCTCAGAACGTAGGTATTTATTTTTTTAATCCTGTCTAGTGTCAATAAAAGACTAAATTGTATTTTTTTTGTTAAATTTATTTCTAAAAGAATATGTATATATTGTTGCGGTTGTTTGACGTTAGCTTTTTGTTTGTTAAATAAAATAGAATTAATTTTTTTTTAATATTACAAGGATATAATATAACGTGTGTTGTAAAATGTACCTCCTCTTCTAGGGAAATTATGTGAAATTCTTAAAAAATTTACACACTGAACAAGTTGCAAAATTGCAACTTAAAAATCAACATGAATGCGATTTGTTAGAGGACATTCGACAATTTACCATCAAAAGATCAAGCATCGAAAAGTCATATAGTGAAGCTCTTTTAAAAATATCTTCAGCGTATTTAAATAAAAAGATACCGAATATTCCAGATATTAAAATGGAGGGGATGGAGGAAAGGTGGTAAGTTTGATATAGGTACCTACATATACAAAATATACTGAATAAAATATTATTTTAAGTCGATTATCGAAACATGCAAACAAATACATTCCCATGTAAATTTTGAGTGTCAATTTTTATGTTGTCATGTTAATCGATAGTAGATCCCAAGTATTGGTTTTTCTAACATTAAAAAAAATACAAGACCATCATAACCTTTGCCAATGATCCCAAACTAAAAATATTAGTATATTAAATACCGACAAATAAGTCTATCAATCAAATGAAATACTGAGAAGAAAAATCATTAATAAGAAAAACAAAAAAACTATGTTTTAATTTGTAATAATAAAAAAACATTTAATATAATAAAAATCAAATAAGTTAGATGTACATATTGTAAGTACAAAACGCATTTGTTTGTTGCTAATCATACCCATTGTTCCATTATATTACATAGTATACAGTTATTGTATTCATATATTAGCTGTGGGCATTACCTGTCAGTCAGTTAAGTTATAGCTTAAGTCACTTCAAATTCTAAGATACAGCATTATCGAGACTTAATAGACGCTGCTACTTTCATTGGCTTCGATAAGTATTGTTACAGACGTTGTATTCGAAATTTGAAATTTCAACGCTTTTAAAGTTTCCTGTTTTTATTTCTGAACAATCTAAACAAAATAGTAACAAAAGTCAGAGCATCGTTAAAGATTTAGCTTCTGTTAAAAGCTCTACAGACATTTTATTCAAGCAACTACTTACCAAAAGTCGAATTTTCAAACCTTATGAGAACTTAAAAGTAAGTTGTGTTTTTGCGTTCCAATCGCAGGTTCATATCCCGAAGGTGACAAGACCTACTATTTTTTCACTGCACCTGTTGGGAAAGTCTGACAATAGGTTCAGTGCAGTGACAGTCTTACTCTTGAAGAGTAAGGTTGTCATAAGATGATTCTCAATTTTGCGATTTGGATTCGGCGGAAGGTGGGTTGGAGGCCCTATATCGGTTTAACAGTTTTATGCATTTTATTCCATGAGCTTGCTAAAATGTAGTATGTATTATATCCACCCCATGTACTTTTGAGAACGAAAATTACAACCAACTTAAGGACTTAATTTGTATATTTATATATATATAAATTTTTTTATTTTGTTCCGAACCGATCCTACCGGCTACGACAATTTGTTACCGTCCCGTTATTGATAAAGATAAAACACCGGACGCGTTTCTTGGTTCAAATCAGACTCGCAGTCATAGCCAGCAATTCCCATCGAAACTCGATGAAATCAAATAGTTTCTACTCAGCATTTCCCGGTAGTTTACCTCTTGTTCCAATTACAAATGTTAAGCAGTATTGCGGCGTTTGAACAAAGTACAGCAATACTTTTTCGACAGCACGAAGAGCCAATCTGTTTGTTGTCTGTATTTCGTGAAATCTTTTAAAAAAATTTATATATATATATATCAGTTATCAGTATATTAGTTTTGAGATTAAGTTTGTAACATATAGAGATAATTTCGAAAGATTTACCTCAAATATATGGATCGATTCAAAATCGCCAGCTGAGTCGATCTTGCCATGTCTGTCCGTCTGGGTCTCACCAATTTTTGGGCCTGAAATATTGAGCTAGAGTGCTGAAATCAGAACGAATCAGAACAAATGTAAAACATTTTTAAATCCACCCACAGCCACGCACACTTTTTAGGAAAACATTGTTTTTGGCCAAACGGTAGGGAATTTTGGAAAAGTGTCTGAAGAACATATTTAAAGAATCTCAAAATCTAAATATCGTTCATACAAAGTTTTTAGCCACGCCCACTTTTTGGGGGCCCTTTCTGTATAAAATGGTTTTCGGTAAAATTTTAAGAAAATTTGAAAAAAAAACCAGTAACATTAGCAAAATTAGTTTTAACATTTCTTCCATAGCCCATTTTAACCCAGAAAAACGTTGTCTTAAAGGTTTTGATAAACTGTCTGAATAATATTTTGATCATGTTATTTTATATATTCCATTCACATAAAGCTCAAATTTTTGGGATATCAATTTCAAGGATGGAATGGGATAGGGGATTAAACAGCGGATTGTATCCTTCTCATATGTTTTTTTTTTTATCATAATTTGATTTGCATTTACTAAAGGAATATGTGGAGTGTTTGGAGAACCGTTCTGGAAGAAAATGAGAAATTAGCTCGAGCTCGTCTTGCTGCCATTGAAGTTTTTCAACAACAAATTGCCGATGAGGCGAAAGTATTGCGAGACTACAAGTTGGCTATTTCAAAAAAAAGTCTAAATCAAGTCGTAAACATTCAAAAAGAGCTTCATTTGACTGTAGGCGATGTTGATAAAACTAAAAAGCAGTACTTCGATGAAGAACACTGCGCTCACGATGTTCGCGATAAGGCTCGTGATATAGAGGAAAAACTTAAAAAGAAAAAAGGGTCATTTTTCCAATCAATCACATCCTTGCAAAAGAATAGTGCACGTGTTACCTCTCGTAAAGAGCTTCTTGAGGAAAAGTCTACTGGAGCTAGAAATGACTATATACTAAGTCTTGCCGCAGCAAATGCACACCAGAATCGATATTTCACAGTCGATTTGCAAACAACTATGACAACAATGGAAAATTATGTATTTGAACGAGTTGCTGAGTATTTAACACTAATGGGACGCACGGAGTTGCTCACTTGTTCTGCCACACAGAATTCGTTTGGAAAGATACGCGATCAAGCGCAACAGTTAACGCGTGATTATAATTTGCAATGCTGCTATTTATTTTATCCCGTATTAAAGCAACATATCCAGTATGATTTCGAGCCATGCGATAATGATCCAATAAATAAGGTGACTGCTGAGCATGAATCTGCAGCCGAGACTCTCACCAAAGAGGCAAAAAATCTAGCAGGACGTGTTGTTAAAGAAAACAGTAGTGTACGAGAACATGCAAAAAAATTGGCTCTATGTGTTTCTCTCAGGGATTCAGGCCAAAGATCGGATCCCAATGATCCTAATGGCCCTGATTTAGATACAAAAATTGAAGAATTTCGCGAATCCATTCGTCGTTCAGAAACCGAAAAGGCTAAGGCGGAAGCGTGCTTAGAATGCTTAAGGAACGGAGGAATAAACGTTGATGAATGGGTGCAAGAAGCAGAAATAATGGGCGTTCAAGAGCTCACAAGATCTGCAAGTTCTCTGTCGATGAGAACTGATGCTTCGGGACAAGGGGTGAGTAGAAAATAAGACTGTACCATATAAGTGTATCTTGTTTTTATTTGATGAAACAAACTTGTCTACTTTTTCGATTGATGAAAATCTAAATTGATTTTTTTTATTTTAGGAAAATCCTAGTTCAGATTCATTTTATGATAGCGATAAGGAAGAAGTTGTTGAGACACCTTCAATTGCAAAAATAGCAACAGTTGAACATGAATTGGCACGCACGAGAACTTTTAGCGACAGTGACGATGGTAAATAAATAGTATTTTATTGTATAGTTTCCTATCGATGTTTGAGCATTTTAGAACCAGAACAAGAGGTACGAGTTGCTGAAGCCATTGCTCCTACTATGGGTGCATGGGAAGATCCAACCGAAGTTAATTGGGGAGCTGATGATCGAGACGAAGAACCAATTGTTCCTGAAGCAAAAGAACCAATTTTCAAGTGTACTGCACTGTACAGTTACACGGTAATCAAAGTGTGATTGCCATTGATAAGTCAATAAACATGTTATTTCCCTTTTAAGGCTCAAAACCCTGACGAACTAACAATTGTAGAGAACGAGCAGTTAGAAGTTATTGGTGAAGGTGATGGCGATGGGTGGTTACGGGCACGTAATTACCGCGGTGAAGAGGGTTATGTCCCTCATAATTACTTGGACATTGAACAAGATGTTGCAAATGGAACAACAAATGCTAATCAGTTGCGATCTCAAATCTCATTTTCTTCAGTCGACTATACGGTAGATAATGAAGATCCTACTGTAGATTCAATTCAATCGCCTGACCAAGTTTCTGTTATAATGGCACCACATAAAATAAAATCAGACCAAGAGTATTGTATCGCATTGTACGACTATGATGCAACAGCCGAAGATGAATTGACATTTGAGGAGGGACAAATAATTAAAATCGTGACCAAAAGTGCACATGGCGTCGATGATGGCTGGTGGGAAGGAGAGCTTGATGGAAAATTTGGTAATTTCCCATCCCTGGTTGTAGAGGAATGTGACGAAAATGGAGAACCGCTAACAGAGGGTGGCGATGAATCACCTCCACCAACGGCACCACCTAGCATAGCACTACCAATGGCACCACAACTTCCACCAGAGTATATTGACGAATTAAATGAAGACATGTTTCAATCTACGGATATTCCAGGTAAACTTTTAAATACGTAGAATATTGCTGATGTCCGAAACAACAGTTATGATGTTTTTCATTTAACCATAATCATATTTGCTTTACTATAAAATCAGTTATAAATGTTCCTTGGTGAAAGTGAAGCGCTTAGAATTGATAGATCTGATAAATTTACAATCGAGTATTGGGTGCATGCATTGGTCGTACGTGACTTTCTCTTCCGAGCATGCTAGAACAACATTAACATTCATTTGTTATTGATGTTTAAACTGAGAAGATATAATTTAGGTGGAATAGAAATTAGTAAAGAACTTTTATTTCGGAGTTTGTGTTCATGTGAATCATAATGATTTTCCGTTACTGGCTAAACTGAAAATTCCGCTAAGAAGTATTTCGACCAAAACTAATTATGTGGAAATGTTGCAAACATTATAAGAACCATAGATATCAAATTTCATTCAACATTTTTCCTAAATGCACAAATTTTTGGGTTTTCCCGGGCATAACGTTTTATTGAACTACTATATATAAAGATAAAAATAAAATGAGGAGATTGTTTAAACACAAACCGCGTTTGAACTTTAGTTACAAACATTTTTCGGATCAAAATTATGTTGGTAAAGTAGCTTAACTAGACTATAAATAACGTTTTAGCTATAAATAAAAACTTCTTAAATGGGGGCGTATGAAATGCCTTGAATCACGAAAACTCCTAAATGGTCGACAATACGGTTTTTCTAGCAACAGGTCAACTGGTGATTTGATGACATATCTCCCCGAAAAGTGGAACCAATCTATACACTTTGGTTGCGAAAACAAGATCGTTGCACTTTAAGATATTTGACAGGGTTTGGCATCAAGCCCTTTTGTCTAAAATGCGTGCTGTTGGAATCGATGAAACTCTTGTTACTGTTAAACGACGATGATGAACAATATTCCGTTGTCAGGCAGAACGAACCATTTAATATTGGCAACGACAGCGAAAACTGTCAACCACCCGACCTGAGTGAGGATAGCAATATGTAAACTGAAGCTTAATAAGGCTGCCGGAAATGACGGCCTTCCCGCTTAGCTTTATAAAGCCGGCGGGGATGACTTGAACTTTCGTGAGTGAATATAAGGCTTATGTTGGCGAATTCGGCCTTGATGCGGATTGTTACAATGCGTTCGCTAATGTCTAAGAAACATAAGACTTCTTACCTAAATCTTGCACATATCCGCATCCGAATAGTCACTGTTACTGCTCACTATAACTCGGTTTGAATCAGATGTCACAGTTTTTCACACGCTTTTGCCCGACCCACCCCATCGTATTTCCTGGATGGCAGTTATGTCTGCTTTGCCGCAGTTTAGGACATCCGATAGTTTTTCGCTTGAACCTCTCCTGTTAATGTTTTAACATTCCAGGTGCAAATACGAACGTTGTTGTCCTTTTTTCGTTTAGCAGGTTTGTCAACAATAAAGTCAGTCATTTCCGAGGCTATTGGTTTGTTTTCAAAAATTGAAACTCTACGCAAGTATATGTCAAATTACGCAATGAGAATCGCTTCCAATGTGTTGTGTCAGGTCAAGATTTTTTTTTCCGTTTGTGATTTATCAACGGCAGAATACCCTCAAACTTACAAAAAAAGTTCGGGAACATGGTTTAGTAAAATTCAGCATATTTATGCAAACACTCTTAATTAGTTATTAACCTGTTAACATATATACACCAATATTTCTATTGTATATTTTTACGACAGTATTTTTCTTTTTACAGATGATGATTCCGCAAGCAGTATGCTTAATGGCATTCCAAGTTTTCCTCCACCAGGTAAAGAAAAAACTTTTGTAACTTTTGGTAATTTAATTATCTTATATTCCCGCTTCTCTCTACTTTCTACTCATTCGAGGTAAATTAAGAGATTTTTATGTTCTCTTTATATATATTGTATTGGTTACAAATTTCACTTCATTGATGAACGAATTTTAATTTTTTTGTAACAAAAGTTTACAAAGAGTTAGTTTTTTTAAAGAATGAACACTTATCTAAAATATATGGTTTACCTAATTGTCATTCAATTATTTTTCCTTTTTTTTTTTTAATGTTTAGTCATCATCCAAGAACCGGACAGTAAGGTAAATAACAGAGCTTTTCTATTTAGCCGTTATTTTTTTTAGTTTCTTTCTTATGTTTATTTTAATGCGCATACAGGATGTCTTTCAGTTTGACTAGAGTGGTTTTCAATTTTGATTTATTATTATTTCGGTTGTGAAAAAAAGTTTGTGTCATTAAAATGGTAGCAGTTGTTAGTGTATATTAATTGATTAAAACAAAAACCTTTGTGACTGCGAATTTGACAGCTTAACCGACACCTATTTCAATAAAAAAAGATCAAAATTTAGATCTTCATCCAAAACTACCGTAAAGTATGGTTCATCCCCCACTGTAAGTGCATGGCTATTCGTCCATTACAACGACTTTCATTCGCATGAAAACCATGGCCACACACAAATAAAGCGCCATTTCTTAGGCCTACAGTGTAGCTAGGCACTTAATACCAAAACAGTCGTGTCATTGATGGAAATTTGCAAATGGTCCCTGGGTGCGTTTCCCAGTTTTAACAATGCGCTTGTAATTAGAAAGATCTTGTCAGTGAGATGTGTTCTATGAATTTCCTAAGTCGTAGTTATTGTAATGGAAATCTATATAAGTCAGTAAGTTACATATACATATACGATTAAGTTTTAGTATTTGTTTATTTGCTTATTTATTTAAGTCTACCATTAAAAAACTCTTCAAGTAAGAGAAACTATATATTTTTAAGAAATTTATATTAAAATACTAAATTAAAAAAAAAATTCTGACAAAATGTTAATTTTTTGTTAAGGAAAAAAAACCTCCAAGTAAAAAGAACAAGTTTACTAAAATCCTTTAAAAAAATAAAAATTAATATTAAAACCAAAAAACAAAAAAAACTTGATGTGTAAGAATAAAAATAATAAATTACCCTAAGGGAAAACCTTGTCCTTTATTCTCAGCAAAAGTAAAAAAAACCCTATGAGCTATTACAATAATTCATTTAATCGTTTTTAAATATTGCATTAAAACTCCTAATGCACCTTGTTAAAGGGTAATTTTTTTCATAGCATGTGGAATGATTAGGTTCATAAAACAAGCCATGCTTACGTAATGGTATACCCGGAACGTAAAAAAACCTCCAAGTAAAAAGAACAAGTTTACTAAAATCCTTTAAAAAAATAAAAATTAATATTAAAACCAAAAAACAAAAAAAACTTGATGTGTAAGAATAAAAATAATAAATTACCCTAAGGGAAAACCTTGTCCTTTATTCTCAGCAAAAGTAAAAAAAACCCTATGAGCTATTACAATAATTCATTTAATCGTTTTTAAATATTGCATTAAAACTCCTAATGCACCTTGTTAAAGGGTAATTTTTTTCATAGCATGTGGAATGATTAGGTTCATAAAACAAGCCATGCTTACGTAATGGTATACCCGGAACGTAAAAAAACCTCCAAGTAAAAAGAACAAGTTTACTAAAATCCTTTAAAAAAATAAAAATTAATATTAAAACCAAAAAACAAAAAAAACTTGATGTGTAAGAATAAAAATAATAAATTACCCTAAGGGAAAACCTTGTCCTTTATTCTCAGCAAAAGTAAAAAAAACCCTATGAGCTATTACAATAATTCATTTAATCGTTTTTAAATATTGCATTAAAACTCCTAATGCACCTTGTTAAAGGGTAATTTTTTTCATAGCATGTGGAATGATTAGGTTCATAAAACAAGCCATGCTTACGTAATGGTATACCCGGAACGTAAAAAAACCTCCAAGTAAAAAGAACAAGTTTACTAAAATCCTTTAAAAAAATAAAAATTAATATTAAAACCAAAAAACAAAAAAAACTTGATGTGTAAGAATAAAAATAATAAATTACCCTAAGGGAAAACCTTGTCCTTTATTCTCAGCAAAAGTAAAAAAAACCCTATGAGCTATTACAATAATTCATTTAATCGTTTTTAAATATTGCATTAAAACTCCTAATGCACCTTGTTAAAGGGTAATTTTTTTCATAGCATGTGGAATGATTAGGTTCATAAAACAAGCCATGCTTACGTAATGGTATACCCGGAACGTAAAAAGAGATTGGACAGTTAAAGGCAATATCTTGAAAAAGACTTTTGTATACGTTCAATACGATTTTTGTGCACCCGATAAGCTGGTGACCAAATAATAGAACAATATTCTAAAACAGATCTTTTTAAGGAACATTGCAAGGTTTTAAGAGTTTGTATGTCTGAAAAATCGAAAGGATATAAGCCACCTAATGTGAAACGAAACCTTACATTTCCCTTAGTTCAGTTGCAAGTTATTACAATTCCAGCAATCCGTAATTGCGTTTATGTCAACCTGTAGCTTATGGCAATCGGCTACAGAAATGGCTCTGCAAAAACACGTATAGTCATCTGAAAACCCCAGACACTTACAGAAGGACACTCTTGAATCAATATTGTTCACAAATAATACAAACAACAAATGTCCCAAGGGTCTGTTTTCAGTTTCTGTAGGCTGAGTTAGACTGATAAAATGTTATTACAAGCAAAACAATTGAGAACATTCTTAAAATCCGCATACTGCCACGGACACTTTTACAAAAGTATAAACTCTTTATTCATATTTCACCAATAAAAAGTATTTTGCCACGCCCATTTTTTAGGGTTATTTTTTTAAAAGAACAATTTTCTGTCCGTAAATTTTGAGCTAGGATGTTGAAATTTTTTGGATGGGGTAGCATATTAAATGATTCACAAAGCAGATACTTAGTTTTTATTCTCGCAAAAATTGTTTCTCGAGTTTATGTTTGAGATTTGTTACCCTTTTTGGTTCATTGTATTATTATTAAAGAAGTTCCACCCAGAACCATATTTAACTCACTAATAATTTTTAGCTTTTTAAGGAAAATAACACCGAAAGTAACGTGTCATCACATTCACAACAATCGCAGATATCAGATGCGGCATCTGCTTTGAGAGAGAACACCAACAAGGGAGGGGACAATACACTTAACTTAGGTATGGCACAAATAATTGTTACAGCTGCAACCCCTATGGTTGAAGATGGAACAGATAAATCTTTCCCCCCTGTAGGAGAGAGGGGTGGAGTACATGCTACCGATGCGACTAATCATGCAGTAACCGAGGACGGAAGCGCCGAAAAGCAATGTGATGAGAATGAAAATTTGGAAGAGGAATCCGAGCTGCTTTTTGAAGCTGATGAAAAGCCACTTTCCGACTCAGAAGTTGTGGAGCCACTTAAATCAGAGCCAAAAGATCCTTTCAAGGAGAAACGCACAGATGCCGATGCTAGTGGTGTTGGTGACGAAAACGTCTTTGAAGCTAATTTTGAAGCCAACTTTGATGATGCTTTTGCATCCGCTGAAGCGGAACATGAGACTCCCAAACAAGTAATTGGCGGTAGGGCTAGTATACCAGAAGAACTAGCACCTCATCAGCTGGCCCGCTTGCAAAATCTTAAAGAATCTAACGCATAATATTAATTTAGTTCACATGATGAATAAAATATTATATACAAGCAATGATAACATAATATACACCTATGACATGTATCCGCAAAACAAATATGCACATTTAAAATACGAGTATTCACATTTCACACAACCGCTCTAGGCGTTAGCTCATCGTATTCAAGACTTGGTGTATATACTGAACGTTATCGGATTTAACTCATGTTAACCGATATAGATTATTGACACTACGATATGCAATATTTTAGGGAAACTGCTAATATAGCGATTATGCACCTCTATAGACAATTTATTAGCCTACGAATTTTATTTATGAGTAATTTATTGGCTTTCAAGTGTAGTGTATATTTATATGTTTCTATACTTAATATATTAATAAGCGAATTGATATTTCAAAAAGTGCAAAATTATTCCAAGTGCACCTTTTATTAGGAACGAAATAAAGATTAGAAATATTGTTCAGATATAACTAATACATTGTACGTATAAATTTAGATCTAAATATTAGTTGCCTTTAATTTTTTTCCAAAACACTATTTCATATATACATATATAAATGTGTTACATAAATGTTATGATAAATTTTTCGTACTATTCGACGCTAAAGAGAAATTTATTAAATATGTACACATGCATATATGTCTTTGAATACAGTATGGTTTCCAGCCCAAAAGTTATTAATTTAATATCATTAAACATAGTTAATAATTTTGTTTGCCATACCTTTCTTTTATTGAACGCTGACCACATCGAATAAACCATATATGCATACATACAAGCAAAGAAAAATTTAATGTAAAACATATTTTACCATTGATAGTCTCACACATTAATTTTTAAAACTTGGACACAAACAAAAACAACAGCAACATAACATACAAGTACTACAGATCATATTTTCCTACGTACAAATGTGAATTGCGCCTATTTTTATGGAAATGTGTATATTTCCTTGATTTTAAATAATTCAATAAACTAAAAATATAATTTAAACCAGTTAATAGTTTCTTGTATTGTTTAAATCATTATATAATTAAATGAAATTGTAAAAAAAAGCGTATATAAAATGTATAGTCAAATATTTATGGTGAACCTAAAATTATCTAAGCAAACATACGTATAAATGTATATTATCTTCAGTTTGATGAGAATTTGTTTTAATAGTAAAATAAAATGTATAAAAACAGTAAAAAAAATAAAAATTTACTCGCATATTGAGAAAGAATACTTTATTGCATTTTATCAATTATATCTTTTAATAAATAAAACAAATGGGACAAAAAAAATGATTATTTTTGATATCAGATAAAATTTGCAGATCTTGATTTTGCACTAGCACAACTACACTTGATAGTCAAGAGTCAAAATAATGAACTACAAAGAATCTAACTTACAAATCTCTGCTTAGATAACGTCTCGACCAAAACATTTCTGTGACTTATCAATCGGGTCATATGACTGATATAATTAGAAAAATAAAAGATCCGACACGGCAAACTTCCCCAGGAATTTAGAAGACTATTGCGTTTAATTTTGAGTCTAAACAAATTCACTCTTATTGTAATATGAAATGAACCACTGAAAATGTAATTTTCAAGATATCAGTAAATTTATGAATTGATTAGTGAGAAAAACTGAGTATGTATACTGTCCGCGTATTTATATTTAAAAAAAAAAATGTACCCAGTTTGCCCCTTCAAATTCGAAAAGCATATTTTTGTATCTATGCCAATTTTGAAAAATCGTCAATTTGTCCTAAGCTATATTATCTAGCCGTTACTAAAAACAAATTATTCCGTAGTAAGTAGTAGCGTTTTCGATTGGAATAAAAGAGCAATCTTTTTTGCACTAGATCGCTATTTGCTCTAGATCAATTTTTTCGCTTTCGATTGGGAAAAAAAATCGCAAATTTTTTTGATCCAGATCATTTTTGAAAAATCTTGATTTCAAGTGAGAACACCTACATGAACCAACACAAAGAATAAGTATACAATTTTTTAAAATGCGTCCACTGTCACGCCCCCTTTTCATTAAAAAAATTGTTTGGTCAAACGGTTAGGATATTTGAAAAAGTATCTAAACAGTATGTTTTGATAATCTTAATAGCTATATATCGTCCAAATAAATTTGGGGGTGTTTCCACCAAAAAACGTTTTTCGGTTAAATTTTAAAATATTCAAAATAACTTTTGATGAACAACTATTGGTTATGATAACATAAATATTTCGTCCATACATATATGATTTTAACCCACGCCCACATTTGGTCCTACAAAAACCATTTGTATACCTTACCCTATAATATGCAGAAGAAAAACGTTGTTTTCTGTCGATAGATAAAATATTTTGAAAAATTGTGACAAACAATATGTCGTGACAATATCATTGTTAATTTTCATTGCTAAAAAGCCCACATTTTGGGGATATTAATTTTAAGTATGGGATGGGATAGAGTATTAAACGAAAAGCACAGCGGATTGTAGCCTTCTCATATGTTTTTTTTTAAATGTACGTCATAACCCAACTTTTATTGTTTTGGAAACAAAAATTGACCACGCCTACTTTAACGTGGTTTTTGATATATCGGTTTGGATAACTTTTATTTTAAATGTTCGTCATAACCTAACTTAGGTTTTTAAGGAAAGAAAAATAAAATTGACCACAACTAATTTTTTTGATTAATCTAAATTTGGAGAATGGTTGGGCCGATTTTTTTTTTAATATTCGTCATAACCCAACTTAGGTTTTAACGGAAAGAAATATTTTACTTTTAGCCATTGAACTCTGTTAGCTTCTTCATCAATGCAACGATGTTTAATTGACCAAACATCTTATTTGGAATTTGCTTACCAAATTCTTTTAAGTTTTTCATGTCTCCGTACAAAAGTTCTGTGAATTCATAAGGTAGCGCTTGTTTTTTCCCTTTTTTTGAAAATATTTATCGAGTCGTCTAGGGTAGATGCAAATTGGCATATTCAGTCCCGCTGTGCATGGAATCTTCTTCCATATTGGAATGTCCAGATTCTAAAAAGTTATGTTGTACAACTTTCAAATGCGTGATCCTAATAACAAAGCGAACAGGTATCTGAGAATAAAGATACTTCTTTGACAGCTGATCCATCTTAAAATCCATGTAAACAGTAAGCTTTGTGGGGAAAAGCGGCTTCATAGAAAGTCAAGTTATAGACACATAGCTTTCTGCAGCAATACATTGGAGCAACGTCAATTGATGGAATTTGCAAAACACTTTGAAGATCAAATTTTGTAGAAACAAAAGTTTTATCAGAATTTGCGTGTTTTTTTGTCCTCATTCTTAACAGAATTGACCTTATCTCTTCGTACAATATGTGCTTTGTATAGCTCTTCGTTTCCCTTTGTCCTTTTAAAATTGGAACATGATAAGCAATTGTCTTTCTTCACCTTAAAAAATGACAAGTTGTAATTTTGACAGAAATACACCGATATGTAATCTCCGCCTTACATTTTGCCAAAAACAAGCTGTGCATTTTGTGTTGTTCGCGTTTTACTGCAATTTCCAATACCCATAACTCATATTCCAATACTCCGTACACATTTCAATCCGCATAACGACAATTACTGCGATTTATGGGTTTTGGAATTTTCGGTTCTTGGTCCTTGCCGAATGTTTTATATGGCAATCCACTACTCCTGGATTCTTTAATGTGTATGAATTGGTGACTACATTCGAATGTTAGATGTTACTCGTCTTGAACCCACTAAATTACCTTGTATGTTGGGTGACTTTAATATTTTTAATATTGATGATATCACTTGGAGGTATGTGGATGGTGACCTAATACCATATAATGTTTAACATGGTTACGATTATGTAGTCTTTGATGGACTTCTACCGGTAGATTTATTTCAAATAAAAAATATTCGGAATAGCTTAAATAGATCTCTAGATTTGATCTTTTTAAATAAAAAAGTTAATTTCTATAGTATTCGCCATAAAGCTTAACTTAAAGAATTAAAATTCTATAAATGTTGCTCGTTCTAATAAAACGAATTCCGCTGTAACATATAATTTCGCAAAAACCAATTTTGATGCACTCGAGAGTTATTTGAATAATTTCAATTGAGATTTATTGTTAGCATCATCCAATTTTGAACATAATTAGAAATTATCTTATACATTTTTAGAAAAAAATCAATTGCGGTTTTGAATTGTTTATAACAAAAACGCGTCAAAAAAATAAGTTTAAAATTCCGTGGTCAAATAAAATATTGACAAACTAGAGAAATGTCAAAAAAATCGTATAAAAATAAAAAAAAAACAAAAAAAAAACATTTAGAAATCCCAAGAAAGTTGATTGGACCAAGTTTGGCTAAGTCCTCCGAACAAAACTCAAAACCACAAAGGAAACAAACGCCTTTGTTATCCAAGAACTGGAGGCAAAAGTGCAGACTTTTGAGAATGCGATGAACATTGCATACAAAGTCTCTTGACCAGTTAATTGCTACGCTTAACTGGTCACACTTCCCCCGTCGTGGAATGAAGATATTTCCAATCTCAGATAGATGACGAGATCAATTTTTAATATCACAAACACAACTTCTGACAGCCTTATTACGACTGTTTAAGTCTGTATAAGAAAGCCATAAAAAAATCCAAAAGGAAGGCCTGGATGGCAAAGCTAGGTTAGGCTAAGCAAAATTCTGCCTAAGGAACACTCCAACCCTTATTCTCCGGAGTCTACTCGCAATCACCGAAAATATCAGTTTCATATCGCCTACCGGATTTTCCCAGCGTATTTCAGGCGGAACTACTGGCCATCCGACAGGCTTATACCCTACTGTGGCGTGACACTACGGGAAAGCAAAAGATTGCTATTCTCATAGATGGCCGCTTGGCTATCTATGAGAACAGCAATCAACTCGGCTAGCATATCCTCTAAACTGGTACAGGAATGTCGGAACGAACTTGCCCACCTTGGCGAACAAAGGTCGATCTAGTCGTGGTAACAAAAAAGCACATAAGTGCTACTTGGGTTCATGCCGAAACGCCACTGCTACCTAACTACCTACCATATAATGAAAATGAGATGCACTTAACGCAAAACCATTCTGTACTTATTCCAGAGTTACTAGATGTCGATTTGATACAATTTTCGGCTAAGATTGATGGTTATGCTTCTCGCGAAATCGTTGTAACGTTCATGGTATTTTTAAATTGTAAATTGGTATTTAAAGTAGTCTAAAAGGTTGAAAAATCAGTAGATTATCAGCTAATTCGTGCTCTGTGATGTAACAAAAAAAAACCGCTGTGCGGATCGTTTAATACGCTCTTCCGTCCCATCCATTAAAGAAATATTCCAAAAATGTCGGCTTTATGGCGATAAAATATAGGAAATGTCATTTTCGCCTGGTGATGCTATGAAGTAGTGTATATATATTTTCGTATAAATATGCCTCCAAAAAGGGGGAATGGGTTAAAATGATATACCGAAGAAATGTTTTTATTCCCATAACTAATGACATTGCATCAAAAAAAGTTTCGAAATGTTTAAAATTTTATCGAAAAACGTTTTTTAGTGAAAACGCCACCAAAAAATAGACCAAATATAGACATTAGGATTGTCTAAATATCTTGTTCGCAAACTGTTTGAAATTCCCTGACGTTTTGCCAAAAATAACTTTTTTCATAAAAATGGGCGTGGCAGTGGGCGGATTAAAACAAAATTGATCTTGTTCTGCTTTGTAGGATATAGAGCCTATATAACGAATTTCAAGACTCTAGCTCAAAATGTAAGTCCCCAGACCGACGGACGGACTGACAGACAGCCATTATTATTATTTTAGCCCACGTCAACTGTTTGCAGGCATTTTTCTATAAAAACCATTTTTATACCCTTATCCATACCATATGCGGGAAATAAATGTTGTAGCGTGGATGTCTTGTTTAAAATGTCTTGTTATTTTTATTATTTGTAACAAAGGAAAACGAAACTTTTTTTACGTTGTTACGTTTTAAGAGAACAAAACAAATTGATATGATAAGTCGAATTCAGTAAGTACCTTTCGAGGAATCGCCTTAAAGTAGTCCAAATGTAATTCGCTTATCAATTCTGAAGACTTACTGAAATTTTCTCTCTTTTTTTTCGCTTGACTATATGATTTTTCCTACTCAAGTGAGTGTGAATTACATTGCATAACATAAACGTTTACTTATATCATACAACTTAGAGTAGCATATTTTTAGTGTCTAGAAATATTTCAGCCTTAAGCTTTGCTATTACATTTTTAACATAAAAGTTTACTATCATTATATTATTAAGTGTTGAATATAGGGTTTAAATAAGATAAGATAAGATAAGCTCTGCTACAATGTTGATTTTTGTCGAACCATACATGGTTTTGATAAACTATCTGAATAATATGTTGTAACAATGTCGTCTTCATTATTTAGTTGTCATAAAGCCAACATTTTAGGGATATTCACTTTAAGGATGGAATTAGACAGCATAGCGGATTGTAGCCTTCTTATATGTTTTTTAAATCTTTGTCATAACCCAACTTAGGTTTTTACGGAATGAAAAATTGACCACGCCCCACGCCCAATGCCCACTTTTTTTTATTTATATACATTTTTTTTTAAATTTTAAATCTTTGTAAAAGTCCACAAGAAACGACGATTGCTTCTATTTGCGTTAACTATTAGTCAAAGGAGAATTGTGTAGCACGTATAGAGAAGCGTGGCAACAACGTTGCGAGTGTAAGGAAGCAACACTCATTGGGATTACACCCTCAGAGATGCAGTGCTTTCATCAAACGCTCATCAATTACGAACATTGTTTTCGATAACCATCTCAACATGCTTCCCATCCAAACTGACTGATTTATGGAGCAAATTAACAATTAAGCGAAAAATGACTGCGAACATATGTGTTGAACTGCAGGACGACCAATCTGGAGAAATATTTTCAAAGGAATTGCTGGACATTAGCAATAGCAAAATCCCTGTTCATAATATTACAAAATATAAACCAACGGTGTCTTTGTAATGCCACACAGCTTGAAGGGAAAAAGCTGATGAACAATATTATCGAACAACAATATTTAAAGGGAAGTACAAAGGAGAAGACGTTCTGATACCACGAATCTTAATGGCTCGGACTGACTTGCCATTCCAAGACTAACATTTTTCTAAAAAGGTGGGCGTGGCAGTGGGCGGATTTTGAAAATGTTTACTCTTGTTCAAACAGCACGTACAAGGATCACATGTACCGAATTTCATTATCCTAGCTAACAATTTAAGGCTCAAAAACCGGTTACCTACAGACGGAAGGACGGACAAACAGACATGGCTTAATCGATTCAGCTA
>OX463757.1:180292-371718 GCA_949824845.1 Rhingia rostrata
AAACTGGAAGCTAAAATGATTATTAGTATTGCGCAAAATATTTACTTTTATAGACACAAATATGTCCTTTCTATGATATCAATGAATAGCTCATGCTTCAATTTACAAAGTTTGTTCATCTATATAAAAAGATACTAAGGTATTGCTTTTTGTTTTTAGTTATATTTTTGCTTGCTTTTACTTAATTTCCATTTATATAGTGTGATATTTATTTGGTTGAATTTCCTTACACATAAATGCCGTTAAAGTTATTATAATAACCAGGAATTCGAAGGGGTGTTTGTCAATCGTGAAATAATTATTACATGGTTATTAATTTGTTGTCTTGTTGTGTTTGTCTCTATGTGTATTATGTATTAATATTATCTCATATGTATACACTCAATGTGTATTTTCAGTTATATTTACAAAATAATTTGTTTGTTAGATGAAAAGCATTTCATTTTATAGAGGGTGCTTTAAGTGTGCCTATCTACCGAATTGTTTTTATTTAAATGTATACAAAACTCACATACGCACACACACATATTTACATAATGTTTTTTTGTCTCAATATCTATATCTTATGTGGTAATTTGTAGGTTAAAATGAGTTAGGATTTACAATTTTGAAACTAGCCAAAGTGGTTCGGACATAATCGATTGCCCCACATTTTTGTAAAACAAAACAATTTCACTTAAAGGGTATTAACATCATTTGTGTGGTTGAAATACACGTATACACAAAAAAATATGCTTTGCAAAGGATACAAATTAAAAATACTTTTATTGTGTCAAGATTTTCGGCTACATGTTACAAACAATTGATATATTATTATTACTATACCTACTGCAATTTTGAGAAAGTAAATAATTAAATGTACTTTTTCACTTGATAAACATGTTCAATCAAAAATAGTTTTAAAAATATGTCAGTTAATAATACTTTTTGCATGCATTTCACATAAAGGAGATAGTGAAGTAAAACAAGTCAAATTCGTATGCGATATCATAAAATATTTGGTTCATACGAATCTTTTCACATTAATAGTCGACCTTGAAAACTTTCTTATTTTGATTCTATGTATGTAAGTATGTGCGTGTGTTTATATAAAATAATAGAAAAAATAAACATATACATATATAAAAACCTTAAGATACCTACTTTTTAGTAATACATACTAAAAAATTAAATAATGATACTTAGACAATAGTTTGATAAGCTGTTGATTTTTAGAAAATCATAGCTGCGCATGGTTGTAATACGATTATTATCAAACAAATTTTGCAAAATTGCAAATCATTTTCTGTACCACTGAGTGTGCCAGAAGAAATAAAATGTTTGTTGTGTTTGTGATATTTGATAAAAAACTTAAATCATGAATCGTATATTCTGCGAAGTCTGTTCCTACCATTTTTAAAAATGTCTATTATTTTTGTAATATAAAATGAAGGATGATGTTGCACAGTAGATTTTGCGATTTTTTTTTCGCTTATTGATTATATTTTTTCTCTGCTTTTGTTTTTGTTGCGTACTTAAGGTAAACAGTTGAAAACAAACTATCTGAAGAAACTTATTGAAAAAAATGCAATGGGTAAACAATGAAACTGAGAATTGAAATTCACATGGATATGTTTTGAGCTATTAGTTGATTGAATAACCATAGACAATTAAACATACTAAAGATATTTATGAATCATTTTGAGGACCACATAATGTTGTAACGCACACAACTCCACTATGGTGTCTATGGATATACTCGTGCACTGATTTGTTTGCATATATAGCAATTGATAAAAATGCATATATTTTAAGAGCATAGAAATTGGAGCATTGTATGCAAAATAATCTAAAAAAGATATACTTCCTGTTTGATTCAAATGAAGTGAATATATAAAAGATGAAAGTTATCTTGCAGACATATTAATAAAGTGCGTATGTTTAATAAACTTGTAATTAGTATTTTACTTCTTTTGTTGTTGAAGGCAGAAATAATCTTAAAAAATAGGTACTTTTTCTATATGGAATCTCATATGTTTTAGGCAGTTCAAGTAGTTTTCTTCGTTAATTTAATTATCACTGCTTATTGTTAATTTTTATTCTTGCACATTATGTTTGTTGATATTATAATAATGCGAATCCAATTTAGTTGTAGATAAAATAATCAATATGGTCTAGAAAATTCAAGCTATTGGTATATTGAAACAAACGTGAGCCATTAATGTACAAATAGAAAGTGATCTCTTTTTTTCACAACCCTCGCCATCTCGCCATGCCTTTTCATTTCTGATCCGTTGCACGACATTACAAAAGTAGACATTTTGACATTTTATAAGAAAATAATATTATATGTACTGTACGTAGTAACACATAATATTTTTCGGTAAGATTTGGGTTCTATTTATATGGGAGTGTGCGAAAGATAATTCTGATTTTTTTCTTACTTTAACATATACCTTTATCTTCGTTATAATAAATACCTAAATATTTATTATAAATTTTCTATTGAACACCTTTTTGTTTTTGGATGTTTATTTTGTATTTGTAATTATATAACATTTTCCCTATTTTTTTTATTCGCAGGAGTACTTTATATTAATCATTGTAATTTGTTTTCTGTATTATTATTTGTGATAAATATTTACATTATATTATATTTATTTTATATTTTCTTGTTTACTTGAATTTATAATTATTTAATGGTGTATGAAATTTTGAGAAAAGGTGCAAGATGTTTTTTTCCTTTAATTTATAAAACCGTATATCTATAATAATTTGTTGTTATAATTGTGTGAGGTTTGAGTGATTGCGATTAACATATTTTGGATGAACATGTCTGCAACATTTATTTCTCTAGTTAGGGTTGAAATTGCACTATCCACATTCGTAATGAAGGTGCTAAATAAATTTATTGACACTCAATTTAAATAGAATGAACGTTGGAGTTTTAAATCATTTAAAAATCATATACAAAGACGTCTCAAGAAAATACTGTATGTATCATATGCTAACTGCCATTTTATGGATTACCTCTTAATTTTGTCAGTTGAATTTTTCAATTCTATGTTTAACCCTTTGTAACCTTATCTACATTGCTTATAAGTATTTTTTATAAAGTAAGTTCCCGATGCTTCCCTTTTATATGGTAGTATTTTTGTATTTTATAACTTTGTTTAGAGATGAGGGGGGATTAATTGATACCGCAAAGTTTGCGCTATAATTCGGATCTTGATGTTTATATTAACATAATTTGTTTCAAATGCTGTTATGAGGTGAGGTGAGTTAAGTATAATAGTGTTGTAATTGTAATTAGAATAAAAAAATTGTATGGCAAAATTAAATTAAAATCTTATTAGCAGTAAAGATAATCTATCTAACACACATCCAAGTTAGATGAATAAATTTAAATTATAAAAACAACTTAATTCTGTTCAAAAAATTGTCATTTTCTTGTTATTTATTTTATTTCAGAGGTAACTATAATAATTAGTCATATTATTCTTCTGCTAATTGATAGTGTGACAGACTATTTAGCTGTGTCATCTTTCCATTCACTGCCCAATAAAATACGAATTTCGTGATTCTCAAATTCAAATATCCTTGGATACAACTGTGCAAAGAAGGCAGGTGAATTATGTTTTAGAGTATTTTGGAATTGTAAAATCACAGCACTATATACGAGTAAAGTATATAGAAGGGAGAGAAGAGCATGTAAACAAGCAATATATACGTATTGTCAAACTGTAAACTGTGGTAACAATATTCAATCGCTACGCATTTAAAAGTCATAATAAAGAAATAATCATTTACATATTTCAAATAAATTGCCACCGGTGCTTGGCATGTAAAACAAACCATTGTGTAAAATTTTTGTGTCTAGATATTATTAAAAACAAAAATTATAATAATATTTATTAGCAATAATACTTGTGGTTTTTCTGAAAATATGTTGGGCTTTTTTTTATAATGTTATCACTAAAACTTAAACGAAATACATATAAGTCTATACTCCCACACACCTACGTCTTACGAAATTATGTTTTGTTGTGCTGACAATGATGTATTTTGATATCAATTTGGTGCAATGCAATATTTTAGATTTTATATTCAATTGAAACTTTACAAGGGTAAATAAATTTGGCAAATAGTATTGGAAGCGCGAATTTTATTAACTATTTATATTTTTTGTTTTAAAATAGAAAATTGATTTTGCGCTCTTTAAAACAATGTTTAACACTTGCTTTTTATTCTTGAGAATAGTATTGGTAAACCAATTTAGAATTTTGTTCGTTGGTGCGGGCACTATAATTGTGCTTTTTTGATAAATTCACTAAGTTTATTCCGTTGCGAGAATTCACTAAACTAAGTTTGATTTATTATATATATTTTAACTGAATAATTTTTGTTCAGGGTTCTATAATATAATGTTGTTGTTTTTATTAACATTTACTCTATCTTATGTAGGAAGCGTGTTTTAGTGGTTATATCACTCGCAAATTGTCCATACGATTTATATAATAAACATGTATGTTAAAATCATTATTGTACAATAATATTTTAGAATAAATCATACCATTATTTATAAAACTAAGTTTAAATTTTAAATCTAGTTGTTCGAGTTAAAGATGATAATAATTTAGCTTTTGGATTCATTTTCTTTTCGTTTTGGGCTGGTGAAGTTATTTTGCGCTCAGCATCGGGAATATATATATATATATAGATATATATATATATATATTAAAAATTATACTTTGCTATTTATTGTGTTGAACTGGATATTATTGCGATGGTAGTGTTTCAGTATCATGTTATATTTGTTATCTTATCACTATTATTTTATTTTATTTTACGATATAACTCCTTGTTGTATTAGTTTTCTATTATTCGACCGAACTAATTTATTTTTCTTCCCCTAGTAATACTAAGTCATCAGCGACGACATCACTCACGTGCAGGTATATTATCCAATACATCAGATTAAAACATACAAAACATACTGGAAATACTATTCTCGAGTATTTGTCTATATCTGAAGGAGTTATTCCCAGGAGTTTATTGATGTCCTTGAAAAAATAATTATAATATAAAAAGAAGTCCAAGAGATATTTTTGAAATTGAATAGATAATATGTATATATGAAATTAATTATTACTTTCCCAGGATGAAGTAAGTGTGATGGAACTGCACTGCCAGCTTCAGCATCTCCACCGCCTCCTCCTCCACCACCCTCGCCACCACCACCGCCACCACCTCCGCCAGCTCCAGGACCACCACCAGCACCACCTCTTCCTCCATTGACAGTATTTTCAAGAGTACCTCCTTTGGAATGAGCCTTAGGATCGTGAACTTTGAATCTCACCTCCTGGAACAAGGGTCCCACTATCGAGCAACCGCGCGTACCAACATTTTGTTGGATATTGGAAAAGCCAATTGGGCGGTTACTCACTGTTTGTTTTGGTGCATGAGGATGCCCATGGCTATGGCCATGACCATGCCCATGTCCATGATCCACACTTGGATTGGGATTTGGCGTTGGTTGTCCCCCATCGACTTGTAACTTTTTTTGCTCAGCTATTTTTTGGATCGCCATAAATCTTTGTTTTCGCATTTGAATTCGTTTTGCCATGTAACCGACGGTAGCGTATTCTATATGATTTTAATTTTTTTTTTGATTTGATGAAAGTCAAAAAAGTAAAATTAAAAAAAAAGATGCAAACAAAAATGTTCTGTATTGTTTTCCATGTCTAACAAATTTGAAGAAAAATAATATACCTAGTTCTTTATTTGCATAAGCAACAAAACATTATTGGTCTTGAAATTAAGAAAAATGTAAAATCCGTATAGAGTAAATAAACAATACGTTATAGTGTAGGTCTTTCTTGAATAAAATATATGCAATATTTTTGCAAAATTTGCATGTTTAAGAACATTTTTTCACTAATTTTTGTCTTTATTAAAAGCTATGTGTTGTCAAGCTGACTTTAAAGCAGTTTAGTACAAATAACAAAGCAAGTGGATTACAATTATCACATTTAACGTGATGATCTCTATTAAAAGCGACTTTACACTGTATTTTTTCTAAAACGTATGGTTTATAAATAAATTAACAAAATTATATTAAGTGGTATTTACAAAAAATAAATATTTAAATTAAACAAAATAACAAAAATATATAAATAATGATGTGCAGTAGCAGGTCGTGATGAAATATTTCCATTCGATTGTGACATTAACAGAACGTAAAAATTTCCAATGCTTAATATTGTAGAAATTATGCTAATAGCAACCGAAAAATTTAGGTTTGTCACTATATTACCATTTAAAGAAAATATGGTTTAATGGAAAGTCATCAAACAAGCACTTGTTAAGTATGGCCGATGCTTTTTTATATATGTTTTTAACTTTCTCTTGAAAGATAATGTTTTCGTGAAATTTTTTTTAATCTAACATTATGATAATAGAGGAACCCAAACAAGTAGTTTTTGGGATTCCGTCCGTCCAGCCTAAACGGCTTGACCGATTTTGATCAAACTTCGAATTAAATTACAAATAACGCACATTTTCATATTACTGATTCTTATATTTATGCCATATAACGAAAATTGTCAGAAATGAAATATCTGTGTTACTATAATTGTTTGTAACAATTCCACAAAATTAGTTTTGGCCCTATTATTTTATAACGGAATGTTCAGTGCAGACACAGTATCTATGCATTATATATATTGTGTTTTATTTAACGAGTTATATTATTAAACTAAATCCATAAATGTTTCAATGTTAATACCCGAAACAAAAATTGGTCGCCAAATTGACGAACAACAAAATCAATGTTAACATAGACGTTGCGTTTAAAATATGTTGTATTGTCTTTTACACAACTGAAGCATTAAATGATATAGAAATAAATAAGTATGGAACCAAGAACATGTTATAAGAATCATATGATTCATCAGTGTAATGATATATGCACGTTTTTATATGATTTATTCTTTTCAGCTAAACTCAAAACATTCCAAAAATGTAAAATTATCTTATTGATGAAAACGTTAAATTCAAATTTGTACCTTCTCGGAGTTCTAGTGCAGTTGTGAAATTTTTGTCAACTAATATAAAACTGTTAGCTTTGCAGTGTATGAATTTGAGATTTATCTAATTGGTGTTTTAGTAGTAGTATTATATCAAAGCTCGGTGAACCATTGTACTCGATAAGCGCATATCAATGAATTTGCATTAATTTTCTCAAAATGATAATATGTCCTTTTACGAAAATTAACAATAACATACAAATACGAAAAAAGAGATTTGATTTTGTTTTATATACGTACGTATTATATATATACGTATATGAGTATACCAATAATATTATACACATATATGTATACATATTTTTATACATTGATATATTTCAAATATTAGCAAGAATAATTTCTGGTAACGTAATGTTTGTTCAAGAAATTATTTTAATATAATACATTGTGTAGAAAAGAAAATTGCGACATTTAATTTAGTGTTACTTTTGTATCATGCGTATCTGTGCATGGCTTACATCTACTAACGTGAATTAGAAAGTTTCGAAAATAGACTTTTCCTTGCTTATGGATATTGAAACTAAGCTTTTACCCTTTCTGTGTGTTTGGAAACCTACACAATATGATAATGAAAATGTGTTTATTTTGGGAAATCGTTTTTTATGTATAAAAAATCTAGATAGAATAATAGGCTTGTAAAGTCATGATATTAATAATTAAGGCTTGAGACAATTCTCCAAACTTTCGGGCGTTTTTGATTACGCATTTTGAAATTTATACTGTGTGCACAACACATGAAGAATAAATGCATTTAAGATAAACAAAAGAAAACACCGAACACAGATACAAACGCAAGATACATTAAATGTTTTGTTGGTTAATTTTTAAGTACTTTGATACAGAATTTTTAAGGAGACAGAAAACTTAAAATGGAAAATTTATATTTTTATTTAAATAGTTTACCCAGAAGACTAGCAAAAACCATAACGAAGCATGTTCCTAGATAAACGTCAATTGATTTTACGTATGAAATTTTAGGCAACGCTGCATTTGTTGATGACATCAACGTTGTCATTGTTAGCACAGTGGTTACTCCCAGAGCAACACGAGCCGGAGTGGCATTTCTGTTGAGCCAAAACGATACCCATGATATTATAACAATCAATCCGGATGGTATATAAATTTGAATAAGATAATAGCCCATTGATCGTACGAACTGGATTTCACAAGCCAATCGTGAATAGTTTCCTGTAAAAAGTTGAAAAAAACGAAAATTTCCACCAAAAGAATGAGGAGAAGGTGGAAATGAAAAAAAATTATATTTTAAATTGTATGAGTATATATAAATACTTATTTTAGTATAAAATTATTATTTAAAAATACATTTTTATTATTAAAAAGGCAATTGTACAAATAAAATAAACTACAGTGATTTTTTTCTTTTAATGACAAATCAAATAAATTATATTAACGAATTAAAAAGGTCCAATAAAATAAGAACAATATTCAAATAAAAGTAAAAGTGATTTTGTATCCTTAAAAAAATTGTCCGCCTACATATAATTTGTTGGATCTCCTTACAAACAAAAAACGGGAAAACTAAAGAGTATCCGAATAATAATGTAAATATTTTAGTGTTATAAATGTTGTGTTTTTTCTTTCTTTTTTGAACAATGGTACTTTATATTGAACAGTACTATATGATTTATTTTAACAAATCAAACATAATATATTTATATATATACAATAATGAAGTCAGTAAAATTTTGACTTTTTTTTAATCGCAGTTAGAATTCAGAAATGAGGAAAGTAAACCTGTAGGTGTCTAATTTGTTTTCTTTTGAATATATAGAAGCATGCTTGGGGAGGGCGTATGTTTGGAATGTTCATACTAGTAATTAAATGCAATATTAGATTTAGTTAATGTGTTATATGTCAGCGTATTTTATTTATTAATTAGCTAACAAAGATTCGCATTTGTGAATGAACTGTGATTATGATAATATTATCATATATTTAATTTGTGGCCAGCTAATGGAGTTTTAATGTTTGAATTGGTAACAAGCTTAGGGTTTATTATTTAAAACATGTTTTAAGTTTTTACTGTCGAGCGGTTCGTATTGGATTGTGATAAATTATGAAATTTTAATAAAATAAATAAATAAAATAGTTTAATTTACATGATATAAACATAGCAATAGGAAAAAAAATGAAATAATAAGGTTGTTTTTTAAATGCGAGTTAGTACACTAGCTTAACATGCATCATCGACGTGTTGATATAAGTATTTTATGTTAAATTTGATATTTCATTATAAAACATAATACCTTTCTCTTATGAGAAAGTAAAGAACATAATTATATGTCTTTGTTTTACTCAAAATTAGTTGTAAAACGTTTAATTAAGCTTATACAGCATGCTTAATGGAAAATGAATGAGAATCTATAGCCATTCTATAAAATTGTTAAGTTGAGTTATAAGGTTTTTTTTAAATAATTGCTTAAGTACGTAATTGGAATACCTTTAGTTTTATTTCTTTATCCCAAATCCAAAATGTAATTTAAAAACTTTTTTTCAAGGTATACCTTTATGTATTACCTACATAATAGCGATATAAATATATAGGCACATAAACGAATTCAATGCTAAATATTATCATATCAAAAAAAGCCTATTACAAAATAAAAGTAATCGTAACATTCGTTTATATATATGAGAAGAAATAAAACTTATTCAAACGATTATTTGACTATAGTATGTAACAAAAAAGAATCGTTAAACTAAATTGATCCAATTAAAAATTATTGAATTCAACTATTGATATCGGTTTTCAATTGGGCCAAAACAAAAACACTTTTTATCTAGTTTGCTTTACTTTAGTTTACTTTAGATAGATAATTATTTTCGATTGAGAAAAAAGTGCCCTAAGTCAATTAAAAAAATGTATAGCAAATAACAGTGAAATACATATACATATAGATTACCAAGAAATCTGACAACTACCTTAGGTCGCACCAGTCTAAAATGTTTTTTTTTTTTAACGAAACGAACATGTTTATAAATGTCGCGATTATATAACCACAAAACAAACATCAAACGAAAATTCTGTAAACAAAATCTAAATCTTAATCCCAATCGAAAAGGCTGTATGTCAAATATATTATCTTAAAAGGAATATTCATGCAAACAATATCCTATCACGTTTTATTTGTCTGCTTCATGGCAAATCAACGTCGGCGATCGTATATTTGATTTGCTTCTTGTCAAATATTTTGTCTACCCATAGTATTAAAAGAAGTTATTATATGCTTTTTATTACTTACTTTACTTTACTAAATATTGAAACATTACTTAGTCTAGATTAAAGGCCATATCGCATATTGGCTAGAAAGCAGTTGGGAATTGGTCAGTTTAAGTTTGATGTCGTAGAAAAAAATTAAAAAATTAAAAAAAAAAACAATATTAAACTAATATTTAAAATGATTAAAGTATTTGTAGCAATAGAATTAATTCACTTTTAATTACAAAAAGTTCTCTAGCCCCGTGCGATATGTTAGTATATATAATGTCTTACAATGTGATAAATTGCTTGCAAGGCACTTAGCTCTATTTGACTTTATATTCCTATAAATACAATTTTACAAGTAAGCCGATTATGTACTAGATTATAAAAATGTGTTAACAGTATTTTAATCATACAATTAATGAATATTTTTTATTTCATATTATTATGCATAAATTATTCCAGCCACTTACGTATGTTATATTATTAATATAATTAGTCGATGATATGATTCTATAAATTTACATTATAAAAGTATATTTGATTCCAAAACCGATGAATATGAACGTAAAAAAAGAGTTGAGATTGCATTTATTAATATGTTTATGTATATGTTCAATCGGATGACGATAGAGAGGGTATACTACTCCCTAGACGCCGCTTTACAATTACCTCATATAGTTTTCTGTCCGTATGTCTGTTGGATGGATGTATGACTGCAGGCACAATGACTCAAGCACTCGTTAACCGATTCGAATAATTGTATAGAATTTTTAGTCGTTTAAAATTATAACAAACTGATCAGGTTAGGTCTACACGTCAAAGATTATGGGTACCTGCAATACCATTGGGCGCTGTAAATTGTGATTTTTTTTACGTTAACCGATTTCCTAATTTAATTTGAACTCATTGTAATGAATCGATCAATCGAAACAAGTTAAATAACAAAAAAAAATTGTTTTTTTTTTAAATTTTATATATTATTTGAAAAATAAACTTGTTTACATATCGTTATTTTGAATAGCTTAATATCCAATGTTATAGTCTTTATAATACCGATATAAAAAAATACTAAGCACTTGCATTCAAATTAAAAATTAATCCCAATTTGGTAAGAATACGTATTTTAAATTTTAAACAAAACAAAATAAACCCAATGGATTATATACCTCAAATACCTACAAAATGTATTTTATAATGTAATGGTTACTAAAGGTATTCAATTCGTATTTAAACAAGAAATTAAACGCTTTTCGTTTACATTCACATGTCTCAATAGTGTTTTTTGTACTTCGCAGCCAATTATAAAATTAATTTTACTGTATCGCATTTTTTGTCAACCAAATATCAACAATATTAATTTATTTATGTATTGAAAAGAAATACAATTTTTAAAAGAAGAATAAACAAAAAAATCGGTAACCGTCTACAGGTACCTGTGGTAAGACTGATTTCCATAGCTCTCTGGCGATGACCCAAGACCTTAAATTGGGGAAGAGATACCTCACTCGAGACACCAACTGAGTTTGGGCCTTCATTCCATTTATAACGTATGTCTCTCATGGTATATCCAACTGTGTCATATATGGCATAATACGTTATTTATTTATTTTTTGTTCAATAACGTTTGCAGTCGATTTATCGGTAGAACGATGATTCATTGTAGCAGTAGTAGTAGTAGGAGTAGTAGTAGTAGTGGTAGATAGTTCATTTTGCAATAAATGAAAAAAATATGCGTAAACAAAAAAATATATCGTGAGACTATTAACAGGTTTTTTTTTTTTAATTTTTATGTTTATATTACATTCAAATATTATTTAAAAAAATATATTTATATACATATGCACGTTTGCATACATATATAATTGCTGCACCAAATATATTAATTTCATTATTAATAGTCTCATTCAGAACTTCTTAGTTTCTTTGTCAACTATTATTACGATTTTTTTTATAAAAAAATTCAATACACAATGTCCATAAAACTTACGGCTACTGTTTGTTCTTATTGGCAGTAGTAAATGGCAGGAGTGCGAATGTTCTGGATTATTTGGCGGAAATAAATTAAGGGCATTTTTTAGGTCGGACTAAGCTTATTGAATTACTGTGTTAAGTGATATTAGAAATCAAACATTATTATTTACCCTCCTCGAAAGCATTATACATGTCCTAAGCTCTACCTGATGAAATTAGCAATTACTCTATTTTAAAATCAGATTTGACAATTTTGCGGCACTTAAACTTTTACTATATTTTGTTGAAAACTGTTGGGTATCTGGGTTGCCGTTGAAACGACAAAGCGTAATTTCAAGTATAAATATACTGGAAAATAGGTGCTAAATAAAAATTTAAATAAAATCATAAAACAAGTCAAGTAAATAAAAAATTAATATACCAAGTAAACCATAATACTTACAAAAAAAAAAACGCTAGTATTTACACAAATTTAACATATAGCTTAAAAACATAAGTAAACATAAAATTGGGTGTTTTATTGTTCAGTATTTTTGTTTTCAAGTTTGGTGGGTACCTGTGGTTAGGTTAATTTCGGTCGCCCTCTGCCTGTGTCCCAAAACGCGGAATTGGGGTAGTTCAACTTCGCTGCTCATCCCAACACTACTCAGTCCATCTCTCCAGAAGTAGCGGATATCTCGCATAGTGTAACCGACTCCAGAGCCAAAACAATACATAAAATGGCGTCATTCCCAATTTTTTTGTTTACAAATTTAAAACAATAACAGTCTCTCATTCATGATATTTAATTTAATTGTTTGATAGCTTATCGATTTATTTTTGTGTTTATATATTAATAAAATTCTTTACAACAATGTAAAGATAAAAATGTCCATTATATGCAATTATATTTCCTCACAAAAATTAAGAAAATCTGTGCAATATAGTTGAGTGATGTAGCTTTCAATAAATTTACAAATTAATACAGAAATAAAACACCTAGAGTATTTCAGACTTTGAAGACGAATGGTAGTCTTGAGAATTGAACTCGTGACAAAGCGATATAAATTGGATTTGTTTCAGAAATTCTTTGGAGTTACGTAAGTGTCATTATGTATTTTATTTCATCATGCTAATTTGAGCTTTAAACATGCATATTTTTTGACATAATAAATAAAATACAAATTAAAGGAAATAAGAAAGAAAACTTAATAAGAAAATTATTAAGAAAAATACATTAATAAGTCTTAACATTTATTTATAATTGTAAGATTGGTTATTCATTTCGTTAGGTTTGAATACCCAATTAGATTGTAAACTGAGTAGATTTTCAGCTAGTTAGGTTTCGAAAATCTCTTTAAAAGCAGGTTTTTGTGTGACGATATTCAGCAATCAAATGAATGTCAAATCTTGAAACGCATACGCACTCATATATGAGGAAAATTTTACTAAAAACCTGGATACTGTTACTATAAGGAGTGGAAGATACCAATGTTATGAGACATTAGCATTCAAAATTTAATTATTTAACAAATATAGTATTTGTATTATATATTGCTACTGAATAAAATGAGTTTTGTTTTATCATATCAATAAAAATGTCGGTTGAAGGCTGTTTTTTTTAGATCGATAGCATTTATTTTCCTATAAGAGATTCGAAAAAATCTTTTTACGAATTCTGTCGCTCTTGTGAAAAAAGGAATGTGGATTTTTGTAGTAGTATATAATTTGGGTCTAAATTGTAGTTGTCGACTGTAATATATGAATTTACTTCCATTTATTCTTTTAAAAAAGATTTTGGTACTTATCCGAAAAACCAAAACATTATTTTACAATATTGAGACAATTTTTTTTTCGCAGCTAACTTGAAAAAAATGATCTCCATAAATTAAAGTAAGGTCAAAAGAAAATATTTCGTAAGCATATAAAATATCTACTTAAATTTATTTATAATCTCAGGAGTATCTCTATATTGTTTAAATTCCTATCTTTTAAATTAAATGTCAGTTTCAATATAATACTTATTAAATATCTATGCTATGCTCTTCATTTATGATAAAATACTATAACGAGGTATTTCGGTTGGAGATTGTCCTGAATTCTGTTGCTTTAGAGCGGAAAGGTGGGATTTTTACTAATTCCATATAATTATTTTAACTTATGACCGATTCAAGGAGATTCGTAAATGTCCGTTGTGCTAAAATGTTATAACTTACTGGTATAGTTGTACTCTTTTCCTATTTAAACTTGTGATTGTAATAGTTTATAAAAAAAAATTATTAGTTATTCGGTTAGAATCGAGGCCATTGTATATCAGGTGGAGTAGCAAAATAACATGTGAATTGTGTATTTGTATTTGCGAGGTGCAAATCCCTTAAAAATTCATAATAAATTATATATATATAGAAATATAGAATTGGTTTTATTTGTTGTACAATATCTAATGATTATAGTTCTAAATGAACTATAACAATATAATTCATATATTTAGTTTGTCTGTATCTTATTCTGCAAAAAAAATTATGTCTCTAGTCAATTCAATATATTTATATATAGATATGTATTTTTTCAGCGTTTTGCGCTGTTGTATGTTAAGTTAAAAATGCTTGTATTGACAGTGCAATGGACTGTACATCCGTATATATGTAAAAAATAAGGCGGTGCAGTTAGAGATGTGACTTATATGCTAAAATAAGAAAATTATTGTTTAATTCCGGTTGTCTTTCTGTGTGCGTTTTCTTTTTCTCCGCATAGGTTAGCTTTGAATTGTTAACTATATATTTGAACCAATGTATGTAACATAAATTTGCTTTTATATGAATAGTTACCAGTCGATAATCGCAATCAACCTTCTGCGGTTGCTGTATTAGAGAAGGCGACCGAAAACCAACCAATGAAATAATATGTTGTATATTCGCAGTTTGAATTTATATGTAACTCTTTTGTTAAAAATAAATTAAGAATGAAAAACAAAATCTCGGTAGTGATAAACAATTTGTCGCTATATGATAATCAAAATAAATACATATCAACATTGAAATGTTCTTTGCTGGTATATATAATTTTCCGAAATTGTAGTTATCTTGCGGGGCAAAATTTACACTTGCGTGTGTCTAAAATAGAAGTTGCTTAAAATGTTGGGTTAAAAGCAGTGAATAATAAGTGCCAGTATGTTAAATATGGAGACTAAAAGTATATTGTTCTAAAATTTATATTTTTGCCATATAAGGTACGAACACATTTTGTTATTTGTACATATAATATATATACACACGAATTTTAATGAGGAACAAACAGTACAATATAAGTATAGGTTACAGAAAAGTTTGCAATTCTGAATGAGTTGTTGTTGTTTCTTTAAATCTATGTTTGTAGACGTTATTACTTAAAAGCACATTTCACACCTTTTGCAAAATATAAATATTTTTATATGTATTTTTACAGCTATACTTACAGCTCTCGATTTCTATGTGACATAGCTGCCTATCCATTGGGAAGTATTGCAGATTCATGGGACATGACGCCGTGATAGTTAATCTAGAAAAATAATATATGTAGGTTAATAAAATCATTGCCATGGCTGGGCCGTTTTTATACCATATCTCAAAGTTGTATATTATATGGTTGGGTCAATAGTTTGTTATAAAGAGCAATAATAATAATGTTAAGTACCCATATGAATCCCAACACATGTGTTCGTATATGTTAAGTTAAATCAAAAAAGTTACAACCATTTTCGTGAACATTGGAGGCTATGAGTAAAAAAAATGGCCTAAAATTGTGACCAAAAAGAAGGCTTTGATAGCCGCTTATGCTTGAGAGACAATTAAGAACATCCCTCTTGCTCTTCGTCTTCAATTCCTTCCTCATCCTCTTCTTCGTTACCATCATTATCATCGCAAGCTGAGCGTTATCGTCAGAACTCGCTCTCTGTTTACTATCAGAATGCTGGTGGAATCAGAACAATAACAAAAGACCGCCGCATCATTACATGAATATGACGTCAACATTTTCACAGAAACATGGCTTCATGATCATATACAATCAGCTGAACTCTTTGATGAAACTTACACTGTTTACCGCTCTGATCGATGTCAACGTTCGACTCAACGTGGAGGTGGAGTGCTTATTGCAATTAATTCAAAATTCTCAAGTCAGCTGGGTGAACTTCGAATTAATGACAAACAAATAGAACAGTTGCGTGTAATTGTAAGTTTATATAAAGACTTTGGACTGCATAATGAAATTGTTTTTGTAGTGAGTTATATACCACCTAGAAGTCCTACATTTATCTATGAATTGCGTATTAGCAATACAGAATTCTTAATAGAAAAACTTTTTAATTATCAATTGCCTTGTATACTGGGCGATTTCAATTTATGTGATGTTCATTGGAACTATTCAGATGATGAGAGATGTATGATTCCATATAATTTTAAAAAAGCTTATGAAATGTTATTTGTTGATTCATTGCTTTCACTTAATCTTATTCAAATAAATATAATATCAAATTCTATGCAAATATATCTTGATTCAATCTTTTCTTATAATAATTTAGCTTTTGATGTAATGGAATCAATTTTTCCTATAGTTAAAAACACCGTCTATCACAAAGCCATTTGCTTAAATTTCCAAATTTACAAAAATCCTGTTTCTAATACTATCAATCAAATTAAAAACATAGATTTTAACTTTCCTAAAGATAATTATGTTATGTTAAATGATTATTTTTTGTCTTTAAAGTGGCCGGTACTTCTTTCTGGAACAAATTTTGAAACTATCTATAATAACTTTTTAAATATTTTGTTTTACGGTTTTTCTTAATTCCAAAAACTGCTAAGAATCTTAACTCAAAACTACCTTGGGGTGAGTATGAATTTTTTAATCGATTTTTGCATAGACAGTATATGATGAATATTCAGTCACAAATTTCAAGAAACCAGAAATCCTTTTGGGCTTATATAAATTCTAAAAATCAAAGCTCGGGAATTTTTTTATAATATGGAATATAACAATCATGTATCTTCGTATTAAGAAAGCACTTGTGATTTATTTGCATCATTTTTTGCGAGTGTTTACGTGGATCATTCTACTGCAGTAATTCCAGCGAATGATAATTACTCAAATTCTGTCTCTAATGTTAATTTGGGTCATGTTTTTATTTCCTTTTATTTCCTTTGAAGAATTGAAGGAATTTCAAATCTTATATCAAGTTTAGTGTCTGGCGCAGATGGTGTTCCATCTTTTCTAATAAAAAATGGTAAAACATAAAATTGAAAATTATCGTCCAATTTCTAAACTTTGTGCTATACCAAAACTTTTAGAGCTTATAGTTGAACAGAAAGTTTATTTTTATATAAAAGAATATATTTTTCCATGTCAACATGGGTTTTAAGTGGTAGGTCTACAACTTCAAATTTATCCCTTTTTACAAAACATGTATCTGATGTTTTATAATCAGGATACCAGATGGATGTAATTTATACTGATTTTCAAAAAGCCTTTGATACCATTGGTATACAATTGCATGGAATTCACTCCGCTCTTCTAAAACGGATGTCCAGTTATTTAATGAATAGAAAACAAGTTGTTAAAATTTTTAACTGCAAGTCAGCAAAAGTAATATTGGTTCCACCTGGTGTTCAAGGAAGCCATCTTGGCCCATTACTGTTTTTAATATACATAAATGAACTACCATTGATACTGAAAAATACAACAGGCTTATTATTTGCAGATGATTTTAAAATATTTTCAATAGTTGATTGGTGTAAGCATAATCTCCTTTCACTTAACATAAGGAAATTAATATCTTAATATCGATCTCAACTTGTTGTTCTACATTAATATAGTATTTCTAATACTACTTTAAATAGACTAACGGAAGTGAAAGATCTCGGAATAGTGTTCGACGAAAAGTTGAATTTCTCCTTGCATATCGATTTTATGGTTACAAAAGCAAACTCAATGTTAGGTTTTCTTAAAAGAAATTGCTCAGAATTTTCCAATCCTTATGCAATTAAAGCTGTCTATACTTGCCTTGTCCGTCCCCATCTGGAATATGCTTCAGTCGTATGGGATCCTCAAAACATACTCTCAAAAAATCGAATCGAAAAAATTCAAAAGTCTTTTACAAGGTTTTTAATTAATCAATTAAATTGGAATTTGTCCGAAACATCGCGATACTCTGCAAGATGCGCTTTAATTGGCCTAAGTTCTCTGCAAAATCTTCGGCTTGTAAATTGTGTTAAGTTTGTTTATGATATACTGCCTTACCGTATTAAATGACTCGAGTTACTTAATTTTATAAATATTTATGTTCCAAGAAGAAATATTCGTGGAAGACAATTGTTTTATATTTCGTTGCACAGATATAATTACGGTTCAAATAACCCATTCTCAAGGTGTATGAAGATATTTAATGAACTTAAATTTAGTTAAGATATAAGTGTTGAAAGAAATATATTTAAATTATTGTTAATTGAAAATGTAATATAGGTTAAGCTTAGCAATCTGGAAGAGGTAACTCGATAGATGAATGAAATAAATAAATAAATAAATAAATTTAAAAAAAAAACTTTTATGTTTTTTGTTGACCATTAACCTTTGCTAGCCTTTGTAGTTGTGTTAATTAAGTGAGAATTTAAAAAAATTCTTACCCAGATACCATCCAAGATATTTAGTACACAAATTAAGACAACAAATTTATAAAGAAAACAAAAACACTTACCTAATACTTCTTGTAATTGATCCAGAATGATGTACTCGAATGAATTCATTACTTGTAGTTGCAATATGAAAATATGATTGCTTTTCATTTACAAAAAAAGTGTCAGGTACCCATATGTTTTTGATAAATTCTGATCCGACTGATAAGGTTTCTACTCCAGGTCTTTTTCTATATGCTAATCGAGGATCAGTCCAGAATTGACGAAAGTAAAAATCCAAAGTGAAGTCCTACATTCACAATAAAGTGAAAATTTGTTAAAAAGAAAAAACATAATGTTAGTACATGCTCGCTAAGATAATGCTAATTTTAGGTTAACTTAATAATGTTTAAGATTAAAAATAAATAAAAGAGGACATTAGCCGAAATAGAAGGTTTAAAACAATGCGATAGAGAAAGCAATTGATATAAACTATAACAAGATAATAAAATATAAAATACAAAATAACTAAACTAAACGTTCCTTACTTCAGAGATATAAAAACTAAACAAAAGAAGGGGTAAACATAATTAGAATCAGAATTAAGTAAAATGTATAATATTTCACCTAATCTTTTTCGAACTTTTAAAAAGCTTATTGTTTCTTTATTTAATTTTACAATCCATGCACCAAATTTATGAAATTCATATCAACAATATTTTGTTTCCATATATGTTTTAGACTTTTTTCATTGATTATAAGGCGTATGCTATTTAAAAATCTATGCTTAAGCGTCAATGCATCATGCAGAACAACATACACCAGCAAACAATATATTTTTAGATACGAAATAAATGTTTAAACCAGTCAACTCAAAATTAAAATTAAAAATCGTATGTGGAAAACATATTATGTTTACTGCTTTGAGGGCCTTTAAACACAAAATCACTGAAACTATTTGAAAGCCAAGGTTCTTTTTTTTTCATAATTAATACTTTAGATGATAATATTATAAAGAAGCAAGGGCCAAATAAACTGCTAGTTATTTTAGGGATTTTATTTAATTTAGTATATACTTATGTATAATAATCTATGGAGCAATGTTCAATTATTGAACACTCGGGAAAACAAGACAGGTTTTTAATTTATTACTGCAGTAAATCGCATTTATAAACAAAGTCACGTCATTTTGTGACCATTAGGTTCAAGGTATAGGGACAATATCAGCTTTTCTTCCTAGTTTACATATTATTAATTGAAAAATATAAATTTAAATTCTAAGATTTACGGTTTTGTATTATTGGCGTTGTGTATTCATTGCACCAAATAAAAAAAAAACGAATATGTTTACCAGCATCTAGAAGAATTCATACCAGAATCTAACAAAAAAAAATTGATTTGGTTTCCACTCGGGTTGTTCGCCAAAGAAAATTTCAACTCAATATTTAAAAAAAATACTTTATGGTTAAAATAAACATTATTATATATAAAAGTGAACAACAAAATAATTTTAAAAATCAGAAAAAAAATTAGTTACCTTTCATTTATTTGTAAACGGATAAAGGCACACACACAGATAATAAGAAGCACAACAAAACCTATAACGAATAGTATGTATTTATTTGTATGAGTGTACAATGTTCTGAGCGGTATTTTTTAAGGCGTTTGTTTCTCATGTTACTGTCTTAAAAAATTAAGCACTTGTGTCATAACTTAGAAGCTCGCATACATGTTGTAAAAATAAATAAATAAGTAAACAATCATTGCAGTGTCGCGTGTAGCGCTACGGCTGTGTTGGTATTATCGACTTCATATGAACAAAATTAATACGTCTTCCATTATTATTAATGAATCCAACATTTGCGTCTGGGATTTGGAAGTTATTTGAAGTAAAACCTAATCGACACTTGTTAATATCGGATACACTTGACAGATACTTAAAACAATTGCTGTGCGAAAGTGAAAGACAAAAACTTTTCGGATTGTGTAAAAATTATACTCTAACAAGTTAGTGTTTTTTTAAATGTTGAGATAGTTACATAGATAATAGATAACAAAACCGCATGTATCTACGTTCTCAGATCAGTAGGGTTGCAATGACGAAGGGATATTATAATAACACTTTTTAAGAACAAAGCAATGAATGATATCCCATAAAGTCATTAGCCACATAATAGAGTTTATTCTAATATGCAAAATTTGTATGCAAATGTGAAAAAAATTACCACTGTGAGTCGAAGTGTTTGAGTTATGTAATATTTTAAGCAATATAAGAAGCACCTTACACATGATTACAACGGTTATTATTCGTATAAATACACGAATATAAGATTCAATTCAATGTAAACTAAATCATTACAACAACAGCGGGATATTATCGACATATTCATTAAATTAAATATATTTGAACTCGAATTTCAAAAAGACAGATCCATCGGTTAGAGCAAATATAATATACAATAATACATAGCAAAACGGGAAAAATAAAAATTAAACTCTCTGAACCAGCAACGAACTGCGTTTCTCATGTCGTTAATTAAGAATTATAGAAAAGATTTTTTTGGAAACATTTTTATAGGGAAAATGAATAGCAGAATAATACTTTGCTGTTATTTTGAATTCGTAGTGTGTTCGGTGTGTTAATAAACCTACTTAACAGCAGTGAGTGATCGGTCTATTTTAAGATATGTAATTAATCAATTTTATTTTGTGAGCATTCATACCAACAAATCAATGTGTATTCAAAGAAGAAGGAAATCCTTTACAAATGACTATAATCAATTTTTTGAGATAACTAAGACTACATAAATTTATGATATAGCTGAAGAAATTATTGTTAAATAAATAATTGCACACATTATTTTGATCTTAATAAAATTGAATTATAATGTTGACTCCGGGAGTTGCCCAAATATATTTCTAGTATATATACGAAATTAATCATTAAAGCACATTTACCAGCACAGAGTCGCAAAGAATTAAGATAATATTTTGTTGATCGCTTTTATGATGAAAATAAAAATGTGTCTTACAAAATTAATGTAACGCTAACTGCGTGTTACTTCCATTATACATGAAGGCTTTGAGTATTGTATGTGTTGATAATTATTTAAACGCATGCGCGCAGCCAATGTATTTGGGACTGCTCTTTTTATATTACATACATATGTATATTGACAAATATGTGTAAATATATATATGCATGTATACAACTTTGTTTACACATACAAATCATTTAAAACAAAATAAAATATTTCACATGTGTTGGTTCAAAATGCAGTCTTTTCTGTATGCTCTTGTTTACATTACATTAATAAATAAATTACTTTATATCAAATTGTTGTACACACAAGATCTCAAAAGCATTCTATACCACATAATCAATGTTTATGCAAATTTAATATAATTTGATTCCTCAATATGTATTTGCACAAATATTTGATGGCATGTTAAATGTATGCTGTAAGGCCTTAGGTGAATTTGTTTAATTTTGTTTGTTGAAAAGATGAGTTCATTCAGTTAATGTACATGAATTGTTATGAAACAGGATGCAAAAAATTACTTGTACACAGTTAAGAGTTTAACAAATGAACAAAAATAAAAAACAAAATAAAATATTAAAATAATATCCAACTAAATTATTACAATGAAGTGTTAATTTTGGGATAAAAACACAAATAGTTAAATAATTATATAATATTGGAAGAGAGAAAGATTTATAGAGAAACAGAGTTTTGATTGAACAACATCTATAAGAAAATTCTGATTTAATAAATTGCATTGCTGTTTGATGATGTTAAATGTTAACTGTTTACGCATAAATTTTGAAATGTTTTCTATTTGTTTCAAATTTATGACAAAATCAAAACTAACCAACAAAAAATTACATTTAAATTTTAAATGCGTAGCAACTTTAAATAAAATAGTTATGTAAATCCCATTTTATTTTTAAAAAATAAAGTAATGTGGTGAAAATGCAATTTAGATTCTTTAAAATGTTAATTTTTATTTTTTTTTATTTTGTTTAATTTTATTGTTACGTATGTACCATAAGAACTTCCGAAACCGAACTGATACTGAGGACATACATAGTGACTCCAACCTCCACAGGGGGACCTGGAACATATACACACACGTTTTTTCTTCTAATTAATAACTTTAAACAGTTGTTGGATATAAAATGTTTGTTACTGTTTATATGTTTGTTTTCGACAGAATAGTTAGTATTTTTTTGAAATAGTGCTTGCCAATTTATTTTTATAGTTTTAGAAAGCGAGTCCTAATTGGGGTACAAATGAATAGATTCATTTATAAAATTAAATTAAAATGTTGATGACGCGCGAATGAAAACCAAATCAATCTGCAGGAATATTTCCCTTATATATATATATATATATATATATATATATATATATATATATATATATATATGTATATGTATATGTATATGTATATATATGTATACCATTGTCAAAACCATTTCTTCTTTATTTAACACGTTGCAGGTTGTAGTTATATTTTTATCGTTTTTAAAATATCATGAAATTTATGGGGCCACAAATGGTTTTATTGGGCATGTTGTTCACACTCGAAGCTACTTATTGAATAAAGTTATATTTGAGATAAATGCCAACACATAATTATTTCTAGGTTTTTTGATTGGAAAAGGTTTGACGGAAATCGTTTTGTAAATAAATAAATTTTTATTACGCTTTCCTAAATTTTATTTCAGAATATTTTATAACCTTCCTACAAATTATGACTGGGAAATTAGATTGCTTCATTTTACTAAGCTTAAAATATACATGTATTCTAAACTGTTAACAGTAAATTAAGTCCAAGATTTCAACTTCTTTGAAAACGCTAAACTAATATATATTTATAAATAACATACGTTATACACAACAGCCCCAAACCTTTGCAACTATATTCAGAAAACAAAGAAAAAAATCGGAGAAATCATATTTTGCAAAAATAATATAAACCACCTAAGCTCTTCTCACAAGTATATAAGTACTTCAATTCAACTAATCTTCAAAATATATTTTGCTTGCTTTCAAATTCCAAATTATATTGTTTCATAAATTTGTATCCGCGGTACATATTAATCTGTACATATATATTGTTTTTACGTAATGAATTTTACAGATATATTTTTATGTTTCCACTATCTCACAGTGCTAATTAATTATATTAGCTATGCTAAGTAGCAACTATGTATAATGCATTGAAATTATATAGATCGTAAATTAAATACAATTATTGTAACCATCGTCATTAACACAACCAGATGTAAAAAACATTTAAATGAATGGTCAAAAAGGAAAACGAAAACACAAACAGAATAAAAATATCAACAAAAAATTATAAATAATAAAATAACAATTGGAAAACTTGAGACAACTTCTAACAAAAATCAAAACAAAGTTCAAGTACAAATAATTAAGAACAAAAATATGTTTCGTGTATGAACAAGGTAAGAGGTACATGGTCTAATTTGTACCATTTTCACTTCAGACAGCGAGCTGATCGATAGCACATACATGGTGACTCCAACTTCAACCGGAGGTCCTGAAACACGAATAGAATTTAGCTATTCTTTCTTTTTTTATGTAAAGTGTGTAATTTTTTTGTTTGTTGTGTTTGGGATATACAAAAAAAATTTCTCCTATCATTAGAAATAATAAAAAAATATTTTGATAGATTTTGTAACCTTTATAGAAATAAAATAAATTATTAACAATAAAAGTATGTTTCTATTTCACCGATTAATTTGGTCATATTTTCATTCTGAATACATACAAATAAAACAAAACAAAAAAAATCAAACAATCAGTTGCTTAAATTATGAAACTATTTCTATATATTCTTTAAAATATTTGGCTTGCGTATTCCATGTCATATTTTTTAAATGTTTTCTTCTTATTTGCTATTGAAAGAGGTTTGTTAAATTTGAATACATACCTCCATAGTTTGGTCTTACTCTTTTGTCGTAGCTTACACTAAAGGAATCCAATATAGCGGATATGTTGACATCGCCCAACATACTCCCGCCACCCGTCCTAAAATTAAAATTATAAATTAAATTATATTGTTTTATTTAAAAAAAAACTGAATATAATAAATTAGTATATTAGTAATGACACAATTACAAAAATACACTAGCTTACAGCTGTATTTATTTTACTACATACAGAAGTAAATTACTGCTCAAACAATTGGTTATTATTAAAATAAAAATTAGAACATTAATTTTACTTGTTTTAGTTTTTAGCATAGGATTAAATATATTGTTAAAACATGTATTCTTTAACCAGTTTATGTAGAGCATATAATGGCACGGGCTCAGTGGCCCGACGGTTAGTGCGATGAACTGCCGCGCAGACGGTCTGGGTTCGACTCCCAGCCGTAGCAACACCTAAATGATTTTTCACTGGCCCTCCTCTCGTGATGATCTGACAAATCATCAGAGTAGTATCAATTTTAAAGAAAAGCTTATCTCAAATTCGCCGTTCGGAGTCTGCATAAAACAGGGGGTCCCACCATCGTGCAAAGAAATACACACGCACACATGATTGGTTGTAAGAAAGCTCGTCCCTGGGTACTGCGGAGTCTGTTGCGCCAAAAATTTGTATTTTTTTGGTAAAAGCTCTATGTTCAACAATCAATATAATATGTATCATATATGTTTCAAAGCCAATAAATTGAAATATGATTTTTAATAAACAAATTCTTAAAAGTTTATTTCAACATTCATTTTGTTTAAATAATATTTTACGTTACTATACGCATATGTATCAAATTATTCGAAAATTTTTATAAAGATTAAAATAAGTTTGCTAAATCTTGTACACTCAATATCCACTGTATTGCATATATATGGACATTTTGAATATTGCAATCAAACAGATCAAAACGTCCTCAATACGCTAAAAAAATATTTTCTATTATTAAATCATTTTGTATGTACATATTTGCTTTACATAATTTAAAGTTGTGCGCTCTTATGCAATCGTAGAGCTGATTTAATACACTTACCTAACTTTTTGGAAAAGTTCTTAAGTTTTACGAAGTAAGTGTAAAACACAAGGGATACAATGTGCGATCAGAATCCTGTCGAGCTAAACAAGGAAAGATTGTAGTTAAGACACATTCGATGTTAAGAATATGGAGGAAATACTTCTTCAGACTGTTAAACGACTGTGGTATAAAATCTTCCGCTGTCAGGCATAACATCATTTATAGAGACGGGATATAAACAGTCATGTCTTGTTTTGGTATACCGCCCGAACTCGTCCGTCTTTGCAGGATTACGATGGAGAATTCTCGCTGCTCCATCGGGTCGGAAACGATTTCACCGACGCATTCGATACTACAGAGGATTTAGGCAAGGCGACGCACTGTCATGTCGCTTCTTAAGCATCATCCCGAGCCAACACCAGAGACAAAATCTTCCACGAATCGGTGCAACTACTAGCATACGCTAACGATATTGACATCATTCAACGGACTCAACGTTTGCTAGTTCAGAGAAGGAAGCGGGAAAATTGGGTTTAGTAGTAAACGAGGGTACGAATGTTTTACAGGAATTTGTCGACCTCTACTCCGCCATTAAACCTGATAATAACATCTCATCAGAAATTAAACGAAGAATTACTTTCAACCAACCGCTGTTTCTTAGGCTTAAAGTGAAATCCTCACTGGAATACTAAGGAAACCCTTTTTAAGACCCTGATTATCCTAGCCCTGCTCTACGGCGATGAAGCATATACCATGTCAATTGAATACAGATCTATAGCACGACATATTAATCGATGGTGAAGTAAACAAAATTCAAATCAATTTATTAATTTCAGTTGTATTATTACATCAAGTTCTATACTATATTTCATGAATAAGTACATCAGATTGGATTGCATACAATTAATATCCCTAATATTTACTGATCTATGGCTGATCCATTACGTAAGGCCAGTTATATCAATCAGGAAAACGTATATGTATAAGGAAAATGGGGAACATGACATTTGGAACGTGAATTTGATATAACTTTACTAAGCAGCGAATCTTTGAAGTAATTTATTTACGAAATAAATAAAAAAAATCATTTTCTAAATAATTATAAATATTATAATGTAATTAATTGATAATTTTAATTCAATGGATTTATTTTCTAACATTTTTTTTTTAGAAATTTTGTACACTCAAGGGGTTATGAATGTTCTTTAAATGTTTTACCACTGTATTAAAGTTTAGAGGGACAAGAAAGAGAGTAATAGGAAAGATTTGGGATGTAGTGGAAATTAATCCATGGGTGGTGTCCGAAGTAACTTCGGGGAGTCAATGTTTTTGTGTTCGTTATATTCGTAGAACATTCAAGTTGGTGTATACTTTTTATGAGTACCTAAGGCACTTTTTTAATTCTTTAAATTATAGTCACGGATTTTGGCTTTAATCGAACGCGCTGCCTTGCACTCAAAGGCGAACATATTACCACTACATAGCGGCTACCAGCAATTTTATGATTCTAACACACTGGGTAAAAACGAGCTTCTCAAGCGACCCGGCGCATTGCCAAGCAGAGGATAGGGGGAGCCTCAGCAGAAGTATGAACACTTCACTGGATCCCAAAGACCTCGAGTAGCACCTATCCTATGGTAAAAGTCAGGAAGAAACAAAAAGTCACATAAGGACACATGTGGAGGCATGAATAAAGAAGAAGCTAAATATAAATCTGCCCCCAAATCCTTCTCAGATGCTACTTAATACTCATAGCTCAAGTGGATAAAAAACAAATAACCCGGCGATACAAAGAATGCACAGGAGAAACATAGCGCATCAGGACTATCCTACAGGGACACTATGGCCCAATGAAAGGTCGCTATCATGCACTGCTGTAAAAGTAACGACAAAATTAATACCCTTAATGATTCGATACTTTTGCACTAACTACCCGTTACAAATAATTCGTTAATTTCCTTACTTTCCCCACTAGGGGAGCTGAACATATTGCCAAATCTGTCATTATGGGTTTAAGGTGCATCCAAATCGTTCTTAAGCATGCTTAAGCCGCGTCTGCATTGTGAAGCCATAGATTTAATACGGATCACCTAGATGTAGCCTTTACCCAGGAACCATATATTTATAAGGAACAGATAAAGGGTCTCTCAGGTGAGTTACTCTCCTATTCCGTAAATGAGAGAAGACCTAGGGCTTGTTTTATGTTAAAAAAGAGTATAAAAACTATTCCAATCCCAGAAGACATCAACAAAGATATGGAATCCTTAATAGGTAAGCTACCCACTGAAGAAATTAAGCCAGGTGCAGTTAAATGATCAGCCTACCTAGCAGGTGACTCCTCTGAGCTGGACTTCCCTCCACTGCAAGACTATTGGCAGAAGAAAACACTAGTTAATCATTGGGTGTGATGCGAATTCTCACCATACACCATACAAACTGGGTTAGCTGAAAGGTAAATAAAAGATGTAAGTCTCTCTCAGAATTTATTTACAAAGACAATTTCGCAACCATAAACTACGGGAATACCGCAGCCTTTATAAAAAGAATTAGGGAATGGGTCCTTGATCTCACTCTATGCACCACATTAATAAAAACAAACTTTATTAGGAACTGGCATGCTTTCTCGGAAACATCTGTGTCGACAAATTGTCAAATTTGTGTTGACTTACTAGTAGGTTCCCAAATTTATAAACCCTATAGACAGCCCAGATCCACAGATTGGGACACTTACAGAAGAGAACTCATAGATTCTACGGCTAACTACTATAGAAACATCAGATATATTGACAGCCTGGAGCTTGGCTGTGAAGATCTCAAAGTTGTAATTAAGTCCGCCTATCATCAAGCCTGCCCAGAGAAAGAAAAGTCAAATCAAAGTAACCGCTATACTCCCTGTTGGAATAATATACTCCCCAAAAAAAATCCAACAGAAAACTTTTTGACAGAGCGAAACGCAATGGAAAATGGGCCATATCAGAAATCATATTTATACAATAATGGCATACATTTTCCTTCTAATAAAGCCAAGTTGATGGACATTATAACAATTTTCTTGCGTAATATTTCAATTCAAAGTTCAATACCTCTATAAAAAATACCTTTTACAAACATATATTCCGGAATTTGAATTCAGTTGCTAAACATGTGAATGACAATGATTTTTTGTTATTGGTCAAAACTGAAAAATCGGTCAAGCCATTTGTTCTAAAGAGACATAACGGACGGAATTCCAAAATACACTTTTGTGGGTTTGCCTATCATCGTTATGTAAGATTAGATTAAATTAGATTAGGTTAGGGAGTTGGAAGCAAGTTACAATATCACCTCGGCCACAGTTGGGCCTGTTATGAAGAATCCTAGTAAATCTTTGAGTGGACTGTCATTAAGTCCTCTGCCTCTAGGTAGTATTTACCTGTATAGTATTAACGTCAACACCAGTAATATGATTAGGTAGTTACAGGGACACAGGATGTGTTCTGCTGATTCTTCGTCCTCGTTGCATTATCTGCAAGTGTTATCTTGAGTTAGATGTAGAAGTGTTTGCCATGAATATTTTGGCTTGTCTGTTATCTTCAGTATTAGTCCAGTAACGAATGGCCCTGTTTTTTTAGCCATATTTAAATATGGAATTTAGCAGTGCTGATGGGTGGTCCACTTTCATGATGCGAATGGTCTTGGCATCATGAACGTTGATGCCGATCTTTTTCCGGCTAGTACTGCTGTTTCGTTGCCTACGTATCCACTGTGTCCTGGCACCCAGATGAAATGTACTCTGTTTGTGCTGGCTATCGATGTGAGTAGTTGTCTCGTAACTTTGTAAGGCTTGTGCAGATGAACGTTTTCATTTTAACAACGTATTCTAGCTACAAATCCTTCATTTTTGTTTACCCATCTGTGTACCATACATGATAATCGTTGGCAAATGTTGGTTTATTCTGTTCCCAATTCTGACGATTGGGAATATTACCTTGAAGTTTCCATAACAAATTCAGGATGGATAAGCATGGAGTTATCGGCATTATCAGATATGAGCATGAAAGCATTTGTCATGGCTTCTTTCTTTATCTGAAGATGTAGAGGATAAGTTCGAGCGCTGCAGTCGGAGTTGTTCTCATTGCACAAGTTTGTTCAGCTTGTCTTGTGTTGACTTTTGTTTAGTTTTTCGCAACCATGCAGGAGCTGCATATGGACAATTGGTCTGATTATGGCTGTGTAAAGCCAAGGCATGATTTTAGGGTTGATACCCCAGCCTTTACCCATTGGACTTCTGCTGGTCCACAGAGAGCCTGGCATTGTCTATGGTTTTTTTTAAGTGCGAGTTCCAAGTGAGCTTTTCATCCCAGGTATTTGACTTGGTACTTTTTTTTGGGGTTGACAGCTAGGCAAAGTTTCTTGCACCAGTCAGCAACGTGGTTTAGTGGCCTTTGTAGGAGTTCTGAGACTGTTTGTTCGGATTTTCTTCTGATTATGATCCCAATGTCATCGGTATATCCTTGGACATAGAAACCATCATTGCTGAGTATGTTAAGCAGCTCATTTACTACGATGGACATTAGCAGAGGGGATAAAACACCTCCAATTGGCAACCTTTCGCAGCCGTAACGATGTTTCATTGCCTAATGTAGCATTTATATTTCTACCGTTAAGCATGTACTTTATCTATTTACATATGGTACTGTATACGCCTTTGTTTTGGATGCATCTGTCTATTTGGGCATGTTCAGTGTTGTCAAAAGCTCCTTCGATGCCAAGGAGCAACCCACAGCAACTTCTTTGCCCGTTAAGCATTAAAGAAAAAAAGGAGATGAGGCTATTTGGATGGTAAGATTTTGGGTAGACAACTTGGTCTACAACCAGTTTTTGGTATTAACTTGACTGTTACCTCTCTCCAGCTTTTTGGTTTGTAACCCCGTGCAAAGCTATATCTGAAGATGTTTTTGAGAAACGGAGCTATTAATGCGCTGCATTTTTGTAGAAGTGCTGGGAATATTCTATCTTCACCAGGGGTCTTAAAAAGGGCAAATAAGTTGACGGCCCATTTTAATTTTCTTTCATGAAAAATTTCCTTTGACCTTTCCCAGCCCATTCATGTTGATCTATTTTCTCTTCTCTCAAGTGAGCGATCACGTGAATCTGGTGTTGTTATGTGTTGTGGAAAGTGGGTTTCGTCTAAGAGCTGTATCTGTAGGCCATTTTCCGTATAAGACCCATTATTATTTTTCATTAATCATATTTGATACGTGTGCTGTTTTGATAGAATTCTGTGGATAAAAGCACTGCTTCGAGTATCAGAGAGATCTTGTCAGAACTTTTTCCATGATTCACGTTTTACTTTTCTCATCTGTAGGTTATACTTAGTTAGTCTTTGAATCACTAACTAAAACTAACTAACTAACTAACACACTGCAACTTCACAAAAGTCAACACAAGACAAGCTCAACAAACTTCAAAGACTAGCTTGTGTATGCACAACGAGCGCAATGAGAACAACTCAGACTGCGGCGATCGATGTTATCCTCTACATCTTCAGATAAAGAAAGAAGCCATGACAAATGCTTTCATGCTCATATCTGATAATGTCGATGACTCCAACCAAATCCATCCTGAATTTGTTATGGAAGCTTCAAGGTAACATTCCCAATCATCAGAATTGGGAACAGAATAAACCCACATTTGCAACGATTATCATGTATGGTACACAGATGGACAAAAAACAAATATAGGCCTTGTAGCTGGAGCATACGTTGTTAAAACAAAAAACGTTCATTTTCACAAGCATGGAAAAATGTAACTCCGTATTTCAAGCAGAAATTTTTGCTATAGAAATATATCTCAGAGAAAATAAAAAATAAAACAGGGCCAATCGTTACTGGATGGACATTGTCATGGACATTGTCAAGTCAAAAAATACCTCATGACTACCTTGAGGCAGAGGACATATCTGACAGTACACTCAAATATTTACTAGGATTCATCATAATAATCCCAACTGAGCGACTCCACATTTCCCCAAAGAAAATAATCCAATGGTGTCAAATCACATGAGTTTGGTGGCCAATTGACAGGTCCATTCCGCAAAATTATGCGCTCATCGAATGTTTCCTTCGATAAATCGATTGTGACATGCGCTATGTGACATGTAGCGCCGTCTTGTTGGAACCACATCTTATCCATATTCATGCCATCCAATTCGGAAACAAAATAGTCGGTTATCATGACCATATACCGGTCTCCATTAACTGACTCTCCAGCATAATTTCGGAAGAAGTATGGCCCAATGACTCCACCAGCCCAAAGAGCACACCAAACAGTCAGTTTTTGTGGATGTAATGGCGACGGGCTCAATGGTGCGATGGTTAGTGCGATGAACTGCCGCGCAGAAGATCTGTGTTCGATTCCCAGCCGTAGCAACACCTTAATGTATTTTCACTGGCCCTCCTCTCGTGATGATCTGACAAATCATCCGAGGAGTATCAATTGTCATGAAAAGCTTATCTCAACTTAGCCGTTCGGATTCGGCATAAAACAGGAGGTCCCGCCATCGTGCTAAGAAATACACACGTACACATGAATGGTTGTGAGGCTAGGCCCTGGGTACTAACGAGCCTGTTGCGACATACATTTTTTTTAATGGCCTCTCAAGGGTCTCATATTGGTTCTCTTCACTCCAAATGCGGCAATTTTGCTTGTTGGCGTAGCCATTCAACAAAAAATTAGCCTCATCACTGAACAAATTTTGCGATGAAAATCAGCATCGATATCAATCTTATTTTCGGCCTATACAGCAAAAACACGACGCATTGCATGGTCTCGCTGCTTTAATTCTTGAACACGCTGGATCTTGGAAGGTCGTAGGCCAAGCCAATCTTCCATAAGTTGATGGACAAAGCTATAATTGCTGTACAAGGTGGCGAATCGATTCATTCGGGTCCTCTTCAACACTTTGCTCTACAGCGGCAATTGTTTCTTCGGTTCGCGGTGTTCGAGGTCTCTGCGGATGCGTATTATCATATAGAGTAAACGGGGTGCAAAACCGATCCATGGTTAACCGAATATATAGCTCTGATGGGCGATTATTTCGACCATAAAATGGACGGAGCTTGCGGTTAACTTCGCGAATTGAACCATTATTTTCGAACCATTAGTTTTGAAACAAATGGACATATTTCCTTATGTAACCTAAACCAAAACTATTATTTTTATTTTATTGAAAATAATCTGGGTATGTTCTTCTGTTTTTTATAGAAACAATACGTAATGTTTAACCGTTATGTGGGAGGTAACGAAAATAATTACCTATCCAAATCCATCCTTAAATTAAACATTGCCTAAAAATGGGATTGCATAACATTTTATGTGGTTTATAAATTGAAAACGACATTTTCACCAAATCTTGTTCAGATAAAAACGACATGCTATGGAATAGGCTTTATACACACATTTTTTTAAGGAAAAGGCCCCCAAAACTGGGCGTGGGTTGGTATGACAACATTTGGTATTTAAATCATTTACTAAATACCAAATGTTCACATTATTACTCTCAAAATATTTTCATCAAAAGTTTTTTTAAAAATTCATAAAACCGTACAAAAAATTGTGTTTTTTTTTATAGACATCAACCCAAAAAGTGGGCGTAGTAAAAAAGTGTATATTGATGAAATATAGGCACTAAAAATGTCTTGATATCTTGCTCAGACATTTATTTTTTTGTAATTTTTTTTATTTATTAGAATATTAATGTACAATTTAAAATTGTTACAAAATATATTTGATAAGAGCAAACTAGCAGCAAAATCTGAAAAATGGGAGTGGAGCAGATGGATTTCAAAATGTTTACGATTAGTCTGTAGGCATACCAAAGGAGCCTATATGCCAAATATTATTATTCTATGGAATGGGGTATAAACATAATGAGAAGGCTACACTAAAAATCTTGTTTGGATTTAGAAAATGCTTACGCGTAATCTATAGGCAAACAAAATTTAAGGCCTCAAAATTCAGACAAACTGACACAAAGACAGAAATGGCTAAATCGATTCCGGTAGCGATTCTGAGTTAGTTACATCAATTAAAATTATTTCTCAATGGTTATTGTAGAACGGGGGCTTTAACTTCGCCATTTTCAGTGGTTGCAACTCTGACTTTGTAGTCAATCGAGCTTATTTTTACCTCCAAGTGGTAAATATCGGATACTGTTCTCACCCAACCGGATGTGACTTGCAAAACGATAAATGCGAGTGTTCATAACAAGACGAAAAACAGCAACACTTTAAACCAGCTGCCCAGGCGAACCTAGATGAGCTGCTTCGACATATTTTAGTTTAGTGAACTATGTTATTCCCCAACATAAGCCGTTTATGCGCTCACGCTACGATGGAGGAAAAAAGACGATATGGCTAAAGATCGCTTCTACGAGGTCCTTGATAAAACCGATTAGCGACTACCGAAGTACGATGTTAAAATCGTGCTGGGAGATTTTAACTCAAAAGTCTAATATCGAATCAGTCACCTAACTTTTTTGCAGCCAAGTTAAAAGTGAGCATTTTCACCACGCCACAATAAGCCAGTATCGATTATGGAATAACAAGGGCAACGATGCCAATAAGCCATTAGATCAACCGCAACTGATGTGCTAGGTTTCTCGCTCCCCCAGCAAGAAATTTTTGGTTTTATAAGGAATGCCGACAAATGCTTGCAGCCAAGAACGAGGCCTAAAAGGCTAAGCTGCAGGTGAAGACGACAGCTGCCGTTGAGCTCTATAAGCAGAGAAGAATGGAAGAACACCGGCTTTTCAGAAAGAAGAAAAAATAACATGAAAATAGCGAGATCGAGGATATAGAGGGTGCTACTCTAGGAACTATATTGGCAAGTTTTACCAAAGTGTAAAATGTCAAAGCCAAGGATACAAAGCTCGAACAGAGTCCTATTAACAAGGAAATGTTGTATGTGGGACACAGAAGTGGTTGAGGATATGGAAGAAACATTTCTGCAGATTGTTAAACAACGATGACGAACAATATTCCGCTGTCTAAAAAGCTAAACCTGCTGACCACCTGACCTGAGTGAAGATGGGATAGCAATATCTTAACTCAAGCTTAATAATACTGCCGGAAATGAATTACCGCTGAGCTTCATAAGGCCGGCGGAGATGACGTGGTAAGTAACATTCATCAACTCATGAGCCTTATCTGGCCGGATGAAAATATGTCTGAAGAATGGAACCTCAGCATCGTTTGCACGATCCACAAAAAAGGGGATCTTCTGAGCTGCGCCAACAAAAGAGGCATAAGTCTCCTCAACATCGCCTGCAAACTGATCGGTCGTTATCAGTGTGGTTTTTGCCAGAAAAGTCCACAATTGATCAAATCTTCACACTTCGGCAGATATTGGAAAAAGCCCAAGAAGTCCAAATTGATACCCACCAACTATTCATCGATTTTAAAGCCGCAGACGAACAATACAGAGCTTTGTCTAGGTTTGGTATACCGAAAAAACTCGTACGCCTGTGCAAGCATGATCGAGTATTCTCGCTGTTCCATCCGGGTCGGAAACGACATCAACGACAAGAGGCACAATCTTTAAAAAAAAAGACAGTACGTGTACTAATCAAACGAGTGCTGGGTGCATGACTGGGTCGTACGCAACTTTTTCTTTCACCACGAGTGAATTTGACGTTTTTAATAATTTGGCCAATATACACAATAATATTTATTTTGATTAATGATGCTAAAATTGATACAAATAATGTCGAAATGTGATTATAAGAACGTTTATTCCGTAATTGAAAGGAATCGATATCCAAGGGAATAATAATGATTTTCCGTTATTGGCCAAAACTGAAAGTTTCGTTTAGTTATAATTGGACCAAAACCAATTATGTGGAATTCATGAAAACAGTTATAGTAGTTTATATATTAAATCTCATTCAGTTTGGCAAAATAGTTTGCGAGAAATCGACATTTTTCTTTATATGGCCTTTATGCAAAAATCCGTTATGTGGATTTTCTCGTAAAAACCGGCTATACAACATGGCTTAAAGGAAACAAAAAAAATGGCCAAATGGTCGTTTAGGCTAAAGAGACCAGTACGGACAGACGGACCGACAAACCGACGGTAGGAGTTCCAAAAATTCAAAGATCCTAACATCCATTTAATGTATAATCATTATAATGACCTGTCTCGAAACTGATTTTAACCTATATTTGAAAATGGAGAATGTCTGACCCAGATTCTTACAATGTGATAGTGAAAAATTGCCAAAAATGAAAATAATATGTACCATGGTTTCCATGCCTACCATAACTATATTTCAGATAGTTTCTATGACAATATTGCTATAATAATGAAGATTTTCTTTGTTTATGCAAAGTCAGCGTGTCATACACGGGAGACATCTATCAAACATATAACAACATGAAATTATGCTCAGAAATGCGTATTCATCTTAAACGCAAAGTTTAAAACGAAAGAAGGAACTTATATTTTCATAAATCACACTCACGGAATTCACTTATGTTGCAATTTATTTGCACATCAAGCAGTAAAAATAGTATATTTTATTCGTTTTACAAAAAAAAAATTGTTTAATGAACGGTTATTAGGCGTTGGTATACACCTAATTTTAATATTTACTGGAAAGATGTACCTAGAATAAATCACCGACAAAAAAAGAAATGTCTAAATGTAAGTGTAAAGGTAACAAAAACACGAACATAAAACACTGGGTCAATCGAATACATGTTGGGAGTATATTCCAGTGGAATATGCCATACATCTACATGAGAAAATGTTGCAATGTAGTATCTAAAAGCTAACGTATATGTGTATAAAAGCTTTATCCTCGGAGAAAAAGTTGGCACTTGAAACATTAATTTGAGAAATATTAACAACGCTTAAGAATTATATTAATACCTTCTTAAAGCTGAAGCTGACGAATAAAAAGAACATCTCCCTTCGTTTTGCATTTAAAATCAATTGTTCATATGCGAGCGCATTAAAAGCACTTACAAAGGAAGTGCATCCTTATGCTGCTGACATACTTGTTCTTGGCGTCGTCTATCGATAAAATCCGAAAGGGTATACTTTAACGATGCTACTTGAGATAATTCACTTAAAACTCAAGAAGAAAGCAAAAATGTTGTCTTTCCATTGCAAGAACCAAGTAGGTCCTTAAGTTTTCTTCAAGATATACTTAGAGCATAGAGGGTCACAAAAGTGATCATAAGTGTGGTAAGAAGATTTAATGAGTTAACAATGAAATGAACTTGTATACGTAATGAAAATGGAAAATAGCTATACGAATATGTAGTGAAAACTATTTTTGTCGAAAGGTGTCAAATACTTAATAACTTTAGTTACTTATGCAGCACATACATGCATATGTGTAATGTATACAATTATGTGAATGTTTGCACTTACGCTGCATCGACTGAAGCCAATTTCTTTGAAGGTTCCTGCAGTATGAAAGCTAAGTTGAATGCCACCCATAGAGTAATTAATCGAGCTCTTGGCAGCGCTATGCTGAATTTTTCTATTATCGATTTACTCATTTTATGTTTATTTGTATCCTTATTACGTGTTCGGTGTTTTAAAGCGAGTAAAATAAACGTTGAAAAAATTGCCTAGAAAAAGGGATCTGCCTCGAAAGCCTCTTTGTGCGGATGAACTGATTCCACTTCTCAAATTGGTGTTCTACTAGTACGACGTCTTGTTTGGTAACTCTGTCTCCAACTGCGTATCACTGTATCCCTTATACAGTACAACAACACTTTGTCATCCAATTACGTATGCCCACAAGTTCATCTCACCGCCTGCAGGTTTCCAAGTTTATTTTAGTATTTGCGTTGAATAGGTAGAATCTGGGATTTTTAAAATTCCCCATCATAATGTTGTTGTATTCCATTTTTTATCATATCACTTTTTTTTTATTTTTTTTTAATTGCTATTTGTATGCTTTTCTTCTTTTTCTGTTTATTCGCGTTTGTCTGTTGTACGCACTTTCATTGCATCACACCTTCGAGCAATCATTATTATTTGTTATAAACTTTTATATTTATCCATAAAAAACACTTTTTAGTTTTTTGATTTATCTAAACATTTTTGAGAGGATGGAAAATAGAATTCACTACGTAAATGCTAAGTGTAAACGGATAAATCAGAACATCAGGAAAACGATGAAACCTGGGCGGGACACATGAACACAAAAAATGTAACGTACTTAATATACACACAGCAAAGAGTATAGTAGCAGCAAAAAATGTGAAGATATGTGTGTCTAAGGACTACAAAGCTTTACAATCACACAGAAAACAGACGAATAAGGTCATTATTGTATTTATTTTGTGTGTTTTTGCATTTCTTCTCTTTTCCATTTCTTGCCCTCTCTTTGTTATCGTACTTTTCATCTAGCCTTTAAAATCAGGATTTCGGGAGGAAAGCTCAGCATAATAAAAAAAAATATAAATATGAATTGATAAAATTATGATTTTCATATATGCATATTAGCAAAAACAAATAAATATACAAAATCAAAAAGCATAAAAGGAAAATGTCAATCGAATAATTATAACAACGCCTTTTTTAACTGATATCCTTTTTATGCCGTTAGGTACATGAAAGTTCTATTTTTTTTGTAAAAAAACTCGTCTTAACATTTTATGATATCTAAACATAAAACAATCTAAAATAAGGTAGGTACTGAGGAAAGCTCAATATGTATTTTTCTATATTTTTTATTTTGTTTTCTTCACTGTATATTTCACGGAACTATTTGTTTTAAAAAATTGGTTAATTTATATCAAATCACTGAAATATCAATTAAAATGTATTTATCCACTTAATTTTGTTTATAGAAGAAACTATTGTTACCAAATATCTTCATTTTTATGGTTGAATTACTTTTTATACACCACCGATACACATATTTTTAGTAAGATATGTTTTCTAAAAACTATGTTTAGTTTGCAATTTTCCTTTTGTACTATTAAATCATTTAAAAATATATATTTAAACCAAAAAAATATATATTTAAACCAAGTATAATATTTTTTTTACACAATAAAATGACAGAGATAAGCCTCAAGTTAAAAACAAGCGAATTTGCAGAGCCCGACTGCCCCAGAACTTACATCACGAAGAAATTTCAGGGTGCGACCAGGCAAATTTTACTTTAGACTCCCGAACGAAAACCCATACAGAGGAGATAGGAAAACACACAATCACATAACTTCTACACAAAAGCTATCCTTCTGTACACAATACCAAATGCGGCGAGGACGCTATCACGCAAGCACAATCTAAAACTCGATATGTACTCAACTTCAGCATTTAAACCAAAACATCTTGTTTTTTCATCGTCGTCATTATTATCATTGCCATTTTTATTATCCACTCTAATGCTGGATATATGGGTTGAGTGAGAAAGTGGTCCACTGTTATGTTTTTAGTCAGGACGGCACGGATATCCTTTTTACATTTATATAAATGTTGGAAATGTTTTGTACTGAAGTCAAAGCTATTTTGCACATTGTCGTTGATTGAAAGCTTACACTAAAAATTAACAAGTCGTCGTTGTTTCCCTGGACCCATGAATACATCTTACGCCCCTAGGAATAAATTCTGAAACTTTACTTCAATTGCAAGTTTACAAAAAGATGACACACTTCAGATATTAGAAATATAAAGGGAGTTTTTATTCCCAATTCTCAAAGTGTGCACGTACTAGCCCGTTTGTAATCTGCGAGTATTTATTCCAGTGTAGGTATGCAACAGAAAAGCAAAAAAAAAATGTTATGTTGTCGTCAGTACTTTTGCCTGTTTGGTCGAGGAAGCTTGTTGGTGTTGTTCCCTTTTTTTATACACGTCACTTGTATCAGGTCTTACAACTCCTCATAAATGTTTAAAGAATAAGAACGCGCAAGCGTTTAACCCGGGAATTTCCTTACGGAGAGCTCCTAACAGTAGCAGCTCTCTGCGATACTTTTATTGATTTCCTCTACTGCAAAAACGTATTCTATGCACAGAATGTGTTTAATGTTCGTTCAACAATAACAACAATTTTGTTGGGCCCATCCTTTCTGCAAAAGAGAGCGCAGAGTGACATACTCAAATATAGGTGTTTACGTATACCTTTTTTATCCTTAACGTGGATGCTAGTTGATCACGATGATGTTTTGCGTTGATGGATAATTATGGTATTCATGATGGCAAAACATGTGTGCTATATGACGTCATAACAAATTGTATAATTTTCACTCATAAGCTGCTCAAGCGTTTGACCTCATGTTGCTATGCTATATGCAAGTCCCAAGGTATTTGTGAGCTTTTATCCCTGAGTGTAGAATGGTCTGCATTACGTATAAGAATACCAAATATAAGACGGTCCGAATCGAAGCATATATTTAGGTATGTATGTATTGATAAAAGCCTAACATAAGATTTTGAAAAAAAAATATTTTTATATAGACAAATAAAAATTATTTCGTTTAAAAATGAGTATAATACGAATAATTTTTTATTTAACCTTATATATTATGTATGTATTTAGTTTAACAATATTTTCTGAATTTAAAACATTGAAGCTTTTACATTTCCCATAACTAAAGCACTTTTATGGATAGATGATAGTTCATACGTTTCGCGCCAGACAGCAGTAAGTTAGTAAGCTTAGTAAAACGGATAAAATAATATGTTTCATATTTTATGAAAAACATTTTACAAATAGTAATTGAACTGGGAAATTGAAAAACTGAATGATAAACGCGTAGTGTATAAAATATTAAGCCATTAAGGGGATCATACAATGTACACGCACTTCACTTCGATTTTGATAAATTTTAACTGAAAAAGAAAGAGTAACTCAAAATAAAGCAATCTATTTTTGGCATTCAGACAAACTAAACTGTAAGTTTCCCTTCTTCAAATTTGTTTAACAAATCAGCACCGTGCTTTGGGCTACCCTACGTATTATATTTATATCCAACCTGAAATAAAAAATAACTTTAAACTTTGGTAGGTACCAGCATTAGATTTGATGAAAAACTTAGGAACGTTTTTGTTCGCCACACCAATAGATGGCGCCAAAGCACCAATAACTCAATGGCTCCCAATTTACTGGCAAATTCAATGTGGCAAAAATAACATCATCCTATTAGAAGATGCAATAATTTTCTCAGTTGGCGGCAAATGTCAATTCTATTTTGACATTTATGAAGTAAAAAGATACAAACAAAATACACATTAACAAACATGAATCGCTGTCCTTCTAAAGAACGCGGAATAATAGTTTAGATTTTTTCGATTACCTCATCGGTTACAAGACAATTGTTTGGGAAATTCCCTGCTGCAGCCTACATAAACCACCCTAGACTAACAACTTTACGTATAACAAAGACAGGTAGGTGGCTGTGGCCGCGGTGTAGTCCATATGCGTTGAGTGGAAAGTTGCGTGTTCAATGTAGGCCAAAATCCATGTAACTTTTATTAAAAAAAATTTAAAAAAAATGGTTGTTACACCTAAAAGTATGCACCATCTTGAAATTCCTTCGAATTTAACGAACACGAGAAACAGTGACTGTAGTAAGTCGCATACCACCCATAGAGTAAGTTTCCACTATATCCTGTGGTAAAACATTTAAAGGGTATTCAGCAAGCATTTACCGCAATATACGTAACTATATTGCCCTGAAAGTGAAACCGACCCACCTTCAGTAAACGAAGTGGTTACGCTCCAGTATTGAAGAAGTCAGTGCAGCCACCATAAAATCTGAAGAATAACAAGGCCGGTTCTTATATTAACCGCATAACTTTTCAAATACAGCGGTGTTGTCATGAAAGTATGCATACAACCATTAACAGAGTCTGGATGGATAAGAGCATTTCCGATGACTGGAATACCAGCAACATTTGTCACACCTACAAAAAGGCAGGCTCCCAAAAATGATTTTGGTTGCCTTTTCTAAATCCTTTTTTTAGTATCTAATGCATCGTTGTCGACCCTAGTGGAGCAGTGAGAATTCTCCATCGTCTTTCTGCACAGACGGGGAAGTTTGGGCGGTATACAAAAACTAAACATGGATCTGCATAGTTCGTATCTCAAATGATGTCTTATGCGGCTTTGAAATCAATTATTGGTTATGGATATCGATTTTAATTTGGTTTTTGCAGGATATGCCAAAGTCTCAAGGGTCGATAAATTGTTGGCATTTTTGGCCTAATACCAAACTGATAAGAGCTGATCAGGATGTTGGTAAACGGTATTAGGCGTTAACATACAATGACAGATAGGATCTTGTGGGCGATGTTGATTAGACTTAGTATTTGGCGCAGAGAATCTTCTTTTTAGTCGGATCGGGCAAATGATACTCAGGTTTCATTCTTCAGACATGCTATCATCCGACCAAATTTTGCTTATGAATTGGTTAATAACATTCATCAAACAGACATTACATTTCTTCACAGTATTTCTTATGTGTTGTGATGCCAGAGCCCTTGGATTGAATAACGAGAAGTGGCGTGTCCATGATCGAAGAAAGGGACCCATTGTGATGCCCTTTAGGGGTCCAGGGGTTGCTTCCTTTGCCCTGTTGATGTTAATTTTTTGTCCCTTCCAAGCCATCAGGATGTTGTTACAAATTTAAAAAGATTAGATATGCGGATTTAAATAGATCCAATACTTACTTACTTACTTACTTTAGTGGCGCTACATTCCGGAATGAAACTGGGCCTCAACCAACATTCTTCTCCAATTAGACCGGTCCTTAGCTCAGTTGAGGCCGGTTTCCTCATTGTGCGCGCCACTAAACGGGACCGAAAAGTCTTCCTCTCGAATAGACCAAGGGTTTTTTCATCCGCTTTTGATACGGCCCATGCTTCAGCGCTGCAGAGCAGGCGGGATGGTCAGGATCTTATATAGGATCTCCTTACTAGTTCAGGTGAATTACATTCTTAGCCCGAAGGAAATGTGGTGGGTAAGAGTAATTCTAAGTGGGTATCGATTTGAACTTCTTCGGTTATTTCCAGCAACTGCCGAAGTGTGATGGTTTGATCAACTGTGGACTTTCCAGGCGTTAACCACACTGATAAGGGCCGATCAGGTTCTTGGTGGATGGTTTCAAGCGTTCACATATTACTGCTGAAAAACCGGCGTTCTTCCCTTTTTCACTGCCTATGGAGCTCAAAGGCAGCTCTCGTCTTCACGTGCCGCTTAGCCTTGTAAGCCTCGTTCTTGGCTTCGAGCATCTTCATAGATCCGTTAGGTCAAGGAAATAAGTCCAATGTTTTCTGAGATCACATACTGCTGGTTTTAACATTATGTAAGACCCAAAGAAACTTATTTTCTGCGCCACAAACATATATTTGATTTCAGTAAAAATATTTATATCACCTGGTGGTACCGCCATCATTTAGGTTGACATGGCTGTGTCTTCTACTTCCAATATCTCCGCCTGGAAGTCGCTGCTGTGATCAGATACTCTAATTTTTTTCTTGAACCCTCTATTTTTGAACCATCTGTATAAATAAGATATGAGTGCGGTGGGAAGTTCGTTCCTCTCCCACTCATCACTTCCTGGAAAGGTGCAGAAGATTGGCCTTTGAAAGTAAAAGTAAGACAGCATGTAGTTAAAAGATACAGCTGAGCTCAGGTATCTATTTAGATTTTGAGCGTATATGAATTTGTTTTTTCGAATTGTTTTTTCAGCAATTGAGCTGACTGATTCTAAGACCATTCTTTGCGGCAGATTCCTGCAGGTAAATTCTAAAAGTTACGGGTATAGGATGATGCTTCTTTGGTTAAGCAAAAAATATGTACAAAATTCCTAACTCGTGAGTCCAATTGTTTGCTCTGTTTTTCCTAAGCTGCACACGGCCGAGATTAATGCAATCCAGTAATTTGATGCGATGATCCGGTAAAAAAGTGGATGAAAAACTGTGTTATCTACTACGGAAAAGTGAGCAGAAACAGCGACTATTCGGATGCTGATTTGTTTTAAGTACCAGACTTTGGGAAGTAGCGAACATATAACTTATGAGCGACTACCGTAGTACAATCTTAAAACATTGCTGGGAGATTTTAACGCAAAGCAGTTAAGCAGTATTGTCGGAAAAATCAGCCGACACGGGAACACATCTGGATACGGACTTAGTCTAATTGACATTGCTACGAAACGAAGTCAATCAGCATCCGCAATAGCCAGCACACGGTTTCCTTACCTCGATATTCATGAGAGGACATGGCGGTCCAGATAAACGAACGGTCAACCGAATTGATCGCATTGCGATAGACAAGGGACGACACGCATCCAGTATTTTGGATGTCCAAAAGTCCGACTCGAGCACCTACCTTGTTGCAGCCAAGGTAAGAATGAGGATATCCACCACGCCACAACAAAACGAAAATACTGTTTAATGATTAATGATTATTAGTTCCGATCAAATCCGAATCCCACTCAAGGCTACTGGGAATGGTTATCCTGGAATTATGCTAACAACTGAGTTGGGTAGTGGCGTGGTCGGTATTTTCTGTAATTTTAAGCTGATTGTGTGTTCACCATGAGTGAGTGTCTATTGGGACCTATGATTTGGCTATTTCTGCGTACTTGAGACTGACGGAATTAAGTTTTGTAAGGTCAATGTGCTGGACTTTGTATGCCTTTCTGAAAAGGACCAAATTGGTTTTTTGAGGGTTCGTATTGATCCCACATCTAGCGGCCCATTTAGGGATTACAGAGAGACCATTTTGTAATAGTTCTCTAAGGGTTTTAAGTTATTTCCACGTCACCCCTGTAAGCAATAGATTTACTAGTAGCTTGTTGGCCACTAGATTCCAGAGAACAAGAGACAGGACTCCCACTTTTTGGTGAAGGAACTATAGCTATAGGCAGAAAGTCCATCAACTCCGGCAGCCAGATTCGCAGGACCCAAAGCCTGCCAGTTGTCCTTACTACTGACGCATTAAGCCACGCAATAGTGGCAGTTCTTATCTCATTCAATTTGATCAAATAGTTTGCGAGAAACTGACAATATTTCTTATACGTATGACCAAAATCCAAAAATCTGTCACATGGATTTTCTCGAAAACATTTGGGTATGCAGTAATGAAATTTCGCACACGTGATCGTTGTTGCTTCTAGCAGAACAAGTGTAAACATTTTTGAAAGCTGGCCACTGCCACGCCATGGAGAAACCATTTCGCTAGATATACCTCAAAGTATATGGTTCGACTAAGAATCGCTAGCTGAGTCGATCTACCCATGTCTGTCTGCCCGTCCGTCCGACTGTGTATCAACGAATTTCAGGCCTTAAATTTTGAAACAAAATTTTCTCCGATTTGTTCGATCACGGATATTTTGTAGAGAGGTATCCGTTCGGATTTGTATTTCGAGAAGATCTTCAAACAAAGACAAAATGCATCGCACATGATCGGATGATGGCTAAATGCGTTGAGTCAACAATTTTTGACAGCTTCGCGTTGAATTTCTTCGGAATTTCTCCGACGAAAAATTGTTGAGGAATTCTACAAAATTACTCCAAAATTGTGCTCTAGAAAAAAACGACAAGAACGCAAGAAGATAAAATTGTTTAAAAAACCATTTGTATACCCTACAATGCAGGAGAAAAACGTTAATTTTTGTAGAACCTTAAAAGATTTTGAACAATATGTTGTAACAATGTCAATTTCAATATTTCTTTGCCTAAAGCCTACATTCTAGGGATATTAATTTTAAGGATGGGATTGGATAGGTTATTGAACGATCCGCCCAGCGGACAGTAGCATTCTCAAATGTTTTTAACTTTCTCTTACAAAGAGAAAGGTATTGTTTTCGTGAAATTTTTCGACCTCGAGATTTGGATTGATTCTAACATTACGGTGATAGCGGAACCTTAAAAAAGTGGTTTTTGGAATTTCGTCCGTCGTTTTTCAGGCCACATAAAGAAAATTGTTAATTTCTCGCAAACTATTTTGCCAAAATTAATGAAATATAATTTGTATACTACTATTATTGTTTTCATGAGTTCCACATAATTGGTTTTGGCCCAATTATCCCTAAACGTTTTCAGTTTTGGCTAATAATGGAAAAACATTATTATTCACATGGACACTGATTACTTTAAATTACGAAAAAAGATTTCGACAATAATTATATCATTTTTAGCCAAATTATTAAAAACGTCAAATTAACTCGTTGTGAAAGAGATATTTGCGTACGACTCAGTCTTGCACCCACCACTCGTTTTTTCGTACTCAAGGGATTCTGAATAGTGAAAGAAATTCGGGATAAGAAGACAGGTGATACCGATGCACATTGGTTTTAAATAAGTTATGTTATAATGGAAATGAAAAATAGAGTTTGGTAGTGCATTGCACATTCGCGTTGTTCGGGTTATATCTCTATATTTCACTATATTTCAGCGTTCGTCCGAAGATATGCTTGAGGTTTAACTGATTTGCATTTATAGCGTAACGACATTGTGGATGAATTGTTGAATGGGAGGAATGCAGCTGGTTATTTCATTTGATCATTGGTTGTTAAAATAGCGATAAAACAATGTAAGGCAGGAGAAATTTCGAAAATGTTCGAGCGAAACTAGACCAGACGGGGGCATTTAACTCAAGTTTAGGGCACATAAACGCTTATTATATTGTGGCCAGATCAGAAGGATGAAATATTTTTTATATCGATTAAGGAAAACTAGACATTTCGCTGCGTTTTATCAACATTTCCATGACCTTATAACGAATATATTGTAAAAATGGTAAGACTGCAAAGGTAATATTTATTTGGTGAAAGTGGATTCGAACTCCAGAACACTTACTGGTAAATTGTGTCGGACCTTTTATTTGGACTCATGGTATCTTAAAACATTTAACATCACCAAATCTCTACTTCAATTTTTCGGCCAAGATCTTTCCGTCACTGTGGTGCGTTAATTGTGAAGGGACAAGAAACAAAATCACCGGCAAGGTGACTGCATAAGATGATTTTTTTCAATAAATAAGAAAAAATCAGTATGAATTCCGTTTTTGTAACTATAAATGTTTGCTTGTAATTAGCTTCTTTCACAGCGAGTTCGAATGAAATCATAGAGCACTCATACTTACCTTATTATTTTTTTTTATGTCGCTACATAGAGGTACATAAAAAAAAATACTTCAAACAGTAAATAACAACATCTGCTAGATAAAATATTAAAATTAATGCACATCTGGTTTTATAATATTTTTAAATATTGCCGAATGATGTTTTTCTACATCACATAAAAACCATTCTGTTACTAGGTGATTGTAAGAAAAAAACATTCAAAAACATTCCAATGTTTGAGTTGGTATATTTTGTTTTTAAATAAAACTGAAATTCAAAATGGACTAAATAATACTATTAATGAATATTTTGACGATTAACCAATAATTTTTTACCGACTTATACCTATTTTGATTAGAGAAAGTAACCGATTCTGAAACTTTCATTTAAAATCAGAAATAAATCGAACAAGTATTTGTTTTCTGTACATTAAAGATAACAGTGATATGGTCTAAGCAATACTTTCTTTTTTTAAACAGACATTTTAGATATTCTTGCGAAGATTATTTTATTGTAACATGAACACAATGCACAAAGTTTCTCATATAATTTTATTTGTTCTTATTAAATGTATTTTCTTAATTAGATTAGTTTAATTTTTGGTTTGTATATAACAATTTTCTTATATCTAATTTAATCTTAAATACAAAAAAGGATCGTACTTTTTTGTGTGTGTCGTGTTTTTATTAATTTGTTTAACCCTGGATATGATGTTAATGACAGTTTATATGATTTAAGTATCTATTTTAATTTTTTTTTGTTAAGTAATATCTTTAATTACATTTATATTTATAGTAATGTGTTAGACGAACTACATTTCTTTATCGATTCTATAGTATTATATCGTATGCCATGAAAAAACATTTTGGTTAGAATAAGAAAACGTTTTGATTTAATATGTATTTTTATTTACGATCTTGAGTTTATTTTTTTGGCACAAAAAGTATTTGTTGTTATATGTGGTGTAATTTAGTAAAATTAAATTTCTTGTGACGATTTAACAAGTTCAAAATTAATGGTTCCTTAATCAAAATGCTCGTTTTTCTTAAGTGTGTTTAAATATAATTAACAAATCACTCAATTTATATCCTCAGTCCATTTGAATCATATATAAAATTGAATAAGTATTTTCTAGACTTCAACACATATAATGAATAACAGTAATAAACCAAACGATTTCCTATTAACTAGACAATCAATTCAAATGTCTTATCTTAACATGAATAGAATATTTATTTAAAAATAAAAACAATTTTTTTATATAATACAAGTTTAAATTAAAAAAAATCATTAAAAACTTCAGCTACATTAAATGCATTTTCTATAGAAGGACAACAAGAATATAAATTTAAAAAATCATTTATCTTTACAAGGATTCTTATTTACATAAATTATATGGAAGAAAAAATATTTACTTTTAGCAATAATGTTATTATTGCTTGTGTTGGAGCGAACTGCATTATTGTTTAATCTAAAAAGGCATTAGGTTTTGGTAAACACATATGTTATTTTATTCTTGATTTATTGTTATTTTCCTGACCAACTGATGGATATAAAATTATTTGGGAATGCTGTGGTAGCTACAAAATAAAAAAAATATTAAAATTAAATATAATATTATCTTAAAACAGACTATCTTACAGTTTTATTTTTATTGTGGACGCATTATAATGACTTTGATTTTATGGTAGAATTTTTGATTAGTAATCTCTGATTTTTAAAATAAGGTTTGCTAGTTGCCTTCTAATTTCTGTTCACATCATTGATTTGCTAATGCGCCTGAATGAACACGGTACACGTGAATGTTTTTTATGAAGGTATTTCATTTATCTTTATTTTTGGTACAATATATTTTTAAAACAATTAACAAATAATGTCCTGTTTTCTTTTTGCATTATGGTTAAGTTTTTTTTAAATTATAGTTATACATATCTATAAAATTATTGTAAAAAGTTGCTTGTTATTTTTTGGTTTTATGACTGTCTAACTATTTTATTCTTGTTTTGTATTTTTTAACTTACGTGTTTATATAACAATAGTCAGTTCTTCTTAATCTATTTATAGCAAAATAAAATCCGGTTCACATTTATGATGTGTACCTTCTTTTATCTATAAGTTGGAATGAAGTGATGCCTATTAGTGTTATGTATGTTAGACGCACACATTTAGTATTGGATTACTTAGCATATGGATTACTTATGTCTGGGTTACGAATAAGGGTATTATTTTGACTTCCAACTGATAGACCATCGTGGTTGCTAAGCATTTTTTCAGTCTCCTGTCTACTATTAGCCATTATCCGTCGAATTGTTGGTGCGCAAGGAGTACGTCAAAGCCGCGACTCTTGCGCATGTTCTCGTCAAACTTGGCCATGTGTGTTCATATGCATTGATTCTGTGTCTGAGGTTGCATTGATTTGAGCCGGTGGGTAGTACTGGAAATTAATGCAATTTGAGATAACCTGTTATTAATTAGATGATGCTCAACAAAATATATGGGGACAAACATTTTTTAAAGTTTTGTTAAAATTATATAACGTAGCATTAAGTCTGTTATTAAATTAAATTTAAATTTAAATTAAATTTTGAATTCAACTGATAGCACCTTATAGAACTATTTTTTACAGATTATCAGGCATAACTTGATCGGTATGGACCTCATTTAAGTAAATCATCAACTACTGCGTATAAACTTTTAGAGTAAAGATGTTATGACATAAGTACTTACCCCAACTCTACCGTTGTCATAATCCCTACTCGCTTGAATTGTCAATTTAGCTTTTGAGTGCATTGCATCTGATAAAGAATTTCTTTGATGTCGACCAACAGCCGCTGTTGACGATGCTGAGGATGATGACTTACTCTTGAAGCAGAATTCAACAATTGCTACAAAAACTGCCACTAGGAGCCCACCAATTAGAATATAGAATATACCAGCGACATTACTTAGTGATAGTTCATTATGTGACGTCTCTTGATTGTCCTTGTTTAGATTACATTCAGTCTTGTCGAACCACCATTTGTTTTGCAGTTTGATTAGCTCACCGTTTTCTTTCAACGATAGAACAGCTAAATTAATGGGGTCTCTGAAATAAGAAGAATAATATACAAAATAATTTTTTTATTTTAATAAATTTCACTCACTTCAGGGGTGATCCAATTGGAGTTGCTATACCGAAACCTTTGGTATCAAAATTTCGCCCGACTTTCATCGTATCGCAAGGTTCCCGAGCATTAACATATTCATTCTTTGGGGACTCAACCAGCAAAGCATATTTGCCTTTTGACGTTCTCACACGATGTATTCCCTCATCGTAGGAGTTTACAAATACATGTTTCCTTGAATTCATATATTCCCACATTTTATTGTGCAACTCGATTTGAGATCTCTATAAAAAAAATTAAACAATCAAATATTAAAACAAAAGGAATAAACATAACAATTAGTTTCACTTGCTCATAGGACAAGTTTTGGTTACGTGAAAAAAAATTGAACTCGATATTTTAATGAAGCTTTACATAACGATGATAGAGATGCTCTAAAATGTGGGTCCGGCTCCTCAAGTTCTGTCTTTATTTGGACTAAACAGCTTAACGTATTGGTCTCAAATTAAATATATGAAGTATTAGGTTTAACACCCATGTGACTAGTAATTCTAATATATGTTCATGTTTAAAACAAAATTGCATATACAGTTTTTGCAATAAAATCGGAATAACGGATTTTTTTATTCCGAGTCGTAAAGTCTTCATTTCCCACCAAGACGTCAGACGCAGTAGAGGAAGACTTCTTCGCCTTAAGTAGAAGCCAAATTGAAGTGCGCAACTTGAACTTACCGTTGAAATAAATGCCTCTTTCTTAAAAAGTTCTAAATAGATTTACATAAACCTTTGTGTATATGCATTTATAGCTGAGCTCTTTAAAATCCATTTTCTCAGTATTTTTGATCGGTATTTATAAATAAAATGGATTAGCTAGTTCAAACTTTATATCAAACAAAAAGCTCTTCTAAATTCCTGGGGAAGTCTGTCTGAATAATGTCGGAACTTTTGTTAACTTTTTATTTTTAATTGTCAAACATGTCTTACTCGGTTTGCATTATAATCTCTAATCATGACCGAACGAAAATAATCAAGCACTTGGAAAGTCTGATATCTCTGAACCAAAAATTATGGAATACAAAACATTGTTTGATAACGTTTTACTAAAAACGCCTTCTGTTATAACTAAAGACGGCGACGCGACATCACAAAAATTACTTCTGTCAATTTTCTTTAAGTGGATATACCTTTTCAGACCAACGATGTTCATGCAAACTAGCGATTACGCTATGCTCTCAGAACTATGTAAAAGTTGAGCATAGAGCTGGAACGGATAACTGAACAATTGGAAATCGATTACCTGCACAAATTGTCAGGCCGAAGAGGAATATCTGTAACTGTACAGCAATTGCATGGCTACGTATTTAAAATCTGGAGGCAATAACTTTATTGACATCAAAAATCGAATGCTTTTTTCTATCTATTTTCTATTGAAATTCAATTTAATAATTTGGAATTGAATTTTTGGTGAAATACATATATTAAATTTGTTTATAAATTTTTGTCTACTAATATGTTTTATATATAAATATGTAAACATACTTTAAAAAAGTCCCACGTTGACCCATGTAACAAGGTTCCGTATTGCACTTCAGTTTGAGCTGCTAGATCTTCGGGTGAGTTGATTGGAGTAACCATTCGTTCGACTGTTAAAAACGCTGCCAAGTTTGCTGTATATGACGAAATTAGTATGAGTGTAAAAAACCACCAAACGGAACCAACTATCCGTCCAGATATTGATCGTGGGGAAATATCGCAGCCTTGCTGCATAAACGCGGCCAATGAGAACCAAAATGAATTTAATATGCTAAATTCATTTACAACTACCCCGGGTGTAGGGAATGTGGCACCGACATTTGATGATTGCTGTTGCTGTTGCTGTTGATTTTGCATTTGATCCTGATGGGGATTTACCGAATCTATTAATTTAGGGCATATTTTAACTCGTTTTGTAAAATAGAACTTCGTTAGCTTACCTGAGTATTGAATTAGACGCCATTCATAGGGTGAAAAACGTGATACAAAGAACAGGACAATGCTAACTGCTATGTAACTAAAGATGACGCTTACCTATAAATTATTTTATAAATAAAAAGTTTAATCTGAGTCGCCAGGGAAAGGAAAATCAACCGCTATCAATAAAACGGGCCTTAGTAAAATCATTTTCATAGTTTAGCCAAAATATTAATTTAATTCCTATTCATTTTTATTATTCATGTTAAAAATTTGTATATAATGTTAAAGAGTGATTACAAGAACTTTAATTCCGGAATTCGAAGTTATCGGTGTCTATGTGAATAATAATGATTTGCTTTTATTGGTCAAAACTGAAAAATCGGTTATCCTATTTGGGACAAAAATTACTACTTGGAATTGGTACAAACGTTAAAAGAAACAAAAAAGTATAACTGGAAAATCCATTATTATATTTGGCCAAAAAATATTGCTTTGTTACAAACGTTAAAAGTAACAAAGACATAAAATTTAAATTGAATTGAAATCTTTTTCTGAAATGGACCAAATATAAATGTCCGTTATATGGATTCCGTCGAAAATAACTGGGTACGCAGTTTATTAAAATGTGTTAAGTTTTATCAAAAAATAATCAATTAAAAATTCATGTAAATATCAATAATAGGTGGTTGGTATAGTGGTTCCACGACTGGGTTAAACCAAAGATTATAAAGTCATACATATGACGCACTGCATACCAGGAAAAATGTTCTATGGCGGGTCTTACTTGCACAGCCTGCCATATGTTTGGATCTCGTTTCTCATGTGTGCACGTCCTTGTCCGTCCGTACCAAGAAGCTGGTGATCAAAAGTTTCTGATTTTTGGGCCATATGTGAACAAAAAAAACGTCAATACCAAATTTGAAAAAAAAACATTGTTTAGCAGTTTAGTCTGGAAAAACTATTGTGGGCAGACGGAATCGCGAGTTCTTTTGGGTTCCCATTATAATTTTAGTATCAACCAAAATCTTGAGGTCTACCATTTACATGCAATTGTTAATTCATGTATTTCACAACAGTTGCAGGAAAATTACAATGAAAATGAAAGTGCTTGAGTTTTACAGCTCGCTATGGAACACCATTTTTGATAACAAATCAGCAATGAAGTAAATTAGATAGAAAAGCCATTACTGGGCCCATCACATCAAATAGCACTACACTCTACATGGTGCGCCACTTGGGCCTACACGCGCCGGCGTCATTGGGCATTAGGCAATGATGTAACAGTTACTGGTGACCGCTATCGGAACATCTTAGAAAACGTTCTTGTGTCTGATTTCGGTCAAAAAATCCTACAGAAGATGTGATTCCGATGACACGGTGCCATATCATACACAGCTCTTGCTCATATGGGAATATTACGAGAAATGTTTCCCAGCCAAATAACGTCAAAATGTGATGATATCGACTGTCCCCCACATTTCTATTATTTGACGAATCCTGCTTTCATTATGGGGGTATTTGAAGTTAAGGGCGAACATCAACAAATCAACCACAACCTCGATGTCGAAGGACAATATTAGAAGACATTGCTGTACTTAAGTCAGAAGTCTGCGAAATCGTTATGCAAAATGTGGTTAAAAGAGCTCGCATTTACACCACGGCCCTTTTACCGAATAATATTTCATACATAACGTTGAAGACTATATAAATAAACAATACATTATAAATTAAAAAAATGTTATTTCATTTAAAAGTTATTGAAAAAAATATCGACATTGAGCATAAAATAGGGACCGTATATATATAATATATAAATCTTCGGTACGGTTTGGTAAGTCATTTGACATCGTTCATACATAAAAATAAATTTAACTAAGCAGATAATATGAAACAACATTCCCTTACTTAAATTATAGTTCTATTCTACCCATAGATTTTTGAAGAAATTGTTTAAGTGCACACAAAAACTACTTGTATCTACTTACCCAAATTTCTTGAGATAGCGGGTTCATGAAGCTAAACACTCCTGGGGTTTGCTTGACTGGCTTCTTGATCATGATCGAAATTCCCAACGACATGAATGGTTTGCTAAAATCAATAACACGTTCTCGCTCTGCGGTAATAGTCATTGCAGCTATTGCAATATCTGCTTCCTATTGATGATAACATCAAATAATTTCAATGACGTACTTATTTATACAAATGCAAATTGTAACGTACCCGTCGTACTAGTTCACCAACCATTCCATTCCATCCTCCCCGCACATTTGGATTTTCAGTACCATATCCATGGTCCTTAACTAAACGCATTTCATCTTGGGCAGAGTACACATTACATACATATATATGAACATATAAAGAAATAACAACTTACAATTTATACCCAATTTCTTCGCAAGTAAATCGGCCAAGTCCTTGCAATAACCCTCGTAGCGGTCATTACCTTCAAACTGTTCTCCGAGGCCAGCTTTCTCCATTATGTAGGGTTCCTCCAGAAGTGTTGTAACAATATATGTGCGATTCTTCTCGAATTCAACTGGGGGCCGAAGGCGCACGTATTTTGCTGACAATGGCATTAGACCAGCCTCATCAGACCATTCAGCAACTTTTACCATCGCACTGTTCACAGTCATCTCGACAATGTGAAGAGTGTAATTCTGCCGACGGCCATCATCATTGAATTTGATGTCGCCAGTTAATCCTTCTATCTCCACCTGCAGGCGACAATTTTATATACTTTGAACTCACTCTTATACTTGTATAATCCTATGTTCGATGCATATACGTTCATACATATACAGCACAGAATACTTTATCTGCCTGCCATTTTCTTACCTTTCGCAAATATCGTGAAATTTTATCACCATGTTCCCAGGGGTTCACCCATCCCTTTGATGTGTTACAGTCTAGAGCACGTGTGCTAGTTCCCACATTCCCTCCACCTGATGTTGTTGTTCCATTCGCTGGACTAGGCATTAGTGTCTGACTCCGACGCTGGACATTATTCCTGAATTGATCCGGTTTCTTACGAAGGATTTTATTAAACGCTTCAACGAGCACAAATACTGCGTCGTACATTAGAGCTGCTTGAGCCTAAAAAGAAAAAAAACATTCTGCATGAGCATTATGTTAAAAAAAAATATATATCTAAGAAGGTCATACCGAAATCGAATCCCTCCCTGCACCGACAGAAGTCATAGGATCTAATCGTTTCCAACTTTCATAAAACTCACGTACCAATCGCCGGTTTGTATCAACAATCCTAAATCCAGTTATATTAAGAGCACCAAATTCAATAACTTCACTTTCCCATCTATCGTCCATAACCTATTTATTCCATTATAAATATACACATTTCACATATATCTGTAGGTTACCTAAAAGAAAACTTACCAATCCACTGAGCAAGTAGTGATATGTTCGTCTGCCTAGTGAAATATCCCTGACATGTGTTATAAGGATTTCTTTCGCCATTTCCGTTGGGCAATCTAGTACTATATATTTGTTTGTCCACCGACTTAAGTCCTCTAGGGTATGTAGAAAGTCTATCGCCATTGTAACGTTTGCTATACGTTTGACCATTTCTACTTGAAATGACTCATTTCCGGGCTTAAGTCCTTGGTAGATTTGTTGCAATCTCAGTAGACCTGTTCCGATTAAAAATATATATTGTACCTGATTGTTCTTGGAAAAGTGTCAATCAGCCTTACAAACAGGTTTAAAAATGTTCATTTTGCACATCATAAGAATCCCAAAATACACGTATCCAAAGACCACTAGGAACATACATTTTTATGATACGATTGTTTGTATAGCAAAAATGTATGTACATTCTACATACTATAGAAATGTCCATTCAGAGCAAAAAGTTATCTTTAAACTTGACAAGAATTAATGCATAAACACATACATGTGTGTATTAGTATGAACGAAAAAAAAAACCACTACTCGTCGAATACATCACAACTGGACACTTTGCGCTCTGTGATTTTATATAATATGTTTGTGAAATCCTTAACAAATATTTTATACGGTACTACGCTACTAGCAGTGGCGGGCGGCGGTTTAGTTCATAAGCGGAAAATAGATATATTTAATGTATTACTTGTAATTCAGTCGTTCGTATACGAAGTATAAAGAATTATGGACATTTTTTAGACAGATGCTCCAGCAGACATAATACTAACTCAATGTTAACAGTAAAAGATTTTAAACAGAGGCACTATATAATTGTGCAGAGATTTGTATATATTTGTTTGAGGACAAATCAATATGTGTTTCTGCAGTCTCTTGGTCAAAATGTTTATTATGATTTGAGGCTAAAGGCAATACGTATCTATATAATAAGGATAGCGTTTTCCAGCTCTAAAATTTATTTCCACGCAAACTCAGCCCTATTAAAAACTCTTTTCAAGTTAATATAAACTTTTTTAAGTGGAAAATAATATAATTACATTTATCTTATAATCCTGGTTTTGTCATAACTGAACTTAAGAAAACATAAAAATAGCTAAGGGCCGTCGTTAATGATCAGGCAAGTTGGTTGAGGCCCTGGTAGCGTTACTTAAGTAAGTAAGTCATTGTGTTTACTAGTTTACTTAATAATTTGTTCTTTAATTGTGTGGCAGGACTCCGAGATATAACCTAATATATTGCTGTGATCTGGCAACTTTCTATATTTAATGGGAAAGAGTAATTAGAAATCAGTTTCTGTTAATGGATAATGTGTGGTTTGTAACTATTTAGTTGATATATTAGATAAATCGGAGTGAAAAAGTGGGAGTTGAGTCATTTATTTCTGGTTTATTTGTCCCATCGAATAATCTTTCTTAGCATTAAGTGTCCATATATAATATGTTTTGTGTTCGTATATCAATATGTCGCTTTGAAACCGATTTCAATAAAAATGAAGTCGTATAATAATAATCCCAAGGTAACTTTTTAAAATAAAATCAATTCCTGTTAATTGAATGAAGTTAAAGAGAAATTGCCAAAACATGTAATCCCCGCGGAATTAAGCTCCACGAAGCCAAATTCCCAAAAAAAGATATTTTTTTTGTGAAAAATGTCGACCTCGAGATTTTGATTGATTCGTTTAGGCTGCAGAGACCTGCACGGACGGACGGACCGACGCTCCGACGAAACGACGGACGGAATTCCAAAAAAACACTTTTTGAGTTCCGCTATCATCGTAATGTTAGAATCAAACAAAATCTCGAATCTCGAGAAAGTTAAAAATAGCAAACTAAACATTATTTTTAAGATTAAAAGCAAAATTACTATAACCCGGTGCACTTCGCTGCACACTTAAGGAGAGGCGAAAAATGTTTAATTAATTAAAATTAAAAATAATACTTGCATAGCACTTGATATCTAAACCTGTCAATTTTTGAACGACTACTCAATTAAGCACGTCAAAAAACGTTTTCTGCAAAATCGTTGGTTATAATAATATTCACATATCGTCCATATAACATTTTAAACTATGCCCACTTTTTATAGTCATTTTCTACGAAAACCATTTGTATACACTACCTTATAGCATTTGCAGGAGAACAACATTGTTTTGTGTCAAACCATAAAAGATTTTAATAAATTGTCATTTTCTATATTTCATCATCAGGGAACGGATTTTGTTATACTTAAAAATTCAGAAAAGGCAAAACAATACTGTAAAAATATAAAAAAGGCATAAATGCCATTCTTTACAACCATTAGCAAGTTAAAAGACGAAACGTCGTCAATCTTTCAATATTTGGTGGCAAATTGGTGTTTTCAGTGCCATTTACAACATTATTTATTGCTCTAATTCTTTCATTTGCAGAAAAGGTGGCATCGACCCCTTACAAAATATTTATAATATCTCAAATCGGGCTTCCTAATATTAACAATATGCATTAGAAAATAATTTAAATCAAAACACAACACTAAAATATCATTAGTTTTTTGGAAACTCTTAAATATTTTCTCTTTCGGGTCGACTAAAAATCCAAAATTGGTTTTAATGTATGCGAACTGGGCCTAAACTGATAAACATGGCCAAAAAGGCAGAAGAAGGCAAAAAGGCAAGGTCAACCAAATCCGTTCCTTCTCATCACCATCAAGCCCACATAATGGGGATATTAATTTTAAGGCTGGAATTTTGGATTGTAGCCTTCTCATATGTTTTTGCATAAAATCAATGCTTGAACGTAGCAAAAGATAAAGGGAGTAGACGTGTTAAATAAATGTATTTGTGTCACTATTCTTAACATAAAATGAATAATTAATCAGAAATGGAATATATTTTCATATCATTTACATCACCAGACCATTATTGTCATTTGAAAAAAGTTGTAGTATGTAATTATACTAGTCGTAGTAAGCCAATGATTTGGCAAACTATTTTCAATGCTGTTGTCATGACACGTCTGAACTTAATGCCTAAAAAATAGAGCAGTGAAATAACTTTAGTGTTGTCACCAGTAACCCACGTTTAATAGTCCTATGCCCTAACCACTAAAAATGGATATAAAAAAGTAAATTTTCACCAATATGATTATCGTGACTAAGAATTTATTTCTGTTAAGCGGACAGACGAACGTACGGAATGACTTACTGACATGGCTCTACATTCTTTACTTTTTTATCAGCTTTTTAAAAAAAATTAATTTTAGTCAAATATTATATTAAAGTAATGTCTTCTGACGCCTTTAGCTATCGAGTTGCTTGAAGATGTCTGCCAACTCTGCTCTTAAGCTGCTAGAAATTGTATATTAATGGAAATGTTTATTCTCATACATTTTATTAATCCATTTTGTTATTTACTTATATATTGTATTTTTTCATGCCCCACTAATAGATATAAAGAGGTTTAGTACTGTGTTGTTTATGTCGTTGTTTGTTGGACTGAATGTGTGAAAGTTATGGCCGTCTGTCTTGTTTGTCGTTAAAATTAAATATGTCTAGGAAAATAAAAATTAAGCTCCGTTTAATCCATAGTATCTAATATTAAGGAAACGACGGTGGTAAAATTGAATTACACTAGTAAAATCATTGTACTGCTGCTCCCCGAAGCTAGTTCGGACACCACCCATGGAGTTTAAGTCTCCACTACATCCAAAATCTTTCCTATCCTCTCTTTCTTCCCCTTCTCTAACGCTCGTACTATGGCAACATATAAAAGGGTATTCATAACCCCTTGAGTACGTGTAAATTATAAAAAAAAAAAAAATATTTTATATTTAAAATAGTATTATACACTTTAAAAACACAAAAAAAAAAAACGATAGCGTCGTTACGTCGTCATTGAAAAACACAGAAAACCTAATTCATATCACTAGGTAAAGACTGTAATGGAAGATTTTTTTCCTTTCAACAGAAGAAAACTTTCTTCTAAACTTCCAAAGTAAACGAAAGTCGAAAAAAGGTCCATGTGAATAAAGGAGGGGATTTATTTAGTACGAGCTGCTTAAAAAAGATGTTGGCAGAACTAGAAATTTACTTTAACTTTTAAATTGAATTGAAAAATGTACTTGCGAGGGCATCAAGATTGCAAATGTAATGTCTTTCCGTTCCTTAAATAAATACCAATATAAAACTATAGCAAAGCGTGCTATTACATATATGTAGTTCCATTTTTACACATCAATGAACATCGCATACATTATATTATAAATAGGTTGCTACTGGTAAATATTAGAACTAACACTTACCATCATGAGAGTCATATAGGTATATTATCCTTTGCCACCCATAGAATTGTATTGTATCGATTATTGCTTGATGATAGTCTGGTCTCATACTTATCGCAAAATCAAGAAATCCCGATGATGGTGTCAGTACCTGTAAAAGCAATTAATTTAAATCCATTGATGAGTTTTTTTCATGTACTGCATACTTTTTCTGGAAACCATGGCGTTACGAATGGCATTTGAAATGTGTTGCTGTATGAATGTAGCGTATCAAATGAATCCGGGGAAACAGCACCCAACATTGAGTATACACCTCGTGAGAACTGGTTGCAAACTTAAAACGATAGAATTGCAATTATTATGATTTTGTTAAGCGAAAAGTAGGGTATTTTATATAGTGTAACTGGCTGTCTAGGTGTAAAAGTTATTTGAGATTTTTTCGGATTTTAGGATGTAGGGTAAAGTGGTGTTAAAAAAAAATTGGTGGATGCACAACTGAGCCGTATCTACTCTCAATCTACATCTCTCAACATTAAAGGCTAGCGGTCATGCGTCAGAAAATAATGGTTTTTCTTTATTGACAAAAACTGAACATTCAATTAACCATATTTTTGGCTAAATAAAATAATAAGGTATTGTTAAAAATATCAAAAATAACATTGAATTTCCATTTCATGCAACTAAAAAAATATAGAGTCATTTTTCGAAAAATGTGGATACTACCAAAACCTTTATATAGTTATATTTGGTCCTATGATACCAATTCAAAAACCCCTCTGAATATTGCACCCAGGACCCCGTACACTATCAGACATAAATTTTCGGATTTATCCATTATCGCAATGTTGAGTTTGATTAAAATCTCTAGTTTGATTTAGGATGAGCCTAATTTTCAAATTGATTTCGAATTGATTTAGATTATAATGAATCCTCATGGAACTGTCGTGTAATTAAAAACCATAACTTTCCAAAATACAAGAATACTAATCTTGATAAATAGTTTGATCAAATCGATTTTCGCTAAATAGTCTGTTTTCTGTTTTAACGCCATTACAATTTTAAGTGAAACACTGGAAGTGTAATATTAAGTAAGTTCGACACTTTAGTTGCTTGGAGAAAATTTTGTAATCTTATATATATTTTCATAATAATAATTTTTAGGCACAAATCTAACCTAGTTAATTTATTTATTCATTCAGACTGGCTAAGATATGAAATAAAGGTGCAGCGTAATTTACCGCTGTAATTAACTGCATTAAAATTAGGTAGTATACTAAATATCCATATTACACTACATAGGTATTACTTTTCAATTAAATCGACGCTGTGATTCTTAAAAAAAAACAAGTCATTTCCAAAAATACCATTATGTGCATTTATGGGGAAGAACAGTATATGCCATATTATTTTAGATATTTGTAGAAGCTTAATTATTTATTTTCATCCATATCTTTAAACAAATTATCGAGATAATTTCAATCAAATCGGGTGAATATTTTGGGCTACATGTGAATAGCAGACTACATACTCCAGGATTGCAGGCATACAATTTAAAAAACTGTTTTTTTTGAGAAAAAAAAAAAAAACAAAAAAAGTTTGCAAAAATCTCAAGTTCAAATTTTGCGCTATCATAATAGTAAAAGAACTTCTTTATACCTTTATATACATATGTCAAACTATTAAAGTCGTCAAATTTTCCAATTCTTGGTATTTGAACTTAGTCCTTTTTTCTTAGTTAACTGCATTAACGGTTCGAAAACGCGTATTTGAGCATATGAATTCAGTTATTCGAGTTTTTTATAAAAAAAATGAGTACACAGTTATTTGTTAATAAAATCGTTAAGCTTAAAAATACATTACGGACTGTTTCGGATGATGTTAGAACCTCTTATCTTTTGCATATTTCATATAACTGGTGTGCACGTAAGGGGTAGATTTATCAGTTTCTGTGGAGGAACTTCAACATTATATGCAATGACATTTTTCAATAAATTACATAATATCCATTGAAATGTTTGATTGAAAATTTTTTGGCAGTTATATCAACAGCCTTACCGATTGGCACATCACATTTTTAATTTATTTGTTCAAGATGAATAGTATGTAACGTATTAACAATCATAAATTAAAGTTCAAAGAGTCACCCATCGCGATAAATCACTTTTTTTTTATAAACAAAGTGTAACGACAGCTACGAGATTTATTATTGTTAAGGTTATAAGTATTCATATATGTCATATTATAATGAAAAAAGTAGGCTCTTAGAATTGAAGACAATATGTCGGTAGAGAGAGAGAAAGAAGCGGTAAAAATGGGTTTAGCAGTAAATGAGGGCAAGACGAAGTATATGCTTTCAACACGAAAGGATACACAACATCGACGAATTGGACAGAACGTCACCATTGAGAGATATAACTTTGAGGTAGTCCGAGACTTTGTCTATCACGGCATGATAAAGATCTGCTAAGAAATAGCGTCCCGAGGATGTTTAATGAGTTTAATAACAGGACAAAAAATGACAAGGCTTACTAATTATTATGCGATTCACACTTTTTTGAACATTTTGCTAATAAATAAAAGTTTATGAATACGCAAGTATATTATAAATAAAAGTTTTCAAAGTGAGCCTTTCCGTGTTCTGATTTTAAAAATGTATACACTTCTACTATAGTTTATATACGAAAGTCATAAATTTGAATATCAACGCATATAGATAGACAGATAGACGGAGCTGTCATTATTATATAATAATAATTTCAAACCAATATTAGGGTCACTATTATTCTACTATTATATGAGTTATGGAATTTAAATACATTACATATGCAATTATTAATTTTAACATTTTAGCCAAAATATAAAATATCAAAATAAAAAAAATCGGCTATTCTGCCAGCCTTCGGTTTGTACATGCATCTGGAGGCTAAATGGCTTTACGGATTAACTTTATTCCAAAACAAACGTTACTTCTCATAAAAAAAGAGTCACAAGCTATATTTTCTAGTTGAAAACAATTTATATTTAAATACGTTTAACGAGTGTATAAACTACCCATAGTTAGTTTAAGCCCAAATAGCCCTTGAGGGATTTCTTCTGGCTATATACAGAACATGAACTGCGCTGTTGCGCGGACGCCTACATAGATTTTCTTCAAACTTTGTTATTTCGAGTTCCTTCAATGTCAGTTGTAACAAATTCAGTTTTAAATATTTGATTAAATGTTTAATTTTATGTTTAAGGGAATAGTTTTTATTTCATATGAGTGACCTCCATAAATTTTGTGTGAACGGAAACACACTGGCAATGCTAATAACATTCGCATATCAGACATATGAAATATTGGATCCAACAAGAGATTTTAATGAAACCTATCAATATAAAAGGTTCTTGGTCAATACCCAGAAACGTTTTTGAAATTGGCATTATATAGCCAGCACTTATCACATGATGGTCTTGGAAAAACTTTTCAAAAACGGGTTCAACGATTTTGATTAAACTAAACACGAATATTAATGTTAAAAATAAAAAAAAATAACTGCGAACCTAAGTATGTATTCTCTTAAGATTCAGAAGACAATTTTTTTGTTTTTAAGCCAAATTTGGAAAATCATTAGTTTCCCGTTATTTTATTGTAAACAAAATAAAATTAAAAGCTAATGTAACTTATGACATTTGTAACAATGCCTCTAACATAAAAATCGTTTTACTCAATTTTTAGTTTTGGTCAATAACGAGAAATCAAAATTTTCTGCTACATCAATGCTTTCCTTCTAATTCATTATTCAGTTCATACAATCATAATTTAAAGTCGAGCGCGCAAGGAGGAAGAACTAACTACCCAGTCGTGCAACCACCCCTCTTTAACTAAACTTTATAACTGATGTCCAGAACTCAAGATACATCTATGTTTATGATCTGTGATTAATATATCTGAATCAATTAACTTATGGTATTGATTTCGGTTGCTAGTTTGGGAAATTCCAGGGAATACAGAATTGCAAAATAGAAATATTTGGATAGAAGTGCTGCTAGTATTAAAGATAATTTATATTAGCAAGACATTTCTGTTGATTTGCTTAATTTCCAATATAGGGCTTAATACCTAGTTCTTCCACTAGATTGTGTGACTCAAATGAACGTATCTACAAGCGGTCAAGTTTTTTTTTTTAAATCATATAACGGTTTTTTGGATATAGACAATATAAGGAACATTTTTAATATGTCGCATACATTTTTTTCTCAAGTACTCAATCTTATAAATAACCAAAATGTGTTCTATGTTTATGATCTGTGATTAATATATCTGAATCAATTTACTTATGGTATTGATTTCGGTTGCTAGTTTGGGAAATTCCAGGGAATACAGAATTGCAAAATAGAAATATTTGGATAGAAGTGCTGCTAGTATTAAAGATATTTCTGTTGATTTGCTTAATTTCCAATATAGGGCTTAATACCTAGTTCTTCCACTAGATTGTGTGACTCAAATGAACGTATCTACAAGCGGTCAAGTTTTTTTTTTTAAATCATATAACGGTTTTTTGGATATAGACAATATAAGGAACATTTTTAATATGTCGCATACATTTTTTTCTCAAGTACTCAATCTTATAAATAACCAAAATGTGTTTTGTAGCGTGTGAAGTAGTCATGCACTTTAGAGGTCAACGACGAACTTTACGAACTGAGCCATGTCAGCTTAGGTTAAACTGATAGGCCTAGCGCGTCTGAGATAGATGGACCGCAATGTACTATCGTAACGGATTATACTGTTTTCCATAATATGCTATGATCTGTATATAACGATAATATGTACTCGGACTTATATAGCAGTACGCTTGTATAATTTTATATGCACCGCTATTATAATAATATTATAATCATCTTATAAATTTTTACGTCCCCTTAAGAGATAAGCTTTTCTTAACAATTGGTAATTCTCGGATGATTTGTCAGATCATCACGAGACGAGGGCCAGTGAAAAATCACTTTGGTGTTGCTAAGGCTGGGAATCGAACCCAGACCTTCTGAGTGGCAGTTCATCGCACTGACCATCGAGCCACTGAGCTCGTCCGGCTTCCGTTACAATAAAATATTATATCCCTCTATTGCTAAACAACAAATTTACTGTATATTTATATACGAAATAAATTTATGTATCGATATGAAATTTTCTATAATTTCAATGACTATTTGCCTAGTATATAGTTAATGCTTGTTTAAGCATTAGATATATATCACCATATGAAGAGAAGAAATATTCGTGTCAACTGTTATTGCTACATTCGAGTTACGGTTTATTAAGACATTTACATTTTTCTCTGGTGATTTTTCATAAAAAAACCTAATTAACCTTTTTTGATTCCGTCTGGCATGAGTAAAAAGTTGAAGTATAAAGAAATAATTAATATCTAATATAATGCAGTATTTAATTTTGATTCTTTAGTTGGAATCGCTCGATTATTTACAGAACGCCGACGATTTATAGTCAAACGGCCATTAACAAAAATTAAAATTATATATAAAGCGCTAATATCACGTCTTTTGTTATACAAATTCCATTCGATAAACAGCCAGTTACACTTATAACCACTAATGTGACAAGTCATACTTAATCGAGACAGCTTAAATGCATCGGCTGTATTTATGACATCAACATATGCCTGCAGTTCAAAACGTCGTGAGGAGACATTCAGATTATGATTCAACATGGCATACTTAAAGGCAGATTGTACTTCATCTGTTCCCTGCTCGAATATGGCACCTATACAATAGAACAATAGTTTTAAAAAATATTAGATAGCGGTAGTTCTTTAATAATAATTAATCCTTTTGGGCCAGTGGACATAGAGTAAAACACTTACCAAGTGGAATTTTTTCTGTCAGCGATTGTTGTGCAACTGTGCAGTGTATCCAAAAAGTTGCGTAAAATATCCATTGTGAAGCGAAGGTAATCCCAAAAAACATTTTTGGAGTTAAGTATGAACTAGGAATGAATAATCGTTAAACCGTTTACACACACTCGGTATAACTAATAAATGAACAAATCGGAAGCATTTACACTTTAACTTGTGTGATACTTAAAGCTTGGGGTGACATAGAAGATTGGTTTTCAAAGAACCAGAACCATGATGGAGACACGTAAAAACACAATTTACCACCGACATAAAACATTGTATTCACTTGAATGCATTTGTCAAAACTCAATTATATTGCAACAAAATAAATCACTACTTTTTGGCTATCGTAATAAAGGAACAAAACAAAGAGGGAAAAATCATGGCCGACGAAATTCCAATTCGTGTCAGACACATTCGACTGTTACACACTATTTCTTCATATCTCTTTGTGTTTTAAGCACTGATAACAAAACATATGATTACGGCATCTTTAAGTAAATATTTCATCGTACAAGTATATCCTTCAAGAATTGTAACTAATCAGCGCGATAACCATTTTAATCTTGTTAACCTGATATCCAGATTCTATTTTATTGTATCTCTTGTTAATTTTTCCAAATTAAAAGTTATCTCAGGATATTGTTTTTTTTTTATTTTTTTTATTTTTATCACATTAACTCCGTTTTTTTTGTTATTTTGACTGCTACAGTTCGCGTTCTAATATGTACTAAAAGTGGCAAAGCATCTCGGTCTGAATTTTACCCTAACAAGTGACTCCGCATACATAATCCCCAAGAACTTTTTCTAAAGTTTGTAAAAGATGCTTTTGCTCTCGATGATGGAGCTGTGATGCTAACTTCTGTGGAATCCTTGCGTTTAGCTTTTGTTTCCTTTTTGCTCCTTCTTTTATTTGTGTTCGTGGTATGATTCCCCCTTTACATCGTAACAAATGGTGTCAATGTGTGTGCGGTTCTTATCTATGATGTTCGGAAAACTAGGACATTTAAGAGATTATTACTGTAAATTCCTGCGCAATCGCTTGTTACTGACCTACCTATCGGTTAATCACTACGTATACTTGCTCAAATTGGAGTTAAGCTCGGGTCTCTTTACGCGTTAGTCCTCTCGTGGGTGTGAGCTTTTGAGAAAAAAGAGACCTAAGAGATTAAATATTTGCTAGCTTTAGTGTGTCCAGCTTTTTTTATCTTTTTTTCAGAGATGGACTGTTTACATGGCTTAAGATCTTATTTTAATAAAAATATATGTTTTATGTATACAAAGCGGCTATATATTTAAAATGAATCTAAATTTAAAATTCCCCTTGCCATAGATTAGTTACTCAGCCAATAATGAAATCTCTCTCTCGTTTTAATTTAATTTTTTCCCGTTCAAAGTAATAGTCCTTGCTAGGTATAAATAACGGATAACAAAATGAAAAACGTGAGTATAGGTCCGAGTATACCACAAGAAGGGTGGGTGGTGAAAAAGAGGATAATTGTTGGTCTACCACGCGGAAATCCGTTTGTGATGATTGTACTCCTCATCCATTGTTGTCTCTTCATTCCATCTATATATGCATTTTTATAAAAAAAAAGTAAGCACAGATGAGAAGACATGATTGCTACTCTTCTTATTGCTTGAGCACCAATATTTTACATTTGAAAGACATTATTTTCCTATAAAATTTTAAAGTTTTCAAAAGCTTTTCACATTAATAATAATAATTCCCTAAATAAATATAAGTTAGGGAATACGTGTTGTTTTATTGCTAAACTTATTTAAACTTACTCCTAGGTTAAGTCATAGACACAATCCTCTCAATTCAAATGTTATTATATTTACAAAATGTAATAATAGTACTTATATATTATTAATACATAAAAAATTACTAATGCAAATTTTTGGCGTAACAGGCTCGCAACGGTACCTAGTTTTCTCGCAACCATTCATGTGTGGGTGTGTACTTCTTGCACGATGGCGGGACCTCCTGAGCTGTTGGGATAAGCCATTCTTGGCAATTGATACTACCCTCTGTGCAGCAGTTCATTGCACTAACCCTCGCGCTACTGAGCCCGTTTATTTTTATATAATTATGTTTGTGTTTATATAATTATTTAATCATCTATAAAATGTCATTATCCTATCAAGTAGGTACCCATTTCAAAAATGCATTCAACTGGCAACTAAAACATTTCCGGCTTTCTTATATCATCCAATTTGAATTCAATAACGTAAAGATTTTTGGAACAAAAATAATACATCTAACTTTGTTGAATTCTATTTAGATGCCAAATATAGGTACTTTATAGCCAACATAGAACTTCTTTTAAACATGTACAGCCAAGTGAATGTATAGCATAACCCAAAACATTAATATAATTAGAAATAGAATTAATTAAAATATACAAAACCCACATCCTAAAATATTTCTCTATCATAGCCAACAAATGTGTGTGGTGACATAAATGTGTGATTGTTTTTATTGGGGACACCATGCTGTGAAAAAGGGAGTCGGACCTACTGACTCCCTTTTTCACTCGTCAACATCCAGTTGTTTTTTTTTTTGTAGGTCAATGCGCCATGAAATGCTCTCGTATATTATTTCTTCATCGGAAATGGCATATACGAGTAAATACACAATCTCAGGAAAACATGACGAGTATTATTCATGCTCCAGTTTTCAGGTGAATGATTTAATGCAGTCGCCAAAACTATGGAACGTTGTAGTCGTGCCTGAATTGGAACGGTTGTCCCTTTTAACTGACAACAATGTTTTTTTGTCAGTTCCAATTTCTAGAGAGATTACATTTTCCAAGTTATGTATTTAATGAGAAATACAGTTGAATGTCTAGTCAAATCGTTATAGTCGATCTACGGATCGATACGTCTAAGTTTTTTGTATATCTTGTTTGCAGATATACTTGGTTTTGTTCTCGTTTACTTCTAGTGGTTATTCAATTTCAGCTGTTATATACATATCCAGTAGCATATGGTGAGACCTCTTTGATCTTGGTCGATATTGTGCTTCTGGTGATTATTTGTTTGAATTCAGTTGCATTATAAAATGCTTCGTTGTAGTCGTTGTCGAGCTGCGAACAGTTTTCATTAAAACGAGTAAACGAGTTTGAAAATAACTTTGAATAGAACTGTCTATAAATAAATTTTATATAATAAGGCCGATCTTAAAGGCGATGTTGCGGCCCCTTTTTATGAATTGAGTGTCTACTCAATCCCGAAATTAATTTTACTAGGCACTCTTTTTACGAAGCAAGCTATCATTCGCAGCTATGGCTATGGCGAATTCAATGATATCATTTCTAAGAAACTTAGATTTTTCAATAGTGCTTTTTACTACATCAGTATATGTAGGAAAGAATTATGACGGCGTATAAATTCGAAGTTTTTTTTACGAGTTTTATAAATCATGTAACCAAATTTTATGAATTGAGGTATATAGAATATTGATCATATTAATAATAGTGCCCTTTTTTATTAAGGTATATCTCAACGATGGACGGGGTAATTTGCGCAGAAAATATACAAAAAATACACATAGGTAACGTCTGTCTCCAAAACGTATATGTAGATATGTCTGAAAGTTACGCTATTATTAAGGAATTATGAATTATTGAATTATGAATAAATGGATTAATTATGAATTAATCTAATTACTAAAATTTGTTCCTTTAAAATATAGTTATAAAGTGGAAGGTACACATTATTTTGTTTATTAAACGTAGAATAGCTATTTTTTTTTCCAGAACAGCGTAATCGTCTCAACTTATATAAAATTACACTCCCATTTTTTACTCAAAATTGTAATTAATTGAAAACTGAAATATGTGGCGAATATTAATTATTTTTTATCATTGGCAGAGTCAGTGCAAGTCGGAATTTAATTTTTTTCCTTAGCCGGGATTGAATGCACATCCTACACTTTTGTGTAGGCACTGCGAACTAGACCGCATCCAACCACATTTCGACCAATATAATATAATTTACATATTTCTTATATTTATACAACTAAGAATGTGAACGCAAATTTAATTTAGGTTGCGATACTTCTTAAAAGAAACCACAATGTTGAATTCACAAACTTCAATTATAGGTATTGATTAAATAAAAAAATAAGCTTTGGGATATTTATATCCGAGTGATAACGTAAATTCACGAAATTAATACTTGATATATGTACACATTAATAGTAAATACAAATGTAATATAACTTTGATTTTTATAGTAGCACATGATTTTCGAAATGGATATAATAGGTTTAATGAAAAAAACTACATATATATAAAAAACAAACACAAAAATATATGGTATTATATGATTCCACAATGACTTATCGTCAGCAATATGGCCGAAATTAGCCTATCATCAACCCAGATTTCTTGCAAAAAGTCGAACAGTGGTATTTTGTGGCAATCTTCGTGGTTTTTCGAAATATGGTTCACGGTTAACTGCACTAAACTGCAGTTTTCATCTAATTGACAAATTGGAGGAAATGGATTTTTTCAAGAGTTTTTTTTTAATCCCGAAATTAATTTTACTAGGCACTCTTTTTACGAAGCAAGCTATCATTCGCAGCTATGGCTATGGCGAATTCAATGATATCATTTCTAAGAAACTTAGATTTTTCAATAGTGTTTTTTACTACATCAGTATATGTAGGAAAGAATTATGACGGCGTATAAATTCGAAGTTTTTTTTACGAGTTTTATAAATCATGTAACCAAATTTTATGAATTGAGGTATATAGAATATTGATCATATTAATAATAGTGCCCTTTTTAATTAAGGTATATCTCAACGATGGACGGGGTAATTTGCGCAGAAAATATACAAAAAATACACATAGGTAACGTCTGTCTCCAAAACGTATATGTAGATATGTCTGAAAGTTACGCTATTATTAAGGAATTATGAATTATTGAATTATGAATAAATGGATTAATTATGAATTAATCTAATTACTAAAATTTGTTCCTTTAAAATATAGTTATAAAGTGGAAGGTACACATTATTTTATTTATTAAACGTAGAATAGCTATTTTTTTTCCAGAACAGCGTAATCGTTTCAACTTATATAAAATTACACTCCCATTTTTTACTCAAAATTGTAATTAATTGAAAACTGAAATATGTGGCGAATATTAATTTGGTAAAATTTTATATCAGGCACAATCCTATTTTTTATCATTGGCAGAGTCAGTGCAAGTCGGAATTTTATTTTTTTTCCTTAGCCGGGATTGAATGCACATCCTACACTTTTGTGTAGGCACTGCGAACTAGACCGCATCGAACCACATTTCGACCAATATAATATAATTTACATATTTCTTATATTTATACAACTAAGAATGTGAACGCAAATTTAATTTAGGTTGCGATACTTCTTAAAAGAAACCACAATGTTGAATTCACAAACTTCAATTATAGGTATTGATTAAATAAAAAAATAAGCTTTGGGATATTTATATCCGAGTGATAACGTAAATTCACGAAATTAATACTTGATATATGTACACATTAATAGTAAATACAAATGTAATATAACTTTGATTTTTATAGTAGCACATGATGTTCGAAGTGGATATAATAGGTTTAATGAAAAAAACTACATATATATAAAAAACAAACACAAAAATATATGGTATTATATGATTCCACAATGACTTATCATCAGCAATATGGCCGAAATTAGCCTATCATCAACCCAGATTTCTTGCAAAAAGTCGAACAGTGGTATTTTGTGGCAATCTTCGTGGTTTTTCGAAATATGGTTCACGGTTAACTGCACTAAACTGCAGTTTTCATCTAATTGACAAATTGGAGGAAATGGATTTTTTCAAGAGTTTTTTTTAATCCCGAAATTAATTTTACTAGGCACTCTTTTTACGAAGCAAGCTATCATTCGCAGCTATGGCTATGGCGAATTCAATGATATCATTTCTAAGAAACTTAGATTTTTCAATAGTGCTTTTTACTACATCAGTATATGTAGGAAAGAATTATGACGGCGTATAAATTCGAAGTTTTTTTTACGAGTTTTATAAATCATGTAACCAAATTTTATGAATTGAGGTATATAGAATATTGATCATATTAATAATAGTGCCCTTTTTAATTAAGGTATATCTCAACGATGGACGGGGTAATTTGCGCAGAAAATATACAAAAAATACACATAGGTAACGTCTGTCTCCAAAACGTATATGTAGATATGTCTGAAAGTTACGCTATTATTAAGGAATTATGAATTATTGAATTATGAATAAATGGATTAATTATGAATTAATCTAATTACTAAAATTTGTTCCTTTAAAATATAGTTATAAAGTGGAAGGTACACATTATTTTATTTATTAAACGTAGAATAGCTATTTTTTTTTCCAGAACAGCGTAATCGTCTCAACTTATATAAAATTACACTCCCATTTTTTACTCAAAATTGTAATTAATTGAAAACTGAAATATGTGGCGAATATTAATTTGGTAAAATTTTATATCAGGCACAATCCTATTTTTTATCATTGGCAGAGTCAGTGCAAGTCGGAATTTTATTTTTTTTCCTTAGCCGGGATTGAATGCACATCCTACACTTTTGTGTAGGTACTGCGAACTAGACCGCATCGAACCACATTTCGACCAATATAATATAATTTACATATTTCTTATATTTATACAACTAAGAATGTGAACGCAAATTTAATTTAGGTTGCGATACTTCTTAAAAGAAACCACAATGTTGAATTCACAAACTTCAATTATAGGTATTGATTAAATAAAAAAATAAGCTTTGGGATATTTATATCCGAGTGATAACGTAAATTCACGAAATTAATACTTGATATATGTACACATTAATAGTAAATACAAATGTAATATAACTTTGATTTTTATAGTAGCACATGATGTTCGAAGTGGATATAATAGGTTTAATGAAAAAAACTACATATATATAAAAAACAAACACAAAAATATATGATATTATATGATTCCACAATGACTTATCGTCAGCAATATGGCCGAAATTAGCCTATCATCAACCCAGATTTCTTGCAAAAAGTCGAACAGTGGTATTTTGTGGCAATCTTCGTGGTTTTTCGAAATATGGTTCACGGTTAACTGCACTAAACTGCAGTTTTCATCTAATTGACAAATTGGAGGAAATGGATTTTTTCAAGAGTTTTTTTTAATCCCGAAATTAATTTTACTAGGCACTCTTTTTACGAAGCAAGCTATCATTCGCAGCTATGGCTATGGCGAATTCAATGATATCATTTCTAAGAAACTTAGATTTTTCAATAGTGCTTTTTACTACATCAGTATATGAAGGAAAGAATTATGACGGCGTATAAATTCGAAGTTTTTTTTACGAGTTTTATAAATCATGTAACCAAATTTTATGAATTGAGGTATATAGAATATTGATCATATTAATAATAGTGCCCTTTTTAATTAAGGTATATCTCAACGATGGACGGGGTAATTTGCGCAGAAAATATACAAAAAATTACACATAGGTAACGTCTGTCTCCAAAACGTATATGTAGATATGTCTGAAAGTTACGCTATTATTAAGGAATTATGAATTATTGAATTATGAATAAATGGATTAATTATGAATTAATCTAATTACTAAAATTTGTTCCTTTAAAATATAGTTATAAAGTGGAAGGTACACATTATTTTATTTATTAAACGTAGAATAGCTATTTTTTTTCCAGAACAGCGTAATCGTCTCAACTTATATAAAATTACACTCCCATTTTTTACTCAAAACTGTAATTAATTGAAAACTGGAATATGTGGCGAATATTAATTTGGTAAAATTTTATATCAGGCACAATCCTATTTTTTATCATTGGCAGAGTCAGTGCAAGTCGGAATTTTATTTTTTTCTTTAGCCGGGATTGAATGCACATCCTACACTTTTGTGTAGGCACTGCGAACTAGGCCGCATCCAACCACATTTCGACCAATATAATATAATTTACATATTTCTTATATTTATACAACTAAGAATGTGAACGCAAATTTAATTTAGGTTGCGATACTTCTTAAAAGAAACCACAATGTTGAATTCACAAACTTCAATTATAGGTATTGATTAAATAAAAAAATAAGCTTTGGGATATTTATATCCGAGTGATAACGTAAATTCACGAAATTAATACTTGATATATGTACACATTAATAGTAAATACAAATGTAATATAACTTTGATTTTTATAGTAGCACATGATTTTCGAAGTGGATATAATAGGTTTAATGAAAAAAACTACATATATATAAAAAACAAACACAAAAATATATGGTATTATATGATTCCACAATGACTTATCGTCAGCAATATGGCCGAAATTAGCCTATCATCAACCCAGATTTCTTGCAAAAAGTCGAACAGTGGTATTTTGTGGCAATCTTCGTGGTTTTTCGAAATATGGTTCACGGTTAACTGCACTAAACTGCAGTTTTCATCTAATTGACAAATTGGAGGAAATGGATTTTTTCAAGAGTTTTTTTTTTCAAACTCGTGTTAAACATTTTATTATTAATAGATAATAAATATATATATATATATTGAAACTAACATTGTCACAGCATTTTGTTCAGGCAGTTTATCAAAATCTTTTATTATTTGACAAAAAGTAACGGACATTTAGCAAAATTTTTTCTCTTTGTTACAAACTATGTAACAAAACTAATATACTCCAATGGGATGGGGTATAAAAATAACAAAATATTTGAAATATTAATCGTATATGTAAAAGTATTATGGCAATTTTAGAATCCCTTTTCTTCCTCCATTGAAATTGTTCAATTATCTGCATGGTTAGAGAAGAAATTACAGGAATCATTTTCTGTCTCATGTCTCGATACACACATATTCATTCAAAAACTACTATCTTAGGTGAACATACGTTTGCGTAGGTATTTGTATTGTATCTGGAATATAATCTGGTGGCTTAGTGATTTAATGGTCCCTTCATATCACCTAAAGTTCCTACATAGCTGGCTATTGTTGCGCAGTAGTACGATGCTGCTGAACGTTCGGATTAGTGCCGCCTGTCCTACCTTTCAGCCAACAGAGCATCCACCTGGATGTATGCAAAAGGAGATGAAAGCAAAAATTATGTGTAAAACTTTATCGTTTACATTAAATGTTGCAGAAGTCATGATAATACTTTAATCTCTGCATTGCCGCCTGTCAGCTTTGCATATGCAAATTAACAACTTGCTACCAATTACATGCTTGTGGATTGTATTTTAATTTCTAAAATGCAATATCGGTGTGAAATGTTATTGCTCGTGTTAGTTGGCATTATGACGTTTTACATACTTGTGTTTTAATTCAAATGAAATTAAATTATAGTTAATGCATCAACGTCATAAAGTGTTTGTTATTTTCCCGTTAGATGGGTACTTTGAAACAATCGTGAATATAATTTAAATATATAATTACTATCCCCTTTAATATGTTTAAGAAGCTTTACTCTTCTTATCGTTCACATAAAGAAGGTATTCGAAAATAAATTCGGATAATCCTTTTTGTAGATGAACAACGTAGAGGGTGCGCTACACGTATTTGTTTTCTTGATTATTTCCATGGTGATAAGATTATTTCTGGTTCGATTATCTGTGAAAAGGGTACGACTAATATGAGTTGGTAAGCATGTACATGTGAGAATTCTACACTGCAAATTTAAAATTGACTTCGGTAAGATATTATAATATATGAAAAAGCTATGAGTGTGTTTCTTAGTGCGAAATTGACACATTGTGCTTCAAAAATGCAAATGATAAAAGTTTAACCAAAGATAAATTCATGTGTCAATTCACATCAGGTGTATTTATGGTTATTTACAGTCCCTCAGCAAGGAGAAATATCACGTGCTATAACATCTGTAACATAAAAATTACCCCATTTTATGAATCTTCATTGAACAATCTGTAATGGATTGGAATAGTATATGCGTAGAACGCCGACGATGTGGTTACATAAATACACGTAAAACACGACTATTATCGAGCGATGGACATCCTCATTAGCCAAAGAGTTCTCCATCATGATTGAATGTTGCCAATATATATAGAGGATGTCTATATTCATAAAATAATAAGAAATCTATATAAAGGAATCAAATTGATTTATTTAAATAACTATTCGACACAAACTAGGACCAAATCCATTAATACATCGCTAAAAATTAGTTGGTATATTATAAAGGATTCTCCTTTAGGACTTTTGTGATATTTGGACGATTATAAAGACGAGAGAAACGTATTTAACCAACGGCAACAAAAGTTTTTCACTTAAAAGTTATTCTATTAAGATCATTCGAGTTTCAGAAAGGGTTATTTTTTTGGAGATGATTTAAATTTATTAATATCGATGTAGCAAAGGGTTTCATTAGTTCGTGGGATTGTCCGCAGGGAAAAATCACACTAATTTGACATCATGGTTGAAAGGATGCGTTTGTCTATTAACACCAATTAAGCATTGCTTGTTAGAGAAAAAAAGAAATGAGTTTAAGATTCAAAAGTAAAATAAGAAGTCCAATTAAATGACATCAAATAGAAATATTTTTTCGGCTAAGCTATCTTTACAAGTGGACTCGGTACCTAAATTATTTTAAATCATTACATATTCAAGGGGTGTGTTTACTTTCCTGTAAGCTTTCTAAACCTACAAAGGAATACCTTTAGACAAACTCGTTTTAATCAATAAATTAAAAACTTGATACTAATAAGATAAATAACCAATTTTAATTTTTTAGATAAAAAAGTCTTCTTAACGTCGCCTTAAAGGACACTATCTGTATATGTGCGTAGTTGAGACTGTTTACCAAAAATCGAGAAATAGCATTTCTTCGTAATTTTTTCCAAAAAATCTCGTCATTCGGATATGTTTCCAGGGACCCCACTAAACAATTTACACCAGTTGGTTAGAATTCTATTTTTTTTTGCGTTATGTTTCTCAAAAATTTACAAATAAGCGTTGTAATCATTTTTTACAGAAAACTGAGTATGAAGCATACCTACACACCTACATCTAAGCTTTAAAACCGTAAAAGCCGTTTTCAAGAAAAAATAAAGAAATATCTGGCATTAACTTCCTCAAACCTAGCTTCTTCTTTCATATTTGTATGCGAAGTTATTATTTTTTTTCGAATAAGAAGAGGAATAAACAGGTATGGTAAATTTGAGAAGCTTCCCATGAGAGTGTTACTCTTGGATATTTGTCAGGCTTTGGAAAAGCAGTAACTTTGAACCAGGGATGCCGAATCGAATCAAATTTTTATGTCATCATAATACTTTCCTATAAAACGTATACTGAGGCAGTAGAATAGTTTGAAATTCGTAAGGGTATTTTGTTTTGGAGAAACTAACTAATCTTTGTTACAGCTTCCTTGAACTATTCAATACAAACTGTTGCACTCAAACAAAACGCACATTACCATCATTGAGAGTTACAAACAAACAAACAATTTTTTTTATATATATATATCATTAATACCATAAAGTTCAAAAATAGGTACAACTAAGCAAAAATACATAAATATCTGCAAGCATCATCTCAGGGCAGGCTTTGATCGTTATAGGTTCGCCTCACATAATAAAGCTTTTAAGACCATGTAGCGTATAACTTTGACCCTTGAATCAAGTTGTCTAGCTCTATCCAGACAAGCATCTTCATTTTGATTAAAATACATAAACTTTTCAAGACAGATAACAAAATATTTAACTTTACTTCTCCATGCTGTCCAATGATGCACACAATTTTTCATTTTTTCTGGTATAGTTAAAAGACTTAAGTAATGGGGTTCTAAATAGAATTCTTTAAGTTTTTTTGTGAGTTGATCTTCAATTTTTAATCATCGCAATGTGATCGACCTGATCTGTGCGTCACTAGATCATATGCGTACGCTTTAGCGTGCCTGAGGAATTCTACAAAACCACTTGTATAAATGCCAAACAAACCATTAACCGCTGCGCTTTAAACTGTTTCTGTTTCAAAGACTTCACTCAAAAATATGTTGCTAAACTTGACACTGAACTTCTTTCCCATAAGCATTTAATATATCATGTAAATAAATCGAATTACTCATGACCAGCCTGGCAAGTTTGAAGAAAAGCCACTCTAACCATACGGAGTTGAAGCCCTTTACAGGCCCCAGTTCATTCCCAACAAACATAAAAATTGATTCATTTTGTATATAATTGAAAATGATGTACGTGTGTGTAGAATATATAAGCTGTGGACTTTATAAAACATGTTTTTGTTGACACTCGTAATTACTTCTCACCCAGACTAGTCTTGCTAAATTCGCTGAGCAAACTCATTAATATTTTATAATTTGTTCAGAGATGTTGATAGGAAGTATTTCACAAATGATAAACGGTCTCCTCTCGTTCATGGCGAAATGAATGATTCACGTGTAAATGTATAACATAAGCATGTTACATTTTGATTTGCCACTATATACAAGCTGCCCTTGGATCGACCTTTTACCTTTTGATTGAGAGAACATTTAAGTGTGTGCCATATCAAAATATTAAATCTCCTAAATCACTATACTATGAGTTATTTTGATAAAGGCATTACACCCCGGTATTACAGAATTTCAACCACCACACATAATCAATCATTGTGGTATTGTGTCCAATGATCATAAATTACCCTTGTTTGAAAAGCCAGTTTAAATTAATGAAGTTATTTTCATCGTCAACCCCTTGTATAGTTGTCAGCAGTACATACATTTGTGGTTTCGATGCATTTAATATAGACACCTAATATTCTGCGGCTTAGGTAACCACTAATGACTTTAGATGCAAATAAGAAAATTATGTTCTGTCAACTCATTTGTATGGGATGTTAAGTAGATGTATCGATTTACAATATAATGGACTAGTCGAATCTAACTTCGAAATTAATTTGCGAGCTGAGTGTGGTTGGGTTTATGTAGGTATACATACATGTCTACAATTTACTGATGAGTCTAAATTACATGTGCAGGTAATATCAAGGATCATAGGAAAAGGTAGTCCTGTAAGATTGGCTAGAGAGTAGTATGTCCCATAAGAATTCCATCTAGGCGCTTTATTGTCTTTCAACCATTTGAGTAATATATTGTGTTGCGTTATTATTGGACTATAAAAGGTTCGACACAATAAGGTTAAATTCCCCCGGAAATTTAAACGTTATTTTTTGTTTCTGATAAAGTTTATTTAAACTTGATGCGTTATTTGAGAATCTGAAAAATCAAAATTTAAAAAAAACTTGCAACAAAATATACCGTTAATAAACTTTTTATAAAAAATCTGAGTATCCAGTTATATACAGTGTATCCACACTACGTAATCATTATCATTTACATTAACGCGATTGTTCTTGAAAAATCATTTACCATCTACTTCTAGATACTTGCTTATTTATGAGCTAAATCTCAAATTCCAAAAACCTCATCTGTAAGACCACAAACCACTCATTTAAGTCAAATCGAATAAGTAGTTTGGCCTCCAGTGTCAAGAACACACTCCAGACTCCATACGGCAGATATACTTTTTTCAAAAACAACTTTTTTGCTCTACCTATGAATTTGATAAAAATCAAAAAATATATTCAAAATGATTAAAAAAGTAAGGAACACGCGAAAATGTGCAAATTGTAGTGTGTATTATGGGTATGGGTAGGCTACAATCCGCTGTGCGTAAAGTTGAACACCCTATCCCATCCCATCCAACCTTTGGAACTTATATCCGAAAAAGTGTCACATTATCACAACAAATTGTTCAGACAGTTTATAAAAGTCTTTTATAGTTTGACAAAAAACAATATGTTTCTCCTGCATATGCTATAGGGTAGGTTATAAGAAGTGTTTTTATGAAAAAAACACCCCTAAAAAGTGAACGTGAGTTAAATGACCTATCGATGAATTGTTTTTAAAAATATTACAAAAATTTTTTTCGAATATTTTCAGATTCGAGCTAAGAACTTATTTAACAGAAAACTCAAAAAAAAGTGGGCATGGCAAAAAAACATTGTAAATATGTCTAAGAGAGTCTATATAGCAAATTTTAACACTCTAGCTCAAAATTAAGGGCCCAAAAATTGGTGACATACAATATACTTTGAGGTATATCTATCGAAATTATTTCTCAACGTTCAGTGATCTTCTGCTTACAACCCATAACTGGCGAATTGGAAAGGTGGAAAAAGGTAAGGGAGACTTCAGAAATGTCTGCATAATCGTAAACGAGGAATCCCTCGGTTCTTAAGCAGCTGCCTACGGAGTCATAAGTTATGGGTTCAGTTCCATCCTGCTGAACATTTATAGGTGCGATGAATCGCAACCTCAAACTCTCCCTAGCACTGCACCACCTCCACCCGAAGTCGTCGATAAGTCGGCGAACATAGAATGCATCAACCTCCCAACAAAACCTTCCGTCATCTCTACCGGTGGTCGACACTATGCCGACGAACTTTAGGGATGGCAGAAGCCCCATGTTAAAGGGATTCACGCCCAGAAGACCGTAACGCTACCTTCTCCGGGATTGACACCAAGTTAACAGTTCTTACAGATAAACCTCCATCACTCAAAAGCGCCTTCCGCCGCCTTTCTTCTCCGACTCACATAACACGAGGAAGACATAGTTCTGATGCAAGAACTATGGGTTACCAACAACCTGGTGTGCTGAATCAGAAATCTTGAATACTAACTTTTATATGTAAGAAATGAAGGTAAGCCTGGATCTTGTATTATTGCTAAGAACTCCTTAAACATCTTTCTACTGTCTAATTACAGCTATCAGGATACTGTCGCAGCCAATATTGACACAAAAAACAACAAATGGGGGCTGGTCTCGGTATACTTGACTCACGACCATGTGGGGCCAATATACCTAGGGCAACCTAAGGAACCTGAACTCAAAAAAAAACCAACTAGAGAAATATTAATTAACAAACTTCTCTCTGATTCCTTGGTACAACCCTAATAAGTCAGAACTGGATAGCCTGTTGAAAATACTCTCACGAGCACTGAGGGATGTAAGATCGTCGGCATGTCCTACAAGAAGGCCTCGTGGGAAGGCCAAGTCCCCATGGTGGAACTGCATCCTATGCACATAAAGGAAAAAAATGCAGGCAATATTTGAATAAAGCCAAGTACCTTCTGTGGTAACATAGAAGAAAACTCAGAAACGTTTCCATCCTTAGATCTCACCATTCCCAGTCATCTTGAATGGGAATCGGATTCGATCGGAACCGATAACTCGATACACATCTACACGGATGGGTCTAAAACAGAATCTGGAGTGAGTGGTGTCGTTTTCTCTAAGATGTTAAGCCTCAGAATATACTTTCGCCTTCCCGGTCATTGTAATGTTTCACAGGCGGATTCATGGCAATCAAAGAAGCCTTGCCTTGGCTGAAAAGGAATGAAGTATATTAGCGTCTTCAGCTACAGCCAAGTGGGAATCAAATGAATGGAAGCCATCTCGATCAATTCGAAGTCAGCTCACGAATGCCAACGAGATGGCGGGGCATTTTACCATTAACCTCTTTTCGGGTGCCGGCCACAGACATGTAAGGCAGATGAGGTTGCTACACATTCTATAGTTAGTAAATATTTTAGTATGCTCCATGCTACGTGTAAATTACAGATCAAGATAGCAAACCGCAGATGGATAAACAGCCAACGTATCATCATATATCCAAGAATTTATTTCGGCCTTTAAAGAACTAAGCCCTTAGATTTGGCTCGATAATAACAACACGCGCTATAAATTACGGAAAGATCAGGAACTCTCAAAGGAAAGTTACCTGCCTGGGAGACTACTGTTTTGATAATCTTGGTGAGCTGGCTAGTATCAATGTCAGAAACCTCCTACGCTACATAGTTAGCTCTGAATGGTTCAATTTGGCGAACAAATATAGGGAAGTGGACTGATGCACGTGATACCACAACAACAAGCTAGGGTGGTCCGTGAATGCCAGATATTTCATTTTTATTTCAATATTAATTCCAAAAACTACGCCGTGTATCCCATGACCTAATAACTAAGTATATAAAATCTGAAGTATATCCATACAGCTGTTTAGCCTAGACCTACGACCACACTTTATTTGCAGTAATTATGGCAAGCATGGCTCATAAATCTCTTTCACTTTGTCAAATTTATATACTTATATGTATATCCTTTTCTTTAATACATACAGACGATGACAATGGCAAGTCTTTATAACAATCCCATTGTAACATTATAAAATCATTCCTTTCAAATCGTATTGTGGTATTTAACAGTCATTACCTACGAGATAAAAGATATTGAAGCAGATATGAAAAAATCTTAATTTTTTTTTATAAATTTATCAATATTTTTTAATGTTGTTTGTACTTGTATCAAGGGATTTTGTATCTTTTTGTGAGAGCTACCGGTATGAAATAAGTTCATTAAAAGTAGAATAGTAATTATACGGAATATATAAAGGAATTCATTCTAGAAACGACGCACGTTTGATAATTGTATGTTAATAATTGATTTGATTTATCAAAAACGATTTTTCACCTTTTAACGTTTTGATTTTAATTAGATATGTCAAAATGGTACTTTACCTATACGTATAAAAAAGAAGCTTGTTTTTGCCATTACATTTGCATTATAATACAGGTTCATCGCTAGAACATATATATTATTGAGAAATCCGGTTTCCTTCACCGCCATCTTGAAAAATATGTTAGTATCTCAATCTTAATTAATAAGAGGATATAAAAATAATTTTCGCGATGGGGTCTATAACAAATCTAGATTCTCTAACTATCATCGCAATCTTGGAATTGATCAAAATGTATAGTTAATTTTGTAAAAAATAAAAATGGCAATAAAAATAGGTACACAGTGTACAACTTGTAATTATGTAGGGAGAGCATTATGATGTGACGTAATTTATTGATTATAGTGTTCGTATACGATTTTCGTTTGATAGTTAAAACCAAACTAAAGCACATTTTAGACACTTACTTACTTACTTACTAAAGTGGCGCTACAGTCCGGAATGAAACTGGGCCTCAACCAACATGTCTCTCCAATTAGCACGGTCCTTAGCTAACTGCCTGCATTTGCGCACTCCAAGTTGGTAGAATTCGGTTTCTACTTGTGCGCGCCACTAAAGGCGAGGTCTTCCTCTACTGAGTTCGACGTCTGCTTGGGAATCTACATGTCCTAGACATCTTAAACGTGCAATGCGGAGTTTTTTGACCAGGGGCATGTCGCTGTACAGCTCGTATATTTTTGGTTGAATCTTCGTCTCCATAGCCGGTTAAAGGAAACGGGACCAAAGATTTTTGGAAAAATTTTCCCCTCGAATCGACCAAGGATTTCTTCATTCGCTTTTGATACAGTACCGTAGAGCAGGACTAGGGTGATCAGGGTCTTACATAGGATCCATTAAGTAGTTCGAGTGTGGGCTTTATTACTAAATTGCCCTCTTATCCCGAAGAAACAGCGGTTGGCAAGAGTACTTCTTCGATTAATATCTGACGAGATGTTGTTGTCAAAGTAAATAGCGGAGCCGAGATAGATAAAGTCCCGTACTACCTCAAATTTATATCTGTCAATGGTGTAGTTCTGTCCAATTCGTCGATATTGTGTGTCCCTTCGCGTTGACAGCATATCCTTCGTCTTGCCCTTATTTACTGCTAAACCCATTTTTGCCGCTTCCTTCTCTATACTGGCAAACGTGGCTATGACAACACGTTGGGTCCTACCACTGATGTCAATATCGTCGGCGTATGCTAGTAGTTGTACAGATTTTTGGAAAATTGTGCCTCTGGTGTTGGCTTTGCACAATCCTATCAAGAATCAAATTGAAGATGTCACATGACAGCGCATCGCCTTGCCTTTTTGGTATCGAATGTGTCGGTGAGGTCGTTTCCGACCCTCATCAGGGTCTCCATCGTCATCCTTCATAAATGGACCAGTATGAATGGTATACCCCAACTCTCTGCGTAGTTCATCTCTATAAATGCTGTCGTATGCGGCTTTGAAATCGATAGGTGGTGGGTATCGATTTTTACTTTTTGTGTTTTTTTTCCAGGGTCTGCTAAAGTATGACTTTCCTGGCCTAAGACCACACTGATAAGGGCCGATCAGGTTGTTGGTAAACAGTTTCAGGCATTCACATATTGAGGGTTTCCTTTTTGGTAGATCGGGCAAACGATGCTGAGGTTCCTTTCTTTAGGTATACTTTCAACCGACCAGATTTGGCTTATGAGTTGGTGGATGTTACTACCCAAGTCATCGCCGCCGACTTTATAAAGCTCAGCGGAAAAGGCCGTTATTTCCGAGCTTTGAATACATGGCTTTGACGTTTTACACTTTTGTAAAATTTGCGAACATCGTTCCTGGAGTGGCATCTCTCTTTATCCTAGTTCGCGCTCTTTTTTTTGCTCCTTTTTTTTTCTTTAAAGTCGGTGTTTTTTTTCTTGCAGCTTAGCCTTGTCGGCATTCTTCATCAAACCAGGGGTTTCTTGCTGGTGTGCGCCAGAAACCTAGCGACATTAAATTTTTCACAGTATTTCTGGATTGTTGTGGCGTGGTGGATATCCGCATTCTTACCTTGGCTGCATAAAGGTAGTGGCCCTCGGAATGTTCGGCCATCCAAAATACTGGATCTGCAGACCGCCATGTCCCCTTACGGATATCGAGGAGAGGAAACCATCTGCTGACTGTAGTGGCATTTCGTTCCGAAGTCAATTAACGTAAAGGCCTTTTTTTAACTTCTGACTCAGCTATAAGTGTAAGTGTAAGATATGCATTCTGGTCTTGTGCGTTCATCCGCCACCATCTCAATGATCGAAATTACAACAACAACTTGTGCAAAAACAACAAATTAAAAAAAAAAAACTGTAATTATAACCAGATAACGTTGTTTTTGTCATTTCGATTTTTCAATTGATAAACGGAAAAAATACCCCAACAGAAATTGCCAGGGGCTGTTAGAGTTAGAATCGTTGTTACTCCTAGATCACCCACTGCGAACCATACGATAGTAATTGTAACGCTTTGCACGAAAACTTTGTTCCAACCATGTACTTTCTTCTATAAGTCTGAGGAATTAAATCCCAGCATACTGAAGGCAGAGATAAACACCAAAAAAAGTAGTTGTCAGCTTCTCAGTTCATTTAATTGAGTAAATTGACTCTCTTCAAAACCAAGAACTCAGTTCAGTGGCGCAAGTGGTAGGCACTTTGCTCACAAGTCACTAGTCCCCGGTTAGGGTATAAAAATTGCATAGAATAAATAAAAAATGCATAGAACTGAACGTTCAATTAGCGTCACTATTAGAAGGAAGATGAGGACTCTTGGTAATGTCCGAAATAGCTAAAATTCTAACAAAATAGTGTTGTTTGTACAGAAGTTGTTGTTGTAATTTCGATCATTCAAAACAATTTAAGTTGTTGCTATGGCTAGGAATCGAACACAGATCTTCTGCGCGCAGTTCATCACACTTACCTTCGCGCCACTGAGCCTGCCTTACAGAAACGTAAAACGTATGCCGAACAAATTATTAGCAAAATATCTTCATATCCTCAAGTCATGTAATATCCTTTTGTGAGCAATTTATTCGAATTCCATTTCCTGATAAAAGGATTTTACATTTCATATTCATATAATAGCCTCGGAAATAAACTATGAAATTAATTTCCTCATATATGAAAAAAAGTAAGAAAGTCTTATTAGCCATTTTCCGCGAGCAAAAGTTATTTCCTCAATTTGGCTTCTGTCTGTATGTCTGACGTCGTATTTCTGGAGATTTCGATGGTCCTACAAAAGGAACATACATTTTTTGTTTTTCATAGGTTGAAAGCAAAAAATTCAATTAACTGTATAATTTAAACTCAAAATCAGTAAAAGGTGTAGCTAAATGGTCACAACCTTGAATTTCTTATCTCATTTGGGAGTATGTTGAGTAGCTACGATTCCAGTTGCACATATATACGGACAATTTATTTTAGTGCTCTATAGGGGAAGCTTTCGAAATTTCACAGCAGGATACACGTATTCGGAAAGACTTTCATAGGCCAGAATTGGCAGTCATTTCTGAAAGCGAGTTGTTATCGGTTTAGGGAAAAAGACTTAGAACCAATTAGTTAAAGGAATAAATCTTTTGAGCTTATGAATAACCATCAGCACCAAAACATCCCTCGGACTGCTCCTTTACTACCTCTCAACCTTAAGAAATGAAGAAGGGCGGCATTGAATGCCTCCATGGGGGGTTGAGTTAGGAAACTATGATCGGGTAGTCATTGAGGTAATTTTTTAACATTAAGTCAAGGTTCTTTTAATTATGTAAAATCGTTTATACGGATGATTTATTACGTTGAACGTTTTTTGTGTGTGCTAATTTCAAAGGATTTAAAAACATCGTTTTTCATCAAACCATATTCCAGTTTTTTTATTTTAAAGTTTATAATTACAATTATTACATATTATCAAAATTCTTCATATTCAGACCAGCTGAAGCATTTCAATGTAAATTTATTTAACACAAAGTAAGACTACGTTAATACTTAAAGAAAAGCAAATATATTAACAAAATTACTTTAGTAATCATCAGAGATTTACAACCATCATTTACAATTACTAATTTAAAAGAATTCACTACAACCGTTTTTTTAGTATTTTTTTTCTCAAATATAATGTGTATAAGATATACACATATACTACATACACTACCAATCACCCTTTATATTTAAGTAAAACACACCAACTTGATCATATAATTTTCGTAAGACAGCGCAAAGTTTTCGCAGCCAAATAAGGTATTCTATTTTCAGAATCAATATATACATACATTCTTTCTGTTGATGGCAAACCTTTCTTACTTTAAGTTGAACTTATCATATTTAATTAAAAATGCGAATATATAGATGTATATTAGACTTAATATATATAAATTGAATCAAATTAAATCTAAGACCATCTGAAGAAAATCGATCTGTATTAAGGTACAAAATCGATCAAACTAGACAATTGATTTAATTCATATAACTATTGCGATTGCGGACATTATAAGGAAGATGATAGTTTATGATGGGGCCTTTCAGTGATGCATCAATGTGAATACCTTTGTCTAAGCAAGTTCAGCCCTGCTCCCTTTCCAACTGCAAATATTCGAAATTGATGCCGATATTCTCAATATGACAATGTGTATAAATGGGATTACTACATGAAATCAGACAACAACATGAATACCATGCGCCTATGATCTAAGCAATACTTGGCCATACAGATGTGAACTACCAGAAAAAAGCTACAGGAAGAAGACTGGGAAAAATGCCACTGCATATTGCTTTCAAAAGAAAATAACCCTTTTCCTGCGATTATCTCTGTGTGAATCGCATGAGTGAACATTTTAATTTACAGCCATTTGTATATGTGCGCTCCTATGTTATAACTCCAATCTCAGTTGTGTTATATCCTTTAATACAAAACCCACTGAAAAATCTTGAGTTGCGTACTGAATTTTTTTTTATTGAAATAGAGTTCGTTTAATTACAATTGCAGCTACAGGCCCTTCTTTAGCCGGAATAGCGGCGTACGTATTTTGACTTCAATAAAAGGTGAACGAACGATAACGAGGGGATGAATAAAATAGGGCAGATTTTTATTCCAACAAATTAAATGGCGCATTATTTTTTTATTCGCTATCTACTCACACTTTCGTTTTATTGACAAAAGAGGAAGCTACATCCTTGAGTAGATAATGAGTCGGTGAAAATCACATCGAATCTGGCATAACTCAACATGAAAAGTACATGTTGGCAAAGTTTGGGCTATTAAATCACTTAGCAATGTTGTAGGCTTATGGCTACGCTATAATCAAAGAATAAAGGGTCCTTACTCTATAACATTGTCTAAGCGGTTCTGGCTGTCAAACTAGGTAACCTTGCGGGAACGTAAAATTAACTATGTTTAGGTAAATAAACTTTTGTGTAAGTTCACCTTGTGGGTTTAACCCTTGTGGGTTGCTTCCAATATATATATAATATATATATATATACAAATGTGTGTTTTGTTATAAATTGTCATTTGGCTTTAAAACTAAAGTTTCGTTCAATAAATCAAAATCACAGGATCAAGTCTAACAACGCTTGGAATACAACATATTTCAGTTGGAAAGAATATTAAAAAAGTTGTTCCAGCAAATGCAAATGCACAAAATGAAATTGCGCAAAAGCAATATAATTTTTCTTTGCATTTTTTTGGTTTTCTTAGTTTTGTGAAATTTTCTTTCACAAGAAAAATTGTTTGAATCAGAGAAAGGCGTAAAAGTTGAGAGTTTTGCGTTTATATTACATTTTTTTTCACAAAAGGCTTGCACTGAGGTAAGATACTAGCTCGAAATATTGCAAAAAATGATAAGTTATTCTCTTTATGGAATTTTTTTTCTTAGTAATGGCAGTTTTGATAATTTATTTGAAGATACATACTCCATTTGAAACGCTGTCAAAATATGTAGCAATAAGTGTTCTTTGGTTTTTACTGTACGGGTATATGCTTCCTACTTTTCTGTATTCAGTTAATTTCTCAGCTATTCTCATTTCTTACTTATTTATTCTAAACTTCTCCATATTGGATAAGTATTCTATGTGGTCAATTGTTGCGAGTATGACAAACTGCGAGATTCATGATTTAGAGAGCAGAATTAATGACGTGGCGTTTAACGAAGTATTTTGTGGTACTAAAATATTCTGTTATATTCTGATAGAAGTACACAAATGTTCAATGAACTCGTCAGTTATTTCAAAGAAAACAATGTTTTATTTTATGTATCCAATTATGATTTGCAGTAAATTATTGTTGACTTGGACGTAAGCTTTGGCAACACCCAGTCGTTGTAATTTTGACTGAACATCAATTGTGATTATCTTACCTGCATGTGGTAATGATCTATACTGGTCTCATCCAACTGGATTTGATTTGCTAAACTTATAGTGCGTTTATTGAAATACACTTAACCAAAAAGGTGCATGATTTACATGAAAAAGTTCATATGTTAAATGAAAATTTCATACATTTTGCACTTTTGTACGCGTTTAGAGAAACATAAAACAGATGTAAGAATTCATAATCCCTATGGATTGGTACTTATATTTAATGAAATTTTACATAAAGTGAAAGTTTTTACAATTTGTGAATTCGTTTTACGTAACATTCATAGATTTTATGAATATAAACCGAAACCATCCCCGGTTAACTGGTAGCAGGCAATCGAATGTCGACTGGAATGTTGCCGGCTTTGCTCACTGCCACAGCCGGCTGCCGTAACCGGGTAAACGGTTCGCAAGTCGCAACACAGTAATGGGTATATAAAATCATAAAATAAAATTACCGTAGCTGGTTTTCAGTTTTCCAGCTGCTGTGGTCTGTGGATAAGATAGCGGTTTTATTTGGTGTAAATTGTCTTCTTTTTGTGAATTTGGTAATGTAGTTTCTTTCAATGGATATATTTGATTAGCTTGGTTGAAGCAAGTCCCTTGATGTGAGACAAAAGCTTACAAAAGACCGAGATCCCACAACTAATGCGTGGGATTAAATCCGAAGTGATAAATGAAAAACAGAAAAATGAATATGGTAAGCTTTAAATTCACTTTTCATTTCACATTTCGTAACTTGCCGGTTGCCAGATGTGTGTGGCAACTTACTTATTTTTCTATAAAACCCGCTAACCGGGCCGTGCAACAGGTAGCCGGCTAAGTGTGAAATGGCTCTTAGACTAATTGACTTCGCTGTGAAACGAAATGCCACTATAGCTGGCACAAATCGACTTCTTTAACATCATTCCCGAAAGGATTGTGTAATACGCCGACAATATGGACATCATTGAATTGGCCCCCACGTCTTATAAAACAAATCTTTAAGCAAAATTTAAATCAAACGTTTTTTATATCTTGTCCCACATCCAATTTTGTAGTCCTTTTTTAAATTGAACGTTAGGTGCACTAAGTAAACACCAAAGTAAAAAAAACAAAATGGAATAAATACAATTAAACTTTATGCTGTTGCCGAAAAGTTAGTCAAATGACATCGTAAATTGTGGTTTATGGAAACCTTATTCTTTTGCCAAAAAAATATTATTATCATGTGTTTTCTTGGATAGTATTTCATATTCGGATATAGAAACCTAAGAAGACATTGCCAAGAAACGAGTACTATAGTTTACCAGATAATATTGCAGGGAAATTGTATATCCACTTATAGAGGCAGTGAGTTATGGCACGGATACATTGTTTGAGTACAATGAGATTGCACTTGGGTATACAAAGAACCCAAACGGTTTTTTAAGGAAAGTATGTTTATATAATGAAAGGTGAGGTATGACAAGATATTGACTTCAAGAAAAAAATTTGATTGGCAGACAATATTTTAAAATTAGTTGCAACTAGCGCAAGTACTTGTACTTAATGCTGTATTAATTTTGTCATAAATCATAATGCAAATCATTTGAATATGAGAAGTTAAATTGGCCACATTTGCCGATGTTCTCCATGTGTCATTCACCACAAAAAACTGTGCCTTTAAATAAATGTAGAGATTACTTTGATAATGTAAAATAAAAAAGAATTTAAACTAAGGAGGAAGCTGCAAAGAATGGCATTGAAAGGGAGAGTTTTACCAACCAATCGGTTGGTCCAGTAATAAATGGTTTTGTAGCGTTCTCTACTTTCTTCACATATTTCTATTTCATTTTATTTCGTCTATGCATACATTATGGTTCTATTTATATGTGGAGTAAACAGTTTGCAAACATGTGTTAGGGTCCAGTTATATAGCTATTATCGAAACAAATCATTTGAAATGTAGTGTTACTTATTGCGGCTCATTGGCCACCACCACTCAATCCCCTCAATCCCTCTCCAGGTTGGGGTTTGTGCTTTGGGTTACTCACCAAAAGAAAAAAAATTGTTACAAAGTAACCAATAGCCTCGGAAAGGCTGATTTCATTGATGACGATCCTGTTAAACGAAGAAAGGACATAGCCGTTCGTATCTGCACCCATAATGTGAGAACATTAAATAGGAGAGGTGCAGACAAACAACTAGCGTAAGCCCCAAACTGCTACAAAGCAGATATTACTCCCATCCAGGAAATACGGTTGGATAGATGAAAAATTTTAACATTTACTACGGACAGTGTTATAGTAATCAAAAACAGCAACTATTCAGATGCGGTTTTTTTATAAGTACCAGACTTAGGCAAGAAGTCTTATGTTTTTAAGTTATTTGCGCATTTTAACAATTGGCGTCAAGTCCAAATTCACAAACAAATGCCTTATATGCTAAAGATTGCTTCTACGATCTCCTTGGCGAATCCTATAACCTACTAACGATGTACGATGTTAAAATCGTGCTGGACGATTTTAACAAAATTTTAGGAAGAGAAGACATATTTAGAAGTATTGTCAGAAAACACAACCTACATGACAACACGTCTGGCAACGGACTTATTCTAATTGACTTCGCTACGATACGAAATGCCACTGTAGCCTTCACACGACGATTTCACGCCAATATCCATAAGGCGATATGGCAGTATTTTGGATGTACGAACATTCCGAGGGGAATACAAGGCTATAGTACAGGTAAAGACAAGAGCTACCATTGAGCTCTATAGGCAGAGAAGAAGGGAAGAAAACCGGTTTTTCAGGAAGAAGAAAAAGAGCAAGAAAAGCGCGCGATCGAGGATATAGAGAGGTGCCTATCCAGTAACGATGTTCGGAAGTTAAACGGCGATGACGAACAACATTCCGCTGTCAGGCAGGAGTGAGGATAACAAATATTTTAACTCAAGATTAATAAGGCTGCTGGAGATGAAGGCCTTCTTCTGGAGCTTTATAAAGCCGGCGGAGATTGCTTGGTAAGTAATTTCCACCAACTTATCAGCCAAATCTGGCCGAATAAAAGTATGCCTTAAGAATAGAAGGTCAGCATCGTATGCAGTATCCACAAAAAAGTCTCTTCAACACTGCCTACAAGATCTTATCTGCCGTAATATGTGAACACGAGACAAATCTCGGAAAATATTGCAAATAAAATGGAAGATATTCTCCAAGATTGGGACCTAAAAGTAAAGGTCTTGGCAGTAGTCACTGACAACGCTGTTAAAATGGTAAAAGCTGTCGAACCAATGACAATGATCCGGTATAAAGTGAATTTGACGTGTGCCGTTCAACATTAGGAGAGAAAGCCTGCAAGGTTGTGGGTCATCCCAAGCTTTTAAATATCGCAAAGTATGCTCTGGAGGAAAAGCATTTGGGCTTACAAGTGCGCGCGAACTTGTTAAGAGCATTCACGTAACTATAGTCGACATTGAGACCAAAAAAAAATCTCTAGGCTAACTGTTTAGCTCTGTAAACAATACTCTCACTTGATAATATTATTGGCTAACTATTGCATTTTTAATATGGTGTTGATAAACATAGGTGACACAAATTCTTGCCTTGGAGTTTTGTCCAAGTGATTCTATGCTGCACCCCATAACAGTAGAGAATTTGACACGTAATGAACACAGCTGATGTAATTCCGAATAAAAGAGAAATAAATTGGTGATGGAGTGCTTTGTATACCGTTTGACAAAAAAGTGATATTGATATATAAGTCTTGCAAAGGTCAAGTAAGCACTACTATTGTTAACAGCAAACAAACTGTTTGAAAAAGCCTTTTATTACCATGATCTTCTTTTCCATGAACATATGGTAAACATTTGCAAATTTGTCGATACCGACATTCGAAAAATTTAGTCGACATTTTAAGTGTCGAGATTTTAAACTTTCGATAATTCAAGAATCGATCAATTTTTTTTTGAGATTTTAGCAAGTGCCAAATGAGTCGATATATTTTTTGTCGGCAATTCGTAAGTTTTCATTTTATTTTAGATAAAAATCGACATCTTTACCGACATCTTTTCAATCAACTTTTAAATGGTCTGGATTTTAAATTGTCAACTTTATTTTTTTGTCGATCAAACTTCAGTCGACATTTGAACAGTCGATGAAATTTACATTCATCCAGTCGACATTTTGTATGTCGACCATTCGTACGCTTCCCGTTGGTCTCACTTGCAATCAAAATGTACGTATTAATACGTTCATAGATAAAATTTATATACGGATGAAAGGGAAAAGTTTTGTGATCCAATGTGACCTTTACCTTACGTAATACATACGACCGTTTCCTGGTTCAATATCGACATACATCCTCGAATGTGTTGTTTAAGATCAGATCACAAGTTAACTGTAGTCACTAATTTATTTTCATAGTCTGATGGCTCTTATCGAAAAACAGTTGTTCTAAGTCACTGTTGCATAGATTCCATATTTTAATCTCAGTATTCGCTTATAAAAAAACTTGCACTTCGTTTATCTCTTTCTATTATATTTGATGATAATCTTGAATTCTCCCTTACACGACCACACGACCTGGCAATCATCCCAATTATTTTTTTTTTCCCCTGAAATTGATCCATTTTTATATAAATGAGTCGACGAACTTTTTATAGGTTTGGGTGTTCTATTCATTTCATATCTTATGAGGTAGATGTTACAATAACTATCCTATTCCAAGAGCGAAAATCTGGCATAGTTTTGTGGGAAGATACAACATTTAATGTTTTTGGCAAAATTTCAATTTTGTTTTATTATGATAAATATTTGGGTAACGCTTATACCTATTCAAATATTCGGCACTTAGGATGAGTTTTCAATTTTTGTTGGTTGTTGACAAGGGGGCTTTCTTACAGACACGCAATATTATTGTAAGACAATTTGATTGCTTATGGATGCAATTAGGGAAAAGTAACACAGCTCAACAGATTCACATGTGTTACAGTTCTACTAGGTAATCGATTTTGTTAAAATTGAAATTGAAGAATATATGATATTAAAATATATAAAACAACAAACTTACTCTTAATCGGCTCTATATTAACAAAAAAAATTTATAATTAACAATTTTAGTTACCAATTCAAATTTTGAAAAGTAATCGGCTCTATAAAAAAAAGCAATCCCAAAAAACTCCAAGCTTTGATTTGGAAACCAAAAGTTATAGTTAAAAAAATATAAATGTAAAATTAACGAATTTTGTATTGAGTATGGTTATGATTTTATATTAACAAAAAAATTACAGAAAATTTTTTTTTTATAATTAACAATTTTAGTTACCAATTCAAATTTTGAAAAGTAAAAAGGCGAAATGATTGAAATATTGCTATCATAGTAAATTTTATTTGATAAATACAACTGATTTTTATTTTAAAGGATCTGTTCTGTTGTGTCGATTTGCTTTCGCAAAATGTGTTTTTTTTTTATTTAATAAAAAACGAAAAACGAAAAAACGTTTGATGTACGTTATAATGTTTATTAGTTATGCGACTTGTCCGGTTGGATGTTACGAAAAAATTGTGTTTTGTGACATTAAATGTGTACATAGAAAAAGTTGACATTTTACAATTTGACAATTTGATTGCTTACATTTTTATTTGAGTTGTTTTTGACGAAGACATTTGTTAACATGTAACATTGAGTTATTTTTTAACATTTTATATTATCATTTTTATTGAATTCTAAACAGGATCTTTCATTAGCGACACTTTCAATGTGAACGCACCCCTAAGCCGATTGTTTGTTTATTTATTTAAGTCTACTATTATTATTGTTATCACTATCAAGGTCAAAATATTCTGTAAATCAACATTTTCATAATGGTGAAGTACACGAAGGAACAAATTTTACAAATAATTAATTTACTTCCTATATTCCAAGTCGGTGGTCGCAATTTTAAAAGCGTTAACGCCAATTTGATACTTGATGTTGCCGTGACGGTTTTCATGCCGGTGGCGTCATTACGTTACGGTAAATGGTATTCGCAACAGAGACATGTTGGAGCATGGAGCATTATGGACATCAGTGATGTGGTTCCAACAAGACAAGCAACAATCCACACAGCGGGTACAACAATCGACTTATTAAAGTCTCAGTTCGGTGAGTGTGTTATCTTGGGAAAAGGACACGTCGGTCTAGACTAGTTTTTATGAGGCTGCATTGGTCTATGCTAACAAGTCAACGACTTTATAGGACCTTAGATCCAATTTTGAAAGCAAAATAGCAACTGGGTTCAACTTATTAACCTCTGCATACATTCCCTGGGTGGACACACGAACGACGTCGAATTCCATTCACAAATGTTCGTCTTCATCTTCGTCTAATTTGTAAGCAGATGACGTTCCTAGTTTATAGTAGAGTCGAGGTAAACAAAGTAGCTTAACACCAGAAATTACGATGTCGGGCAAGATTTATTCATGCCATTATTATCGGTACAAGATTAGGTATTATGTTAAAGAATTTACTATCGCGTCACATAGTCAGCTAGGTCGTTATTAACTCACAAAATCTAATACGAAATTTGAAATATTATAAGTATCGAAGTACGAAAGTTTAACAGTTTTTTAAGTTCGTCTATTATTTTAATGTCAGAATTAATAAAAAATTTCAGTACGATAATTCATTTCTCTAAAATAAGAATGGAAGGAATTCCAAAAAAATCAAAAATCGAAGAGAAATGCACACAATTGTTTTTGGAAAATACAAAGGTTCTCTTAGAACAGAATGTTAACAAAATGTTGTTTTATTACTGATAAAAGAAGTCGATTTCAACCCCTGACTCAACTGTTTTCCAAGTCACATACATGCTCAATATTTTTCCGAAATAACTTTCTCATGGAGCGTGTTACCTATTCGTTGTGAATTTTTTGTTTTACTTTAATTCCAATTTAAATTCATATATCACTACAAAATTGAGACCTGTTCTTTTAATAATGTCGATTAATACGTTCATTCGTCCTTTGATATATCAAAGTTCGTTAGCAATGAAGAGATTTTGTATTGCTTTGTTTCACATAAAACAAATTCAAGGAAACCAGTCGAGAAACAATTGGATAAAGCTTGATTTTATTATGTCAATTGAGGAGAACCTCGGCAGCAATATATGACTAGTACTATCTATATCATAGGACGTTTGAAGAAAATCCCTTTGACCGTCAACCGCAATTACCAAATTTTCTTTTACTGTTTTCTACCGGAAACTAAACCTTTGTGCGAAAAAGCTTAGCAGATATGAAAATCCTGTGTGAGAGGGCAGCTTGTAGATTGCACCCGTATAAATCAGATAAGGACATTTTACCTTTTCTTTTTCATTTTCTTGTGGGATTGCATTCATTTTACTTTTCTGTGTTGTTTTTTCTTCTGCGAATCTTTGCTTAAAAATCTCTTCATTCCACCCATAAAATATGGGATCTAGCAATTACAACACAAGTTACGAGACATTATCTTTATCGATTTATCGATCGAAGAATGGAGAAAATAACTGCCTATAACCGTGTAGTAGTAAAGGGTATAACGCACTTACTTAAAGTTACAAATGACTTAATAGTGACCTTGTCAACCATTGGCTAATGAAACTGAATCCCAACAATTCTTATTAAAATGTATGAACTGTGATCAATTTATTTGACATGTATGATAGGCTTTATAACATCTCGTGAAAATACAACACATTTTGATTATTCTAAATTTTGGTATGGTAGGAGAATATTAAAAAAAGTAGTTTAACTTTTAAACCGTTTAGTTATAAACTAAACGGTGTTGGTCTACTTATATTTTTACCCTCTAATAATAGAGCAAGGTTTGGTTTCGTGAAAAAATGTAACTGGAGATTTTAATAAAACCAACATTAAGATGATAGTGAAATTATGTGAAATGTGTACATTGTATAAATGCTTAAATTCGCTATTCGAATATTCTTGAAACACTGGGTACGTAGTTTTACAAAAATACAAATTTTTGGAGCAACAGCCTCAAGAGTACCCAAGGCCGAGCTTTCTCATAGCTAATTATGTGGACGTGTGCACTTCTTGGACGATGGCGGGTCCTCCTGTTTTATGCCGACTCCGAACGGCGAATTTGAGATAAGCTTTTCGTTACAATTGATACTACTCGGATGACTTGTTTAGGTGTTGCTACGGCTGGGAGTCGCATCCAGACCTTCTAAATTTCAAACTACACACAATTTGTATGGAGTTATAGCCAAAAAAGTGAAATTTTATTTTTGGAATAACTTTTAAAGGAAATGTGAGCGACGATTCTTAAAAACATTTTAATAATCCGCACGCAGAGAGGAATCGGTTAACATAAAAAAGTGAGTGCGCGCTAAAGTAAATTTATGGCTAATTGGGTATCAAGAAGAAATATTATCTTATGTTTGAAGGAAAAAAATAAGACACTAAAATAAAGCGACTTTTGGTTTGTTTTGACATTTTTAATCTTTTACAATAGTTTAATCCAAATCGTTAGTACCGTTTTAGGAACAGTTATATGGGAGTTACATAACGTTAATAAAAGGGCTTAAACTTAATAAAACAAAAAACATGTGTGAATGCTTCAACCCTCCATGCGAATTCCAAGCTGATCGATGTTCCAACACTTTTCAAAGTTCCTTTTTAGCCTAAAGTCAACATATTGTTCTGAAAGTGGGCCTGGCTGTGGGTGAATTTTACAAAAAAATGTGTAAACATTTACTTGAGTCATGAATAAAGAGTTTTTATACAAAATTTCATTTTCATAGGTCGAAATTTTCGGACGGAATATTGTAACCTTATGGCATAGGTCAGGATATCAAAATCGATTTTTTTTTTTAGAAAAACTCACGCAAAAGGTCTTTGAATTTCTTTGAAATTGTACAAAAATTGGTTTTATTTTAAGAATATGACTCCGAAACGTGGGTTGAACTGTGTATCGATGAGTATAGTTAAATAAACTACACAATCATAAATCGTCGCCCCAATTATGATAAATGAAGAAACCACAAAATTTCCAAATAATTTTACAATTACAAGAGTCCTCTCTTTCCAAGCCCAGTACGATTTAGATCCGGGTATAGGTCTGAATATAAAAAAACGAGACAACAAATTGGCGAAATAAATATTCACATATGTATAGAAATATGTATTTATTTCTCCTTGGTTATCTATAATATGAATGTTCAGGAGAAATACGAAAAACATCACAATAAAGACATTCGATCGTTTATGCAGATACGATACACCCGTAGGTATACCTTTGAATATTTCTATACAAATGCTGACATGCAAATTTATTGAAAAAATTCCGATATGCGCTTACTTCTACGAAATTAGGTTTCTGATTCCAATTGCGGAGCACTTATTTATGGTCCAGAAAGGGTAGGTTATAATCCTTATAGACATGGTATCCCCATGAATATATACAACTTCTTGTAACTCCATTGGGGAAACCCATATCATATGAAATACTCTTCCATACAAATATATAAAATAGATTAATTCCAATAGAATATACATTTGGGAAATAGAAAGGGAGACAGGTTGAAGGATTTTTGCTTTATTTCCTAAGGTAGTTTGAATTTAATAAATTCAAACTTTTTCTGCAGAGGTAATGCCAATTAGAATATGTTGTGAATTAAAATGTTATTAAAATATCAACCATGTGCTACATCTTCTGAGCAGAGGTACCCATTTTAGTAGTGAATTTATTTATAATATTTGATTCGGTTTTTTTTATTAATTTTTTATTTACATGCATATGTTTGTTTAATTTTTGCCTATGTTAACGTTCTGTTCAGAAACATATTTCTTAAATTTCTACGATTTTCTCAGATCGAGCATTAATAAAAGGACTGTTAAAAAAAGGAAAACCGCACATTCAAAGCCTTTTGGAACATATTTTTGATTACTTCCATACGTTTTACAATAAGAATAGCAATAATTTACGTACATCAGCTGTCTTGCGGAACACCATTCATTGAAACATTCCGACATTTTCCGACATATTTAATTACGTACAAAAAATGAATTAAAGAAGAAAATAATGGATTATAACACATTCTTGTTTTCGTAGAGATCCCTGGCTTAAAACCCGAAATATTTTCACTACTGCACCTCTTGTAAAAGTCTGACAAAGATCCAAGAGTAACACCATGAGAAGCTTCTCATATTTGCCGTTTGGATTCGACGTAAAACAGGAGGTTTTACGTCGAATCAGGTTTCAGGCCCTGTATGTGATTTTAATGCCATATCATTTGTTTAACCAAGCAGCTAATGCTGTTTCAGCTTTATCAAAGTAGACTGTAGACCTCAGCGTTGGGTCTGCAGTGTCATATTAAGTTCTCTTTTAGAGATTTTGGGGATCAATGGCTGTACTCAATCCTATAGTGAGAACTGACATCGACACCTTCGGACTGTGTGAAGCAGTCTGCTACGTACTGGCACGTATTAGTGTTTCGTTTGGTATAGTCCAACACGAAAACGTACCCAATCTGCTGCAATTAATTGCAATGAGTAACAAATTGGTTTCATTTGATTTCAAATTAATATGTTTATATTCTAGCAAAGTACAATTTGCAACAGATACAATGGTTGTGCAAAGTTTTCAAAGCTTTTTGTCAAACTTTTTGTTTTGTGTCGTATTTGTATTCCATGTAATTGGTAATTTAAACTCGTATGACCACAACAAAAGTATCTCGTACGTATATTGTTTGAAGGATGTCTTTTTCCATGGTGCAGGTTTATTCGAGTTGAGTGTCTCTCCCTTTTAATTAAGGAAAAGCAAAATTGGAAAATTGATCACATGAACTGCATGTACATGTCCATGCCCTGGCCAGTGTCCATGTAGCCGTAGAATTAATAATAAAACGATGACTGCAAATTGGTTATGTAGAAAGGCTTTGTGTATTGTAGTTGGTTATTTCTTGGATTTAATGTTGGTTACGGTTTCGCTTTGCAATGTCGATGTATTGTTGATTATAAAACTAACATTTCAGGAAGAAGTTAGATGTTTAACAATGGAAAAGAAAAGTGAATTACAAAGTCTTCTCCCGTATTCATTTCTCAAGTCAAAAGTTAAATTGGTAATGTATCTAATAGAGCATATTTGAGTCTAATCATTCTTTGTATGTATAAAAACTCATTGCAAAGCATAGTTTATATGTAGGAGTAGATGTATTAGTTTTGATATTTAGTTCATAACTTTGGAAGACATATCGTTGAGAAGATGGATCTAATCAGAATCAAAGTCTTAGTCAATCTAGCCAAGTCCGTTCGTCGGACTGTGTGTCATTTTCGGGCCTTAAATTTTGTGCTAGTATGATGAATTATGTTTATAAACTCTTTGTTCAATAAAGAATAAATTTTCACTTGCTGTTAGGATTTGTAACTGGCTCAGTGTACCCTAATAAACTGAAATTGCATCTTGTAGATAAATGCAAAAGATGTGCTGGTTTGTACTTTCCTAGCCATAATATCAATTTTTTTTTACTTCCCCAGTATACGAAGTGTAGCGTGAAAATCCGAAATTGAGATTTGTACGAATTCTTATTTTTTAAGGTACCCTGAGTTCGAAAAGTAGTTTTAAGCGTTTGTCTGGATTCTGGAGTCTGGACTCTAATTCTGGATTCGGTTATTGGGACTGCAGTCGGCTATTTATGTTCTAAGTGATTCCTACAAAGATGTTTTTATTATAAAACTTCAAGCATTAAATTGAGATTTGTACGAATTCTTATTTTTTAAGGTACCCTGAGTTCGAAAAGTAGTTTTAAGCGTTTGTCTGGATTCTGGAGTCTGGACACTAATTCTGGATTCGGTTATTGGGACTGCAGGCGCCTATTTATGTTCTTAGTGATTCCTACAAAGATGTTTTTATTATAAAACTTCAAGCATTGAAATTAACGGTACTCCCAATATAACGGTTTTCTTTTTTTTTAACTCAATAACGGCTCTAACGGCTGTAACAATTATCTAGAATGAGATGGCAGAATCAGTTTTCCCTTAAAAATGTACATCGCGGTACTTTTTAATTGACTGATTTAAAAACAACGCTTTAATTTAAATTAAAATACCAATTTTGCAATGCAATGGACAATTTTAGCACCTCAAAATATTTGTATTCAATTTTATAGATAAGCTAGTATGAATAAATTCAAAACATCTACTTACATATTGTTTTCTTTAATATTGCTATTATGTAATGGTAGGTAGCGCGTCTTATATATAAGATGTAAAAAAATAAATTTTCACAAAACAGGTTAAGCGTCTTACCTTTATGAAATTGCACTTCCAGTATTTCACTTAAAATAATAATGATTAAAGAGCAGATAGACTATTTAGTGGAACAAAACACAATACTTTTCTACATTCCTGGAGAAGTTTGTCCGAGTTGTGTCGGAGCTTTTATATTTGAACTGGTTTATGTTGAATGGTTGAATCATAGTCTGCGTAGCTGACTAAAGCAAATACGACCAAAAATTTTTTCGCCCTAAATGACCAAGTAAGTCCTCATCTGTTTCTTTAATATAGAATATTTCAATGAGATTGTTGGCTTTGTATAATTCATCGCTTTAAAAAATATTGTATAGCACCTTAACACTGATTAAAATGTGAAAGATATCGACATGGAATACAATTATTTAAAATGTTTAGATAAGGAAACTGTTAAAATTTAGCTTTGAAAATCCTGTCTACTGACACAAATCGTGTTATGTTTCAATAAATACGTTTGTTATTAAAATCGTTTATTTTACTTCTTTTTTTTGCTTTTCCAATTAAAATAGAAACAATAAAATGTTAAAAATCTGTGGTAATTGCAATACTTGCATGCTGATTTTGTTGGTTATGTGGGATATGCTGTAGCGAATTCCACTCCCATTGTGTGAACCTTCCCTTAGCGTCACTCCAACTCATAATTTTAGCTGTGGGGCTAAGCCATGAGTGCAAAATCTGCGATAATATAGTAGGTATTATTTGGATTGATTTCGCAACTGAGTTCTATAACTAAGGAACACAGTGGGTTGAAAAAGGAAATTAGTGAAATATATAATTGTTGTTCGCGAAGTGCCAGTGACATGCAAACCGATAGTCCTTTGACTTCGGAGTCGGTAATAACAAATGCATCGGTAGCATACCGATAATAATCGATACTCCGGAAGAAAAAGCCACCAAAGGCAACGAAAAATGGAGAAAAGTGTCGAGTAAAAAAACGAAGAAATAAGATGCACGCACAAAATAAAAAACCCAATTTAAGCAACGACACATCCGCTTCCAATTTTTTTGCTATACCGATTTGATGTTTTCTGCACTGTCTTTACAAAAGCCTTTGATGGAGTGCACCAAACGCTACTTTTAGAAGATCTTTAATCGTTCGGTTTTCATTCGTCAATGCTTAAATGGTTCCAAAATTATTTAACAAACAGAAAGCAAATGGTTAAGATCGATGGTTATACTTCTCGCGAAATTTATGTAACATCCGGTGTCCCGGAGGGTAGCCACTTAGGGTCATAGCTCTTTATTTTACATTCATGGTATTTTTAAATATTGCAACTTTTTAACTTTCGCGGACAATTTAAAAATTAATTTTCTTATAAGTAATATAACAGACTGCATCCGGTTTCAGTATGATGTAAATAGTTTGTCGGCATGGTGTAATCATAATGCAATGGAGCTCAACTTCTCGAAATGTAAAACGTTGTCAGCATTCAGTATTAATGCACCTGTAATAAGGGATTATTATATGAACGATCATACCAAATTAAAAATTAATGTTTCGTTTGGCATTTGTAATTATAATGAGTTGTAGATCACTTTTCTGATTTGACTGGCCTGAAACTACATTGATATATTACGATAAGGTTCCATTCAGTTATGTTGAAGCAACATTTAATAATATTAGTACATATAGCTATGTTAAGAAGCGTCCTATTGTACACTAGTAAAAGTTGAAACGAATCAACGTAAATTGTAACCAGCGCATCAACCCCTTTTAGCTGTGGAATAAAGTTATTCCGTTGTAATATATCTAATACCCGTATTTATAAGGGGGTTCCCGTATTTATAAGCATAAAATTTATTAATTCACTTGACCTATCATATTACTGACATTTTTTAATAGAATATCGATGTGATGACTATTATTTTAAACGTTTGCTTCAAATTAAAGAGAAATCGGTATTCGTTTTGCTTATTTAAAAAAATGTCTGCTGCATTTTATAAGTGTATCAACAAATTGTTTTACGTTTTTTTCGTCTTACATAAAAAATCATGCAACGCAACGACTTTTGCCCTCGGAACTACCATAAATCCTTTAACAATTCTACTTTATGATATACAAAAACCACCCCGATATTGAACCAAAAATCATGTAGTGGAACCGACTGATGATGACAGGATGAAAAATCATTTCTAGATTTTTACGTGGGAAGGAGCGAACAAAGTTATGCTATACATTTCTTTTTTCAAATCATTTTTCTTCTCCTTTAAGGATTTCCTAGTGCTTTCGTGTAGCAAAGGAATAAATTTCGTTTATATGGGATATCCATTCAATAGAAAGACGAAAGAAGTGTAGTCATTTAGATTTACTCTGCTTTTATAATCGTGTACTTTGACAGCGTAGTCAAGTGGGTGAATTGAACATTGAAGAATGGAACAGTAGGATAAAGACTCCTCTGAAAGCACTTCACTATTATAACTTTTTTGTGATAATTAGCAGAGTTTTATAGAAAACAATTAATCCCAACAACTTGACTTGCTGGTCTCGGTATAAACTTTATACATTATATTGGTAGATAGTAGTGTCTAGGTAGAGGGTTTATATTTGAATGCTGTATAAGATTTGAAATTCCTTTTTGTAAAATAATATCGTTAGAGGAACTTGAAGTATGTATAACAGTCTTCACTCCGGTTATTATTTATGAGCCTTATTGCACCCAATCATGATACTTGTCAGTTTTTTGTTAATTAGTCATTTAGATTCAAGTTGTCTTCAGTTTGGGCTATCATTACCATCTGACATAAGCTATTTGATTGTCTTGATGGATGGCATAATCTTTCCCTGAAGATATATGTATTGTATACCACCCCATATCGTGAGTTGTACGAAATCCCAAAAAAAAAAACGCAATTGTAAAAAATCTCCAAGAAATAAAATCCGACTAGACATTTTTCCCGATGACAAAACGTTTATGGACACAATTTCCAAAGAATATAAAAAAATACTATTGGTTTTTGTATTAACATTGAAAACGTATGTGTTTAAAAAATGATCGGAAATTTAACTATCTTTTGAATTGTCTAATCGCGAGATCCATTAATGTCTTTCATTTTTAAAGAGCCATGTGCACATAAGGATTTACGCAGGCATGCACGATGTAAGAAGGAAGCTTGAAGAGTGCAAAAGGTACTTGATGCTAAAAGCCTCTTAGTGTATAAGTATTTGCGCATATGAGACTTTATGGTTGATGTCATAATACTTCTCCACTGTACGAACCCGTATGTTTTCCAGATTTGTTTGTTCATATCGTATAAGTTTGTGAATGTGAGTTCGTATTCACATGCTGTAAATATGTAGGTTCATTGATACGAAGGGAAAATCAGACAATTTAGACATACGCTTTTTATGCGTATTTTAAATCAGTAAGACCTGCGGGTAACCAACACCAACATATCCCAGTATTTTAAGTTTATTTACAATCAATAGCAATGATGCTGGATAGATTAATTTTATGATTCTTAACGGTTTAAGTAAATATATAGTTAACATACATAGCACAATATTAGTTTTTTTTTACGAAAACGCTGACACATATTCTATTTATGTAAGCTGCAATGATGTGTTTCGTCAAAAGCAATTTCTGTTTACAAGTGTATAGAAGCTTTTGAACCAGGTGAAATTTACTGAATAACGTTTCATGTACTTATAAAGCCTTTTGTGATATACACGGAATACCTTTTTGCATTTGTTGCTCTTTGTTTGCTATGGCAATTATGTACGTATATTTCTACGTAGGCATACACTAAGGAAGCTAATGATGGAATAGATTTTTTTCTTAGCATTTTCGTGCTAACATGTAAATATTTCTTCCGCGTTTTTTGTTGAACCCAAGTATTTGTACAAGCAAATTTCTGGATCTCTGGTTTGATTTTTGATATTGAAATTATTAGAGAAACAAATGATGAAAATTACATTTGAGATACCAAGCATATAATAATTAGTATAATAAGAGAATTAATTTTAAAACATTTTTTTTTGATTTTCGTGAACAAATTTTGAAGCTCTTGATTTTATCAAAGTTAATTGTTTTTCCGCATTATTTAAATTACAGATTTAATTTAAACAAATAAGGCACAAATTACTTTGAATCGGCCAAATTGTGATAAGCTTTATGTTTTGCCGAACCAATATTTTAAAATTTGCCAACCCGTTCAGACAATTCTAGATGGTTATATTATAAGAACGGTCTTGAAATCTGATGTTCTTGGATTACGTTTAAAAATGCAGATAAAGTGTGATTCCGCTTATTAATATGAATTCCAATTGACTGATGAGCGTTGATATGGCCTACACAATATTAGTATCGTGATCTGATTTATTGAAGGTAATGGAGCTATACAGTTTTGGATTGGCTGATCTGACACTATCACCAGTTAATATTTTGAAAGTACTGTAAGACAAAGGAAGGTGCGGGAGTGCTATCGAAAATTTTCGGGCAAGTGACATCTCGGATGTAACATGAGAAAGTTTTTTTTACAATACATTACAGTATTTAATTAACAGCATTTGTTGGATACTTGATTCTATAAAGTGTCATTCAGAGGCGGAGACATGCTTTGAAATATCAAAATATATTACCCCGGGTGATTGACCCAATTTAAACCATTTCTTAGCGACCACACACATAAACCGAAAGCACATATTATTCATGCACATCCTTTTCAAATACAATCCATTGATTTATACTTCACGTTGTGTGACTTTTCTGTACATTGGTCACCCATCGGACTTTGGGGAATTTATATTACGGACGATGCTACCAAAATTAATGCCCCTAAAGCAATTTCGAAAGTTGTCAATGTATTCCTAACAACACTCCAGTGTGTCGTAAAATATAATTAAATTCCTGTGGACAGGAAAGATTGTTTTCAATTAGAATATATGTGTTCCCTAAGATTTCTGTTGCTCGGTGCGTCGATACCAGGCAAGAACGTAAACATTTTTATTTGCCAATTCGAGACAAACACCAGAACGGAATAAATAAATATATGAAGCATTAACTTTGTGACAGCTAACAACCCCAATTTAAATTTAGGTTTGAAATTCAAATGCCTCCGCCACCGGCCACCGCCGGCCGTACTTGGGGCTCAAGACCATGCAAATGGCTGTGATTAAAAGCTGTCATCACGAGAGGTAATTTGTAGAGCCCTGGGACTAGTGGAAGAATATAGATATAATAGCCATATATATTTATATAGAATACAGGGTGCGATATTAAGATTTGATGATATCGGATAGGCAAAATATTTATCACTTTTGGCCGAACATTTCCATAAAAAAATGGGGTACACTTATATGACATGTTAGTAGAGGATACGAGTATGGGTGCTTTCTCACAAATGCATACCGTTACTATTTTATGTTAATGTTTAAATAATTAAATAGGCATGATGTCAGTGTGTTTATATTACTGAATGTTAAGCAGCTATTATAAGCCAGATACCTTTTAAAGTGAAGTAAAATACAATTGTGTGAGAGCTGGGACAAAAGATAAAATATCGAAAGGATTTATCACTCCTTTCCAATTGATGATATTTGATGATGGATTCTTCCATTTATTGAAAAAAAAGACAATGAGATGTTATGTCCAGTTCCCACCTTAAATGTAATTAATTTTCACATCGCTAGAAGGTTTGTAGACATAATTATTGCTTGGGTAGATTAGAAGATATGCCCACGCTATAAGTCGATATCAACCGTTTCAAAGACCTTTTTAATATGGAAATAAAATTTTTTGTTGTTGTTTTTTTAAGGAACACAAATATCCGCCTTCTTTTTACATTAAATAATTAATTATATTCGAAATTTTGTCAACAAATATTTAAACTGCTCAACCATTTACTTTTCATATTTGATGACCTGCGTAAGATTTGACCAAAAGCATATGGTTTTAACTTGTCTTCAAAGGATTTTCAAAATTCATACGTTACATTTATCGCTTCCCAAATCACGATCAATCAGCAACAAAATTTCAGCGCTGTATAACAAGTCATCATCCAATAACTCTGACTTTAACGCAGGAAGATATGCCGAAATATTGACATTGACATTGACATCACAGTACTTCGCACATAAATGCAACGAACTACGGACACATAACAGCACTGGCGACTGAGGCCATCGGCTGGGACAGATCAAGACATTTATACAACAGAGAGAGACGGATAGATACATAGAAGGAAAGACATATTACGTTAACCTACGTGGCACAGAGGAGGAGACATCGATTTATATTGTCTCATGTTATCGCACAGGTGGCCTCAGATAAGCTGGCAATTTTCGTAGAAAACAAATGCTGCCGAAGCTGGGGCTTAAACCCGCAGCGCTTGGCTTAGCAGTCAACTACGTATTCCTCTGAGCCATGGCCACCTGCTGCCGAAATATTTATCATTACATATTGCTTAAACCGAATTTCAAACAACCAACAGACCTTCCTGACATTTTCATTATTTTATCTTACCCATATTTCGAACTTCAGATGTAAACAATTAGAAGATCATTACACTACTAATATTGTTGCCGACGGGCTCAGTGGCGCGATGGTTAGTGCGTTGAACTGCCGCGCAGAAGGTCTGGGTTCGATTCCCAGCCGTAGCAACACCAAAATGATTTTTCACTGGCCCTCCTCTCGTGATGATCTGACAAATCATCGGAGTAGTATCAATTGTCATGAATAGCTTATCTCAACTTAGCCGTTCGGATTCGGCATAAAACAGGAGGTCCCGCCATCGTGCAAAGAAGTACACACGCACACATGAATGGTTGTGAGAAAAAAAAGCTAGGCCCTGGGTACTAACGAGCCTGTTGCGCCATAAATTTATTTATTTTAATATTGTTGCCAAAAATACAAGTTATGGAGCTACCAAGCGACGAACTGGGATAATCTACATGACTTTTGGGGTTATCTTTCATGATAAGACCTTAGGTTTGGGCAAAGTGATGTCAATTCCTGCCAAAAGCTACAAACAGAGCTTATTTTTATTTTCACTCCAATAATTCGGGTAATGTCAAATCAGGTTTCTTGGCCTATGACTCTCTCAACATTGTGCCCTATATGCAGTTGCTGATAATGCTGCCTGAGTATATCTAAAATTCATTGACAGTTGTTTTTACTGTTATTCCCACTTTTCAGGAAAACGTTGTTTTTGGTCAAAGCGGCATTTTTTAAAGGTTCCTTAACAAAATCTTTAGACTTTGCGATTTTCGATTTATTATGAATATAACGGACGTGGCTAAGTGCACTTAGTAGATATGATATATGATGGGACGAATAGTTTATTAATGTTTGTTTTATGTTTTTTTTGCACCATTAGTAAGGTTGCCAGGTTGCTTTGTGCAACTTGCTTATTTTAAACAACTAATTAAATGTCACTTAAAGAAAATGATAAAAAGTAAATAATGTGAAAATTAATGTCAAAATGATACTACTGTCTAGGCAAAATAAATATTATAACGATTTTAATTAGAACGATCAATCACGGTTTTATTGTCTTCACACGACACATTGTATTAAGGACAGACTGCGTCCAGGAGGTTGTAAGTTTCTTTCTCTATAGGGTCTTCAGTCTCATCACTAGGGTCGTATTTACATAAAAGAATGATGTTACAAAATGTTTCTTTTAATTACTCTTAAAATTAAGCAGTACGTATAGCACATACCCTCTAGGATATTTAAAGTAAAATTTCGAAAAATAGAACGCATTCTGAACAGTTTGGCCTTTAAAAAGGCCACTGTACATTAGGAAAATCCACTTATTGTTCTTTAAAAAATTGCTCAACCGAAACCCATTCCTTGTAGATTATTTTTTATGTCATATGATCAACTTTTCGCAGTTGCTGAAAGATTTAAAAAAAAAAGTTGCTATTCCGACGAAGATGTATCGATTAATCTAATGTAATGCCAATATTATCCATTTTGCAAATGGAGGTTATTTATTTAAAACCGTATTATTTCGGGGGCATGAAACAATTGCTCTAGCTTTTCTATGCAGATCATTGCAGGCGTTTCAACAAGAATTTTCAACTTTTTCTTACAAAGAGAAAGATATTGTTTTCGTGAAAATTTTCGACCTCGAGATTTAGATTGATGATAGCGGAACCAAAAAAAAGTGGTTTTTGGAATTCCGTCCATCGGTTCGCCGGTCCATCTGCAAGTGCAGGTCTCCCCAGCCTAAGCAACTTGACAGATTTTCTTCAAACTTCGTATTTTGCAATTTTTTGGTCATAATTCTAGGCCTTTTTTTTTTTGCTTTCAACCGTGTTATTACCGGTATCTGCCATACAAAAATCATATATAACCTCAATTTTCTCGAAAAGGGCTTTAATGATTTTGATTAAACTTTATTTTTGCTATAAGCATATTAGTTCCAACGAAACTACGTACCCAGTTTTTTTTCACGAAAATCCATATAACTGATTTTTGCATATAGGCCTTGCATAAAGAAAAGCATTAACTTCTTGCAAACTATTTTGTCAAATTGAATGAAATTGAATTTGTAAACTACTATTACTGTATTAATGAGTTTCACATAATTGGTTTTGGTCCAATTTTCCCTTAACGGAATTTTCAGTTTTGGCCAAAAACGGGAAATCATTATTATTCACATGGACACCGATTGCTTTCAATTACGGAATAAACGTTCGCATAATCACATTTCGACATTATATAAATAATTTTTAGCAGCGTTAATCAAAATAAATATTATTGTGTATTTTGGCCAAATTGATAAAAACGTCAAATTAACTCGCTGTGAAAGAGAAAGTTGTGTGCGACCCAGTCGTGCACCCATCAATCGTTTTTTTTTTCAGAATTACGCTGAAATTGATTAATTTTTAAATCCTTATGGTTTTAACAAGAATATTATTAAATTACTTTTCTTAATTAAGTAAATTTCATCATATATTTTGTGAGTTATCGTTTTTTGAAACAAATGTACTGCAGAAATAGAGTAAGTAATTAATTTGGTCTGAAGAAACGCCATACACAAAATTTTTACGTCCGTATGTTTTCAATTGCCTAAAAAAGCTATGTGCCAAAAATAATCGAAACTTTTAGAAATATTTAAGAAAATGTCCATAGGTGGGTTAAATTGCTAGATAGGTCTCCATTTTACGCTGAACGTTTATTTCCAATTACTTATTCATACGTTTATTTCTAAATAATGAAAAAAAAAAACGAATAAGAGATTATTGTAAATAAACCAATATTTAAAAAAATTGTCTAATTGCAGCATTTATATTAGACAAAAAATAAAAATTTAATGATTTAAATATATATTCCAGTACATCACAAAGAAAAAGACCTATCTTCCTATACAAGGTTTCTTTTTTTTATTACTGAATCATTTTTTTTTATTTAATCATAAAAAGGTGAATTCACCATGTTATGTCACATTTTATTACGCCTCTAACCATCCCAGCAGACTTCTTCAGAACATACTAGTTTTCTGTTTACATAAATATAACGACGAATATAAATAAGACCATTTCCACCTAACCATGTAAGTGTTCTATACAGCGCTTGAATTTGAAGTATTAAAAGATGAACACATCATGTAGCTATTTTATTGATTTTATGAGACCAAAAGGGGCATGAGGTTTCAACAAGCAGCATCACCTTTTTATTATTGAAGGTCGAATGAAAGCATGAACCCCCTACACGGAGTTATTATCTTTATTTCACAGTTCATTTGCAACTGATGATAAGTCTAGGCCAAAAATGTCTTTATAATAAAAACGCCCTCATATGGAAACATACGTGACTGGCGTTAAACAACACTCGCATAAAAAAAAAGGAAAATCACCGTAAAAAGGATTATGGAGGTTTCCTTTTTGTTCTTATCTATTATATCTGCAATAAAAATATGGATGCCAAACATTATTTTCAAAAACCCTAACGAATATATTTTTTTTGTAAGGAAGAAGCGTATGAAATGTATTATGGATAACTAATTATAGAAACCTAGTTATATAATTAACAAATTTGAATGGTAGAAAAATGCAGTTCAAGCATTCGTCAACAACCTCTTCTGTACCATGCTGTAACGGAAATTCAGGCACTGACTTAAAGCCGTTATTTGAATTCATTTCATCACTAATTTAAAACGTTTACCATACTTTTGTAAGCCTATTTCCTGAAATCTAAGGATTGATAGATCAAAGTTATATATTTCTATGGGAGTGGCACAAATCCTCAAAAAAAATTCCATTGCACGTTATCTAAAAAAGAAAAATCTTTCTTTCTTAAGTATTGTGGACTGTCATTAGGATTAACGGTTTCATATATACACAAAAAATATATGATTGAATGCACTTTTAGTCTGACATTTGTATAGAAAAATCGCTTTTTGTTTGAGAATTTTTATCTTTTTTTAAAAATTAATAAATTCATTATCTTGTTTAAATTGTTATGGCCTATTATCTTAAATATGAATAGAAATTGAAAATGAATTAATTTTTAATAAATACTGCAAATTTATTTACACTTTGTGTATAACATTTCATATATCCCAATCTAAGCTTTCATCTTTTTTTGGAGACACCTATCCAAAAAAAGATGAAAGCGCTTAAATCGCGTCGATTGATCTATCTGGTTAAGGCCCAAGAATTGGCGACGTACTGACAGATGGATAGACATGGCTAAATCGACTCAGCTATCCATTTTTGAGTCGATTCATATACTTTAAAGTATACCTAGCTAAATTATTTCTCTATATAACAAATTACGTATCAAAACTAAGCCCCTATGGGATAGGGAATGAAAAGTAATAGGTTATAACAATTTAAATAAGATGAATATTTTATAAATTAATTAAAAAAAAAAAAAACAAACAAAATAAATCACAGATTGTCTATGAATAAATACGTCAGACTTAAAGTGCATGCATTCATATAGCCTCGGAAAGGATTTATTGTTGATGATACTGCTAAACGAAAAAAAGCACAACGACGTTCGTATCTGCACCTGTGATGTGAGAACATCTAACAGGAGATGTGCAGTCGAGTAATTAGCGGAAATGCTTCAGTGCAGACATTACCGCAATCCAGGAAATACGATGCGATGGGCCGGTCAAAAAGAGGATATCCGAACATTCCGAGGGGCTAACATCGAATCGGACACCTACCTTGTTGGAGCCAAGGTAAGAATGCGGATATCACAAGAATACGCCAAGGCCTTCGCGCGACGAGTATAATTTAACTTCCCGGTTAAAATTATACTATCAGCGTGGAATGCATGCTGATATATGCTGCGGATATGGAAGAACCATTTCTGCAAAAAAAACCGGCGAAGATGACTTGGCAAGTAACATCCACCAACTCATAAGCCAGATCTGCTCAAATAAAAGTGTGCCTGAAGAATGGAACCAAAGCATTGTTTGCCCAATCCAAAAAAAGGGGGACCCTCTGAACTGCGACAACTACAGAGGCATACGTTTTATCAACATCCCCTACGAGATCCTATCTGCAGTAATATGTAAACGCCTGAAACCGTTTACCAACAACCTGATCGGCGGTTGTCAGTATGGTTTTAAGCCTGGATTATCCACAACTGATCAAATCTTCACACTTCAGCAGATCCTGGAAAAACCCAATAATTCCAAATCGGTACCCACCAACGATTCATCATAGAGAAGAACTGTATAAAGCCATGTCTAGTTTTTGTTTATCGTTTTTTCGTCCATGAATATTTTTTCTTTGGAAATAATGTCCATTTGCATTTTTTTCTGGGGATTAATGGAGATTTTTAGGGAGATTTTGTACCGATCCCTTTCTTATAAATATCTACAATAACTTCTCCTCAACTTAAAGACGCGTCAATTTTCATAGTAAAAGAAAACAAAAGCAAAAACCAAATGTACAAACAGACCCCATTTCCAACGTTTTTTCGATTATTCTTTCAAAACTTGAGTAATAACGCGAAACGAATAAACTTATTTTTGACAGGCTAGTAAAGCTTGAAAAAAGTATTCGCAACAGAAGTAATCTACCTTCAACATGAAAAGATTTCTTAAAATTCTTACGTGGAATGCCAATGGCCTTTGGCAGAAACTTGGAGATCTTGAATTCTTTATGTAGGAAAAAGATATCGACGTCTATTTAATATCCGAAACTCATGCCAAGAGTAATTCCCATTTAAATATGAAAGGTTTTTTTTGATTATCATGCTCTACATCCATCAAACAAGGCTAGAGGGGGATCATCACTATGTATAAAATAGTGTATCAAACATCCTATTGATTTTCAATTAGAAGTCGAAACAATGCAAGTTTGCTCTATACAAGTCAAAAGCAGACAATAATTTCTGAAGATATCTTCTATTTACTGCCCACCACGATGCAAGGTTCGGAGGGGAATTTAATGCAAAACATACATTCTGGGGATCTAGATGCATATCACAGAATGGTAGGATGCTTTACGATGTTGGTAGAAAGTACAATACAGAATTTTATTCTACGGAAAAACCAACTTACTGGCCAACTGATGTTACAAAAATACCGGATTTGATCGATTTTTTCATCGTAAAAGGTATGCCGTCTAATCGAATAAAAGTTGAGAAATGCTTTGATCTTTGCTCTGATCATTCTACGGTCATCCTAACAACGAGCGAATCTATCATTAGAAATGAAAACTCACCTAGACTAACAAACGAAAAAACCAACTGGGAAGGCTTCAAAAACGATATTGAAAATAACATTCGACTGGGTGTATCGCTTAGATCTCCATTAGAACTCGAAGTCGCGGTTGACTCCTCTATCGATACTGTTCAAAAAGCAGCATGGCATAATACTCCTCAACAAAGCAAAATAGAAAGCTATAGTAATATCAAGTACCCATGGGAAATAAGAGATTTGGTTATACAAAAAAGAAAAGCTCGAAAAAGATAGCACCAAAGTCGTGCCCCGCAGGATAAAACATTCTCAATCTATAGCATGCTACTTGCTATCAAATTCGATTAAACACTTTAAAAACCATGCAGTAGAAATTTATCTGCAAAGCCTAACCGCTGGAAAATAATTCAAAAGCAATTAAAGTCATAAAACGGACAACCGTCCAATTAGGGTAACTCAAGATGTTTAGGCAAAAAGCGTTAAGGAAAAAGCAGATGTTTTTGCAGCACATCTTGAGGAAACATTTAAGCCATTTGATGGTCCAGAAAACATTAATTTATTCGAGACTACAACCGATAGTAATCTAGTTAGATATGCAAGTATTGCCGAGCTTAAACGGGAAATACAGAAATTAAAGCCTTAAAAAGCTCCGGGTTACGACATAATTACAGGAGAACTTTTGAAAATGTTGCCTCGAAAAGCATTAACTAAACTCATTGTAAATGCAACAATTAGATTAGAATACATACCAAGAGAGTGGAAGGTCGCGGAAGTGATTATGGTTCTCAAACCAGGAAAATCACCGAATGAAATAAAATCTTACAGACCTATTTCACTTCCTCCAATAATTTCAAAAGTTTTTGAAAGGATATTACTCGGTCGCTTACAACCCGTTATTGATCAGAAACGCCTTTTACCTGACCATCAATTTGGGTTTAGAAGTAAACATTCGACTGAGCATAGACTATTCCGTGTGAAGCTTGGAAACGAATATTAGTAGTTCTAAGAAATATTGGCAGGAGTACCCCAAAGAAGCGTCCTTGGCCCACTCTTGTACCTCCTATTTACACGTGATATCCCGCAAACAAACGATACAATAGTTGCCACGTTTGCTGACGATAAAGCCATACTAGCAGTTGGCACAACAATAGAGGAAACAAATATGAAATTACAAAACGCACTTAACGAGAGCAAATAGATTCATGTAGATGTTTAATATAAGCGGACAAAAAGTGAAATATCTCAAAATGACACTCGATGCAAAATTAAAATGGAAGTCGCACGTAAAAAAGACACACGAAGAACTTAAAAATTAATACAGACAACTGTACTAGTTACTCGGAAAATATTCGAAGCTTCACCTTGATAACAAGCTGCTATTATACAAGCAAGTGCTAAAGCCGGTCTGGACATATGGTATACAACTATAGGGTTGTACCAGTGAAACGAATCTAAATATTTTATAAACTTTTGAAAACAAAATGTTAAGGTCATTCGTCAATGCGCCGTGGTATATAAGGAGTGAAGATTTACGCAGAGATCTGGGTATTCCCGCGGTTAAAGATGAAACGAAAAATTTTGCACGCAAACATAAAAAACTTTTATTGGGATACGTTAACACAACGATCCTCCGAATTCTTGACGAAACAAATTCATTGTGGCGTCTTCAAAGAACTAAGCCCTAAGATTTGGCACGATAATAACAAACCGTGTTATAAATTGCGGAGAGAGCAGGAACTCTCACAGGAAAGTTGCCTGCCGAACATTCATTACTCGTGATAAAAAAAATTGCTAGATAAGTAGCATACTTAGTTGCAATAAAAATACAAAAAGGGTGGAGTTAAAGTCCCACACTACTTTGGACACGTCCTCATCGTGTATTTTGAGATTTCCACCACCCACGGAAAAAAAGCGGAGTAAAGTTAAAATGCTTGAATTAGATTTGTATATGCAAGAAACTACAATGGGTTGGGTTCACGACTGAATCCTAAGTATTTGCACCTTTCACGCTCGTTTTTACGATATTATTAAAATAACTTTTAATAGGGAATTCAAAGGAAATCAGTGAAAGCTAAAATGCTTAATTTGGTCCTTTATATGTATATTATTATATTTATTAATCTTTTTTACTTGTTTTTTGGTAATGCAGTTTTTTATTGAATATAAGTCATATAATAATAAAATTATTAGCAAAACTGTTATATGGTAGGTACGGTGCCGAAATACAATACCAACATTCGTAGGATAATAAAAACAAGGATTTTTTTTTAAAAATAAATCGTCTATTAGTCTCCAGCTGTTTGCACAGACCAAATTTTATTTTGCATACGCCTTACATATTACATTGTTGACTCGAACCACTAACTCTTTTGGGACAGTAAATTTTTCGAATTGAAAATTTTTAAGCCGCAAGTTTTGAATAGATCTTATTGGGCACGAAACTGAAAAATTGTACGATGACTGCGCACTCAAAGGGTCTGAAGCTTTTGGAGTCCTTCTTTCATTCAAAAAGTGTATATAAATGTAATTTGTTTATCGGCTCCAATTTTTTCCTAACAAAGGCGTTTACAACAAAATTATGTTAACGTACGCTTTCATTTAAAAAATCCATATAATGGCAATATGTTTAAGTAAATAAAAGTGTATCCATCGCATATTTAATTCATATTTAATCAATCACACTGAATAGAGATGTGTGGTTGTATTACGATTTCATTAATTTTAACACAATACCATTGTTGTCTTAGACACTATCCCATTGGAACATAGGTAGATTAAGATGACGAATTGTATTGATGCAAATGTATCCTTACATAACGGTTGTAAATACATGTATTTTGTTGCGGAATGGATGGGAGATTGCAGGAGACTGAGGAAATAGGAACAAATGTAAGGAGCAAAGATTATCCTCGTATGCAGTATCATGACTTTTGCATCCCAAGAAGGAAGTTTCACACTCCACGAGCATTGGCATTGATTCGTATCACTCCCATGAGGGAAAATCTGTTAATTATGAGTTGCAGACATTGGCAACAATACAGAAGCAATGATCTTACTCTATTGTTGTAACATTTTCAATATGTTTGGCATACGAGTTTGTGTGAATGTTCATTTGACAACTCAAAACAATGCAGCACCATGAATTGGTATGAAAATAGATTGAAAGGAGCTTAGCTTTGTATAGTTGAAATTGTTATATTTCCCCAGAGAGGGAAAAGTTATTGTCATGTAGTATGCACATAGGATATGCAATGTGGAGTATACATTTGTGTATACTAATATAGCCGTAACATCCTTTCTAATCTCTCTTCTGACATTTAGGCAATAGCATATTTCAAGATGAATAGCAAATGTATATACGATCAATAGAAAATATTCATCGTCATGATATCTGTGTTCAAATTGAAGTGAAATATAAATCTAGATTTTCATTTTTTTTTTTGTTCAAACCTATGGCAGGAAAGAAAGAAAGAAGTAACTTTTGAATGTGAAAAATTGGATGGTGAACCTGATCTATCGCATATCACAATACATGTCACAACAATTACATCGATCCTTTTATTAAACGTCTAAAGGCTTAGACTACAATACGGAATGAACCTGAGCCTCAACCAACAGGCCTCTCCAATTAGACCGGTCCTTAGTTAACTGCCTCCAGTTGCTCACTCCAAGTTGGTTAAGGTCGGTTTCTACTTGTACGCGCCACTTAAGGCAAGCTCTTCCTCTACTGCGTTTGACGTCTGGCTGGGAATCGAAGACTCTGCGAGCCGGAGTATTGTTGTCCATTCGTTCTACATGTCATAGCCATCTTGAACGTCCAATGCGGAGTACTTTGACCAGGAGCATGTCACTAAACAGCTCGAATAGTTCTTGGTTGAATCTTCATCTCCATATCCCATCAACGCACACGAGATCGAAGATTTTTCGAAGAATTTCTCTCACGTATAGACCAAGGATTTCTTCATCCGCTTTTTATACGGTCCATGCTTCAGCGCCGAAGAGCAGGATTGGGATGATCAGGGTCTTATATATGATCTCCTAAGTAGTGTACATGATCTCCTTCTTAGCCGGAAGAACCAGCGGTTGGCAAGATTGATTCTTCGTTCAATTTTTTGACGAGATGTTGTTGTGAGAGTTTATAGCAGAGCCGAGGTGTGTGTCATTTCGTGGGTCCTTTCGTTGTTAAACGGTTTCAGGAGTTCACATATTAGGGCATAAAGCGGAATATTGTTCGTCATCGCCGTTTAACAGTCTTCCATATCCGCAGCATCGAAATATATCAGCATCGACTATGCATTCGATGCTGTTGGTATAGTCTTAATCGAAGTGGGCTGTTGTTATATTCGCATTTTTAACCACCGAATGTTCCGACATCCAAAATGCTGGATGCGTGTTTCTCGTCTATCGTAATGCGATCCATTTGGTTGTCCGTTCGTTGATCTGGTGGTACCGTTAAAATCTTCCAGCACGATTTAAGCATCATGCTTCGGAAGTCGCTCATAGACTTTGTAGAAGCAATTTTTTTCCTCCGTTGGGCCGTAAGCACATAATATAAGGCTTATGTTGGCGAATTCGTTTTTGATGAGAATCGTTACATTGCGTTTGCTTATGACTTTTGCCTAAGGGTGGCACTTCTAACAAATTCGCATAGTCGCAGTTTCTGCTCACTATCATACGATCCGTAATAGTTATCACAGTTTTCATCCTCTTTTTGTCCGTCCCATCCCATCGTATTTCGTGGATGGCAGTAATATCTGATTTGAAGCAGTTTAGGATTTTCGCTAGTTGTTTGCTTGCACCTCTCCTGTTTAATATTCTCACATTCCAGCTGCAGATTCGAACGTCTTTTGGTCTTTTTTGTCTTTTTTTTCGCTTATTGTTGATAAAACTCAGTACGATAGCATTAAATGCTATTAACCTAGAAATAATACCTCTCCCTTGAAATGAAGATCTGCTTTTTAGTTGCTCTTAATTGGACAATTAAAGTGGTTTCGGCAGTTATTTCCGTCCATCGGTCTGTAAACGCATCGGCAGTCTTAACAGCTAGACGGATTTACTTAAAATTTAATATACTTAAATCTTGGGTTTACCTTTTTGAATTTAATTGTTATTATACGGCCAAAACCGACCATATAATAGTTTTGATTATACCAAGATTTGCATTGATGCAAAATCGGCTCTAAGGATATTGATAAAACTTAGCCCGGTTTTTCCCTAAGAACTGTAATAACAGATTTTATTATAAAATTATCAATTTCTCTTGAATTATTTTGTCAATTTAATTAATATATGTAACAATGCGAAAAAGTCTTTATACGTAAATTTATGTTTTTGCCAATAGTTTTTTTAATACAACGAATGGGTTGCAAAACAAACTTCCCAAGGAATGTAGAAGAGTATTTTGTTTACCATAATATATTTGTGGTTTTAATATTCTTATCATTTTAAGTAAAACACTGTAATTATTTATCTACAAATATCAACAAAAAAATTTTGTGCCATCACAATACCCTGCACTTTGTATACTGGGGAATGTTATATTTCAACTAGAATAACTAAACTGTTCCAAGAAGATTATCGTTATAACCAAGATAGTTTTGTGTCATTAGTTGAAGGAAAAGTGGCGGACTTCAGTGCATCAGTCGTGCTCCTCTCAAAAAGGATTATTGAGAACCACGCAAATGTAACAACACCAGCATGATATTGGCCATAGTGAAAACTTACTTACAAAAGTGGTGCTACAATCCGCAATAAACATGTGCCACAACCAACTTTCCCCGCAATTAGCCCAGTCCTTAACTTACTGTTACTAGTTGCGCACTTCAAGTTGGTTGAGGTCGGTTTTTACTTTTGCACACCACTTAACTTTTTTAACAATAATTCTTATTTGTGGTTTCGTTTCTTACCTTGCCTGCAACAAGGTAGTTGTTTGGATCGATTTTATCCTTTCAGAATGTTCGGACATCCAAAAAACTGGATGCATGCTTCTTGTCTGTCACAATGTTTTCAATTTGAGTTTTTTCGCCTGCGGCCTGCACCACTCTTGTGGCCGTTTAGTATGATCGTCAACAAAAAATCGGTCATATCCGAAGCTCTTGGTTGCTTCGTAACAGTGTTTGTTTTTACGTGAGTGGATAGTTATCCCAAAATCTTGAGGGCTAAGCCCATGTGTTCACCTGAGGACTGCAGGTCGGATATTCCGTGCCAGCTATTCCGACCAGGCTTTTTAGTGTTTTTGCATTTCGTATGGTTATGCTATGTTTACCAAGTAAAATCCGATTTGATGAGACCAGAACATATTCAATGGTTAACACATGGATATAAAAAAAAGCAAACATAGCAAACATAACTGCAGACATTGTCAAGTTAAGGTCAAACCGCAAAAATACGCCAGTAGGCTAATAGTGATGTTATGAAGTGGGGGTTATTATTTCTAATCCAGATCTTAACTTTATTGATAAGAGAAACTGAAGAATAAAGATTATCATTTAAAAAAATGCATATTTTTTTCTTCATAAATAAACCAAGCCTTTTAGAAAAATCGATACTACTCGGATAATTTGTGTAATAAAACAGTCGAAACAACGAAGAGAACTAAAGGGTTTGTCCTTAAAACAGTATCTTACGAGAGCGCTTCCATTTTTAAATACAATCAAATGTGCTTACATTCATTTAATTTCGGTATCTAGAATATTCCATATAGAAAGTGCCACAGACATAGATTTAACTGGGAAGTTAAAGCAATAAAAATAAAACTGTACCAAAGATTCGAATTGGTATTTTAATTATACAAACAAACCCGACTTTAAAATACAAAGCACATAGGTCATAACATTTAAACAACACCCATCAAAAATTTCAAATCAAATGGACGTTTAGTACAACATAAGTACCCCCTCATGGTATGAAGCAGCTTCCATTCATTGTCACTCATTCGCCGCCGAATAATCAGAACAATTTCAGAACTTTTTGCTCAAAGTCAACGCTTTGCATGTCTGTTGGTATCCTGTCATTTGGGTGTTTCATATTCCTCTTTCTCATTAGTATCATTATCGTTGGCATCGCATCACTTTAGACGTTCGTTTATATCCTACATCCATCCTATAGACCATGCTTTTCATGTAAACATTTTACGATTGTTTCCAATTTTCATCTTCTCTTTTCACACTTAATGCAGCCATTTAACTGTAGTTATGAGTCATTAAATTGTTTGCCAAAATGACGAAATAATTGCCACATTAAAGACAAAATCGATTTCGTTATAAGGGCCAGGGAGTAAGAGCTTGTCGTAAATTATTGCGAAATGCTATTTGAGCGTGGCCAGCAGCAGGACCAGGACCAGCAAGTAATCCCCTACTTTGTTGCCCTTTTTCTATAAGCTAAAGATATGGACGCTTAACGAATTTACAACTTCAGTATCGGACGGCGGATTACTTTGTTAATTAAGTTAGTGATTTAGCAGAAAAAAATTATACCAGTATATTGAACACGAAATGAGAAGAGTTCATCATATTGGAATGGGCCTTAAAATCAGTAAGCTGCCTGATTACATTTTTAAGTTGGTATAAATGTAATATTTACAAGTCGAATAACTAACGTTTAAATGCTTTAATATTGCTAATGCTAATAGAAAAATCTAATGATTTTTTTGCACCGATTTTTATACAAGCAATATATTGTATCTGTTGAGTCAAACATAAAGCGCAACAGTCGATCGTTTTGGGGCTTTATAAACTTTTAACGAAAAGATAATGGAATTCCAACCATTATGGAATTCAATGGGACTAATTCAACATATATAATATCTACATGCGAGTTATTTGCAGAGTATTTTATATCCGTCTTTGTACAACGAAATGAAACTAGAGACAATAATTATTCCGAAATCGATCCTATTGATGGCATTGGATCAATTTATTTAACAGAAATGGATCTCGCAAATGGAACTAAAATACTCGAAAGTAAATACAGTTTTGGGGTTGATGGTGTTCCCCCTATTAATATAAAAAAAACTGTCCTGCATTAGTTATTCCATTATTTAAGATATTCAATCTCTCTCTTAAATCGGGTTTGTTCTCGATGAGTAAAAGATTAATTATATTGCTCCAATTTTTAAATCTGGATCTCGAAACAAACTAACAAATTACAGACTTTTTTCAGTTATACCAAAAGAAGTCAATGACAAAATTTACATTCACGTCCAAAATGGTATTAGTCATCTTCAAAACGGGTTTGTTACTAGTAGATCCACGACAACAAATATTACACTGTTTACTAAATTTACCCTTGCTATTTTTACTGATCTCTCTAAAGCATTCGCTAAGTTTTATCACAAAATTCTTCTAAAAAAAATGTATGCTTTAGGTTTTCACTAAAGACAAAATAAGTGGTTCTCCTCGTATTTGGCAAATCCAAAACAAATAGTCAAACTTGGTAATTCATCATCTCTTTCCTTTAGTGTAAATAGTGGTGTACCTCAAGGAAGTTATTTTAGTCCTCTTCTCGTTATTTTGTTCACTAAAGACATACCCTCTTTCATTAAACAATCAAAATGCTTAGGATATGTAGACACTTGTCAGCTTTACACTCAAAGAAAACATGTAAGCGACTGTGAAAATCTTCAATTTTCAAAATTGATTTTGCTGGTGTAACCGAAATTCTTTAACTGTAACCATGTTTAAGTGCAAGATGTTTACTGCTTCAAAGCAGCTAGATGATTATATGCTCACCTACGCTGACTATGATACTTTTTAAGAACGAGTTAATGAAATATCCGATATCGGCAATCGATTTGATAGATAAGCATTTACCAAAAACCTTTCTATATCTTTTTACTAACTTAACATTTTCACATCCCAATCCTTCGCTAAGCCTATACATTTGCAAACATTTTATTTTTATTAATATTTCTCTATGATTATAGAGTTTTTTTGTATGAAATATATATTTTTTTCTTTCCGGCAAACGTTTTTTTGCCTTAAAATTTCAGAACGTAGTTTTGAATGATCTGATCATTTGTATTTATACGGGCTTGGGGTATGTTTTGTTAATATTTGCAATTATAAACAATGAATCTAAATCGATAAATTAAAAATTTAAATTAAATAAATACTTTTTAAGTGACTCTCGTGATGATTTAACAAATCATCCCGAGTAGTATCAACTGTCAACAATAGCTTATTTCAAAACAGTATGTCCCGCTATCCTGCAAGAAGTACACACGCACACATGAATGGTTGTGAGAAAGCTTGGCCTTGGGTACTAACGAGCCTGTTGTGCCAAAAGTTTGTATTTTATTTTTGAAAATACTTTTTTCGATTGCTTTGCTGTGATATAATTTCGTTCCTTTCAATGCTTTATATTATTTTGTTTTATTGTCTGGCGCGTAAGCAAATAGTGCTGATGTGTTCCGACACAAGAGCAGGCTAAATACAATTGGCAATGGTAGAGTCATGGATATTCTAGGCTAAGGGTCCAGTTATGGCTATCATTGAACTTTTTTATTGGAACACAAAACATGATAGAATTGAAATTCATTTGGCTGGAATGAGAAACATTACTTCAGAATAATAAAACCTGATCATTGAAAAACGACAACTGATTTTTTTTATTAAAACATTTTAATATTTTAGGATAATCTTGTTTTAAAATTCAAAAGCTTTGTTTTGACACTAACTAGCCAATGATGAATTTATTAAAATTTCGCAACTACTTAAAGAAAATTACCAATGAAATTTTGGAATGATAGCTCTTATTGGACACTAATGCCGCAAACATGTAATGAATAACCGATCCGACTTTCAGTTGGAGATTATGAAGTGGTAACCCAGCCAGTTCCAGTGAGCTTACAAATTCAGTTGGATAGTTGACGATGTCATCTTGACAAGTAATGGAATCCATCGATTTGAACGTCACCAATTCGCGAGAAATTTCACTTTGAATCTTAATATTCAATTCATTGACATCATTGTTTTCATCTGCTGGCGTTGACCGTGGAGTTACTGCCAATATTTGCCGAAAATAACCTGCCAAAAGAATCATCGCACCACCAAACCGTCTATGATTGCTTCGCAAATCTTGAATCGTTTTGACTAATGCTTCCAAAGACTTTTTCTGCGCCATTATACACTTATACCAAACGATCAGTTTGCTTTGCTTCAAAAATTTTGCCATCGCACTGCTCTTGGAAATTTCGCATTGGTTTGCATTCAATGGTTACTTGGAAGATGCAATTCCTGATGAAGATGAAGCAAATGAAATATCATTCTGTAAGCGTATCGTTGCCAAAATAAAATCAATCAACAGTTCCTCCAGTTCCCTCGCTTACAAATTTCATGAGAGTGCCGTACGCATATTTTTAGTTGCCGATTCAACAGTGGAACGTTCGTTCGAACTGATCTCCTCAAAGAATCGCATTCATATTGTTTTCCATGTCGCGACTCTTGATTATATACTTCGTCCATCGAACGATTGGGGGCATTGCTAAGTCAGATAATACCTTGTCCGACTTCAATCAATTATTATCAAAGCCTCGTATTGAATTTCCTTGCTTAGTTGTTAATTTGGATGTAATGCTGTAATACGCATCTAATGCAAAATATCATCACACATGACATCTTTATATATTTGCTCCATAAATCAGTCGGTTATCAAAAATAATGTTAGTATTCGATGAGCGTTTGACGAAATCACTGCATCTCCTAGAGTGTAACCTCAATGAGTTTCACTCTCTTACACTCTCAACGTTTGCACGCTTCTCTATACGTCCTACACAATTCACCATTTATAGTTTTCAAATTCTCCTATTAAAGATAAATCAACGAAAATGTGCGTAAAAAAATAAGTTGGGATATGACGAACAATTTAAAAAAAATTAGCCAAATCGGTACAGCCGTTCTCATATTAAAGATAAATAAACAAAAGTAGGCATTAAAAAAGGGAGTGGTCAATTTTTCTTTCCGTAAAAACCTAAGTTTGGTTCATGACAAACATTTATAAGAAAAATTTGCCAAACCGGTCCAGCCGTTCTCCGATTTTAGAAAAATAAAAAAAGGAGGTTAAGGTTGGTGGTAAACTTTTCATTCCGTAACAACATAAGTTGGGTTATGACGAACATTCAAAATATAAATTAGCCAAATCGTACCAGCTGTTCTCCGATTTTAAATAAATTAAAAAGTAGGCGCTGAAGTAGGCGTGGTCAATTTTTCTTTACATAAAAACCTAAGTTGGATTATGAAGAACATTAAAAAAGATTATCCAAATCGGTCCAGCGGGCTTAAAAAATGACGTGGTCAATTTTTATTTCCGTTAAAACCTAAGTAGGGTTATGACGAACATTTGAAAAAAGTAGTCCAAATCGGTGCAGCTATTCTCCGATTTTAGATAAATAAAAAAAGTGAGCGTTAAAGTGGACATGGTCAATTTTTCTTTCGGTTAAAACCTAAGTTGGTGGAACCGTTCTTAAGTGATGCGGTTACCAACCTATAGATATAGGTATAAATTAGAGCACTTATCGTTGAACAACATTTGTTAGTAAAGAGACACATAATTATTTGACAATGTGCAAGTGTGAATGTGTTTTATTTTTCCTAAAAGTAAAGAAAAAAGGTAATGGTGAATTGGCGTTAATTAATTATTTTATTTATTTCGTTTTGCATTCATTTTAAAATCATGTCCAACTATTATGTAACAAACTGACAACTGCTGTAAAGGTATCAACATTTGAAATTTCCCGAAACAATCAAAAAAGAAATTAAAATTGCATGAAACCTTACCATATTTATATTTATTATATATTTTTATATTAATTACAGTGAAAGAGTAATGCACAGGAATATAAATCAAAACTGATAATTACTGAATGCTTTCCCAACAAAAGTATATTCACAAGAAATATTGCACATAAACCATTGTCAACAGCCTGTTCGATAAATCACAGTTTGTCATAAAATTGCATTGGATTGGAACTATATAATTTTGGATTTTGAAAACAGGTATTGGTGTTACCTTGCCAGTGTACGACGACCACGTGTGAGCATTGATCTCACGAATATTTATATTATTGCACCGCTGTAATAGATGTTAACAATAGTTTAAATTACGATGACATAAAAGAGACAATGTCTTACGAATCTGCAGATATTAACGTACTCGTTGATGATATATCACTCCATTTAATTGGTACTTTGTTAAAAAAAGAATATATGTAATTATTGATTTACCTACATTTGAAAAATCATATAAAAAGAAGAACATCCGGGAAGCAATCAAATTATGCTAAATGTATTATTAAACTTTATTACTACTAATATTCCGTAATTGCTAATTTTTAGTGATTAGTGAGTTGGATTGCTATGCGCGGATTCAAACACCTACTTTTTCACTGTTCCACGTCTTGCGATAAGCAGGAGGTCCTCTACTTTTTTGGCAAAAATAATAACTTTGCACGCATAAATGAAATGAGAATCCGTATCATTTTACCAGATGAATTTGTTTGAAACTATTCTTATAAGCGTTGTTGTCTTGCAAAGTTTTTATAATGACAGTAAATGTTGTTACATAATAAACTCTGTTGGGTACCGTTAAGGCTGTTTTCAAAGAATTGGAAATAAAAACAACATATTAGCCTTAACTAACTTGAGTATAGAAGTAAATTTGCAGCCATTGGGGAAAATCTTTATATTATAGAAAACAACCTGTCAAGAAGGGGTGCAAATAACTTCATTTTTAACTTTCTCTTATAAAGAGAAAGATATTCTTTTCGTGAAAAATTTCGACCTCGAGATTTTGATTGATTCTAAAATTACGGTTATAGCGGAAGTCAAAAAAGTGGTTTTTGGAATTCCAACAAGGCTCTCCAGCCTAAACGACTTGACCGGTTTTCTTGGTCATAATTCTAGGCCATTTTTTCGTTTGCTTTAGCCACGTTATTAGTGGTATTTGCCATAGAAAATTCATACATAACCTCAATTTTCTCAAAAACGGCTCTAACGATTTTGATTAAACTTCTTATATGCTATAAACATATTAGTTTCAATAAAACTGCGTACCCAGTTTTTTTTTCGAGAAAATCCATATAACAGGTTTTCGCATTTAGGCCATATAAAGAAAATTGTCAATTTCTCGCAAAATATTTAGCAAAATTGAATGAAATTTATTTTGTACACTACTATTACTGTTTTCATGAGTTCCACATAATTGGTTTTGGCCCAATTAAATCCAAAGGTAAATTTCAGTTTTGGTCAATAACGGAAAATCATTATTATTCACATGAACACCGATTACTTTCAATTACGGAGTAAACGTTCGCATAATCACATTTCGACATTATTTATATAATTTTTAGCAGCGTTAATCAAAATAAATATTATTGCGTATTTTGGCCAGATTGTTAAAAACGTCAAATTAACCCACTGTGAAAGAGAAAGTTGCGTACGACCCAGTCGTGCACCCATCACTCGATTTTTTAACGATTGGGCGAATTTTTTCAGGTCTTACAGTCCGAATTATTCAGAATGCGTGTTATTATTCTAGATCGAATTTTTATTTCATTCATCATTGGAGGTATGTGTTCCATCTTTGCAGGCACCGCTTATTCTGAATTGAGTGGTGAATATTGAAAAAAATATGCTAGCAAATATGTAGTCAAAAGTCGCCTTTTGTTGTAGCTAACGAGAGTGGAAACGGAGTGTGGCAAGCAGAAGTTGTTGTTGTTGTTACATGCCAAAAGTTTTTTTATTTCTTGAGGGATAGAACTTGTTCTGCATCTTTGTCGAAATCAACATTTGAATTATTCTGATCCTGTCTTGCCTAAATGACCGGTTTTTCTATGTCAATGATATATATACATTATACATATATCAAAATACTATTCATTATTCCTTAACATGAAGCCTTATTTATGAATTGCAATAAAATTTTGAGTCATGAATCTCTAATCCCCAGCACCTGTTCTCTATTTGTATTTACCTATATATACCCTACACGCATGTTTCCTCGAATTTCAAATGTTGGTGAAAAATATAAAAAAATCATGGCAAAGAAATATCAATAAAATTGATTGGAATTATTGGGAAATAAGAAGCTTTACTTTCGACCGACATGGGTAAGGATTTATCATTGATATAGGATACGTTATTGCGTCCTGCTGTTGTAAAAGGGGAATGATTGAATGTGGCTCGAACGTGTACTGGATGCCATTCTCTTTTTTTTAAACTCGGGATGTATTCAATTTATTGAACTTTGATTTTTTCACGTTTTACTGTTGGGATTCTCAGCAAAAGGTGAGATCTTATAATATACCAAGTCAATGTTTCGAAATGTATATGTAAAATATACGAACATGTGTACTTACATAAATCGGACAATATTACTATTCTATACAATAGTAAACAAAGCATAATATTGTACATGCCACAATTTCGTGATATAAAAAAATATGGTAAGAGCTAGCAGAAAGGGAGGAATTCTCATTCCTAGTCACCATCCTATTAAAAATCTGTCGACCTTTCATGCTGGGAGTACGTGACTGCCATATTAAAGATTATTCCCCATGGAATAATATGAAATCTGAAGTATACACTATAGAACAATATTCTGTGTATTACGGTGCACTATTTTCAGGAAATTAACAAGCAGATGTGGGAGATATTTCGTTGCTCTGAGTAAACCAAAATTTACTTACAATAGATCTTAAAAATATTGGCATTAAACAATAGGTTTTCAATGTTTAAGGCGCTTATGTTATGCGACGATTAGTTTTTTTATAAATAAGTACAAAAATATCGAACTCTATTTTATCCATTAAAACTACTTTTATGTCGAAAAATGTGTCGATGAAACTTTAATGCCAAATATCACTAAAAAAAATATGCAAAATGTATAATGAATGAAAATTAATATTTCCATTGCATAATAGTTAACAATTAATAATAATTAACGCTATATTTAAGTTTAGTTGATAATGTCATGTCCGAAGGGGAGATTTTTAAGGGTTTGTTGTTTCTGATGGCAGTATTCATTAAACATTGAATCAAATTATGAGTTATCTGCATGTTCTCTTAAAGGAACTACGGACACACCCTTAAAGAGGATAGTTCGGATTCCAATTATATACTTTTACTTAAACTCCACTTTCTACATAGTCACTCCGACAGTTTTTACGAAAATCTAGGAGATCTGACCGTGGAGCATGGAGAACGTATGTTTCAAGTTTTCCGCATCAGGAGCGTTACCAGGGTTTCTGGGATACGCAAAGGATGTCTTGATAGTTTTTGCTCGCTGATGCGCTGATGCGTATTTTTTTGTCTGCCCATAAGAAAAAATCCTTAAAAAGAATTTTTGTTTGGAAAATACTATTTGATCTTACTTTTTACTTACGTTTTTCTTCATAACTACATGTTTCATTCTTTCCTGAACACAAATTATATATAACCCGAAAACTAGATCTGAAAAAAAGTTCTTGTATATTTGTAATTAGCAAGTTTTCGATAATCAGCAAAATATTCCAGGCAACCGATATTGTGTCTGCAGTTATCGTTAAAAGTCAATTTTAAAGAATGAATTATTCATGCTCAAATCTCTGGACTTAACAGACAAATTGTTATGACTTATGACTATCATTAAGTATATATGCATATGTTATTTTTATTTTTTATTAAAATAATTTTAATTTTAAATTTTGGGAGTAGATCAAACTGCAGCTGCGAATGATGCATTCTCGCTTATTCGCTTCAAATATGATTCTACAAATTATATATTAATGAACTAGTTGTGTAGCGGCCATCCTGAATTTAAATTGTTTTCTTTTGTTGTTATTGTTTCTTACATTATTACAATCGTTATTTAATTGAATTTAATTATTAAATTTTTAAAATATATGAATTTAATTTATTATCAGCACATTTTCTGAAGTCATAAAAAATTCATAAGTGTTAATAATGTATAACAAAACATTTTTTTTGTACCCTATATCATAAGGGTATATTAGTTTTGATACATAGTTTGTAACATTGTTTCTGAAATAATTTAGCTAGTTGTGTGTATACCTCAAAGTATATGGATCGCACTCAGAATCGATAGCTGAGTCGATTAAGCCATGTCTGTCTATCCGTCCGTCTGCAGGTAACCGGTTTTTGTGCCTTAAATTTTGAGCTAGGATAATGAAATTTGATACATGTGATCCTTGTACGTGCTGTTCAAACAAATGTAAAAAAAAATTGAAATCCGTCTACTGCCACGCCCCTTTTTTAGAAAAACCTAATTTTAAGCCAAACCGTTAAACATTTTGAAGAAGTGTTGGAACAACATATCTAGACAATCCTAATGTCCATATTACGTCTATAAAAAGTTTTTTGCCACGCCCACTTTTTGATGGCGTTTTCATACAAAAACCATCTGTATTCCCTTCGACATAAAATATGCAGGAGAAAAACCGTTGTTTTTGGTCGAACCATACAAGATTTTGATAAACTGTGTGAACAATATGTTGCGAAAATTTCAATTTTAATATTTGTTTGCCATAAAACCCACATATAAGGAATGTTAATTTTAAGGATGGGATGGGATAGGGTATAAAACGATCCACACATCTTTCCCATATGTTTTTGTATTAAAAATAAATTGTAATGTGCTACCAAATTAGAGTTAAGTTTTTCAGGTCCAAACGTCATCTGTCAAAGTGAAAGTTTTCAGTATACTCTGTCATTTAATCATGGAAATACTTACAAGTTACAAACGAGCAACTATAGAAAATTATTGAAATTTGTTATCAAAATTCGTGCTCTGTGAAAAATGTGCACCGTTCGTTACGACCATATTATGGCGAACGATATCGAGCCATGATACGCGACTTTTTTTTGCCCCAGTTGGCTGAGTTGAACTTGGTTCACATGTGGTTTTATCATGCCTCACAGCTCGTGAAACAATTGAAATGTTGAAAGATGAATTTGGTGAGCAGCTTATCTCTCGAAGTGGCCCTTTGAGTTGGCCGCCAGATCATGCGATTTAACGCCTTGATTACTTCTTGTGGTGTTATGTTAAGTCTATGTGGACATGCCGAACAAGATTGAAGCCTTACAGGATAACAGGATAACGTAATTCATGGTATACAGGCCGAAATGCTCGAAGAAGTGACGCAAAATAGGACCTTCCGAATGGACCATTCGAAACGGAGCCGCAGACAACATTGACATGAGTTGTCTTTAAAATGTAAATGGCAAAGGCCTATTTATCGATACACAATCAAAATTTCGAATATTTGATGAACATTTGAGTGTTTTATTCGATTCGAAAAAAAAAACGGGTGAAAAATCACCCGTTAGTACACAGTCGTACACATCGTTCCGCTTCAGTTCGATTTATTTTATTTAAGTGCAACTTTTTTCTCTTACTTACTCACTTAAGTGGATCTACACTCCTGGTTGAAACTGGGCCACAACCAACATGTGTCTTAAATTATCCCGGCATATTGGATCTGCTTTGTGAGTAGCGCTTGAATCAAGTGCTACTATTCGTTTAAATTCGTATGATTTCAATGTTGACGATCGTTTTTTTGTTGACAGCATATATTAGATCTTGTTCTCGTTTGCTGCTCAATACACTTTAGCCGCTTTATTTTCAATACTCTGAAACGCGCCAGTGGGATCTCGCTGGAATGGAGTTATGATTTCAATATCGTTAGCGTATGCTAGTAAAGTATGTCCGATAAATTAATTAAAATTAATTTTGGATACAAAATACAGATTTCTAATTAGAGAGCTTACGTTTTGTTTATAGATTTATAGGGTATACAGATTAGGGTTATTTATGGCTTTGCTGGAAAGTACGTACTTGCCGTGAATTATGGGAAACCCGGTTCTTGCTCGGATTAAGGGTAATTTTCCACAGTCTTCTAAACAATGATGATCTTGAAATCCTTTTATCGGTGGGATTGTTGCTGATATTGTTGCAGCAGCGAGAATTCTAAATCGCAATTCTGCATAGAGGACCCAAAACCAAACATGGATCTTTCTAATCTTTATAAATGCTGTCACATGTGGCTTTGAATTCGATGTGAAGATCACTAAGGCTTGCCCCTTGTTTCGGGAATAGCTTGTAATTCGCATGTGATTGCTTTAGGGTTGGGTTGGTTTTCCCTAACATATATTCCCCAAAATTCAAAATCTCGAAAAGAAAGCTGTTCAAGTAGTCAATCATGCGATTAAATTTCGGCGATAAGATAGAGACACCAATTTGGTTTTGATTAGGATTAAGTAAATTTTACAAAAAGTCATACATTTATTAAAAATGAAGTCATTTTCAATTTCAATTCAAATTAAAAAGCAATAGGTAATATCAATTTGAACTAAATAAGAAAAATGAACAAACAAAACAGCGCTATTGGCTATGAATACACACGTCAGAGTGTCAGAATATATAATATATGGTATATATCCAGCAACGGGATATATTGTATGTGGAATATATCCAGTCGTCTGGTAGGCGCCTATGTCAAGCAACATAATTTTGATGGTAATTATTTATAAACTCTGTTTTATATTTTATCAATACAACAAATATGTAGTTTTGTTCAAAACTACACCACAATTATAAAATTATAAAAAAGATTATAAAAGATCCTACCATGCATCCACTTTTTATTTTGATTAATTATTTGTAAACATCAAGAGGAATATTTAATATTTTGCAAAAATAACACTTCTTAAAAAATAAATAATTTAATGTAGTAATTATTTCATGATACAAATTCCAGTTTCTATTGCCTCCAAAAAAGCATTATACTCCAGAAAGGGTTTATGAAATATTTCATAATGAAAATGCATAAAGGGTCACACCAAACATTTACGCTGTTCTATGGTATCATACCCTAATCAATATCATTTAGGGTAGTGCTTTTTTGTAGTAGAATAACATATGAAACCAGGGAAATAATTCCTTTTCATAATAGGATTAGTTATAAAATTTACTTATTAAGGCGTTTTGTTTGGATTAGCTTTAATTAACGACGATCAATCAAAGAATACCATCTAACGTTATTTCTCTTTCTCGCCATAATCCTAATATTTGTCGTCACCTGCGGCTGTGTTTGTAGTAGACAGACGATTATTAACCGGGTAAAAGCTAATTCGTTTACTTTTGTAATTTCAAATCATGTAATTGATTTGTATTTGTTAGTAGTTTCGAATGAAAAAAGATTCACGTTTCATATTTGATTATGTTTCAGGTGCTTATAGTATAAATTAATCAATTCTAAAGTACTCTTTTACTATTACAGCACTGTGCGAGTACTCCAAGTGTACGCTGCATGGTAGCTACTCAAATTTAAATTACTTTTATATTTAAAGTCTTTACTATATAAAATAAAAAAAATGTACGCAACAAAATTCAGCAATATTTGTTTGCCAAAATGTGTTTGGTGCAATCAAAAAATATATCAAACTCAGTTTTCGATTTTGATTTGATAAATTTACAAACGATTTGTATTTATATCACTAATTTTTCTAATTCAAAAATTATATGTGAAAATGGTGATACATAAAGCTGAAAATGATATCCAAAATCTGAAAATCACAAATCTTTAACAGATTTCTATGCGTCCGACCAATCCAAATATCAAACCAACGGCTCTGTCTGTGCGTCTGTCCGCATTGGCCTATCTACCCTAAATGGCTTGAGCGACTCTCTTCAAACGTTGTATACACGTTTTTTTAGTCATAATTCTAGGTCATTTTTTTATAAAATTTTTTAGCCATTTATTAACGAAAGCTCCCATTTAAAATAAAGCAAAACGTAAATTACCTTGAAAGCGGCGACAATGATTTTGATTAAACTTAAGAAATACTATATAGTATATTAGTTCCAACAAATATGCATACAATTTTTTTTCGAGAAAATCCATATTACGGAAAATTTTCAATTTCTCCCAAACTATTTGGTGCCTCATCACCTTTTTTAACAATTCTAAGTTACTATTTCTGACCAAATGCTTCTAAACTAATTTTTCAAAAAACCAACAAAACCAAACAAAACATTTAGATATTTATCATATAGACACTGATTTTTTTCGAATTCCGAAATAAACGATCTTAACCTTATTTAAATTTTAAGGGCCGATGTTGATTTTGTTTAATTAAATATGTATGGAATAAAATATCGGCCAAATGGCAGCGCCGACCTCGGCGGCACGCCTCCATCCGATAGTACAAATTTTCGATGACGCTGAGGCATAATTGAAGTTCTATGCCGTTAATGTGCGAATTATCTCATCCTTTAGCTCTTGAATTGTTGCTGCCTTATCGACGTACACCTTTTCTTTCAAATAACTCCAAAGGAAGAAGTCGAACGGTGTCATATCTTCTAATTTGGGCCATACGAATTTCGTTATCATCTCACGAAAACGAACACCTTCACAGTAACTACCTGACCGGCATCATTTTGGGAAAAAAAACGCCCGATAATGCCGCCAGCACATAAACCGCACCAAACAGTCACTCTTTGTGGGTGCATTGGTTTTTCGACAATCACTCTTGGATTATCATTCGCCCAAATGCGGCAATTCTAATTATTGACACTGAGGTGAAAATATGCCTCATCACTGCAGATGATTTTTTCAAAAATTGATCATCCATTTTTGCCATTTCTTGCCACTATTCTGAAAATTGACGAGGCGACGATTGAAATGGTCTAGAGGCTTTGGTTCTTGAGTTAATTGCACCTTGTGAGCGTGTAAATTCAAGTCTTTATGCATAATGTTCATCAAAGACGAGCGTGAGAGGTGCAATTGTTGGGCACAACGACGAGTTGAGGTGGACGGCTCTTTAGCCACACTATCGCGAACAGCAGCTCTATTTTCTGAAATACGAGCTGTACGAGCATTCACTGATGTTTTCACATCTCCTACATACCCGATTTGCACAAATTTTTGCACGATTGTACGCACAATCTGGAAAAGTGTTTGCAAGAAGAGAGGAGAGACCACAAGCTTTGTTTATTCAATGTATGAATGATATTGACAAAATAAAACGAAATTAATTTTGAAACACATATACTGAAGCACGATTTTTTTGTCTTTTAATGATGGATAATAATGATAACATAGAAGAAAATATAATATTAAACTTAAACTGTATGTTCATTTAAAGATTTTGAAGAAGCTAAATTTGAATTAGAAAAAATGAATTTTCGTTGTTTATGTTTAAATATAAGATCGTTAAGAAAAAATTGGGATGTTTTCTATGCAAGGGTGAGTCCGATCATGAAGCATGTAGATGTAATTGTCTTAGTGGAAACAAATATAAATGAAGAAGAAAATGGTTTATATTCTTTAGATGGTTTCTGTGCGGAATTTGAAAATAGAGAAAAAAGAAAGGGTATAGCGATGTTTATCAAAGAACACCTGAATTACGAAAGACTAAACATTGCAAGCGCAACTTATGAAAATCTGACTGTTAAAATTCTCTCTCATCCAAAAGATAAGATTGTTAGTGGAATATACAGACCACCAAAGCACAAGGAAAACGAATTCATTGCAGAATTCGTAAACATAACCAACACAAAGATGCATAATGACATTATCATACTGGGCGATATAAATATAAACATGAAAGATGCCACAAAAGCACATGTTTATAACTATAAAGAAATGCTGGCGATGAATGGAATATGTAATATCATTACGGGGACTACAAGAGTTGATATAAACGTAGGAAGTGAGACACTAATTGATCACATATTGGTAAACGTATAGGAGCGTAAAATATTTTCGGCTGTAATTGAAAGTGACATATCCGATCACTACAGCACCCTATATGGAGTGTATGATGCGGGTAAAACTGAAAGCGAACAACCTGAGCTCTCAGTTATTAAAAGTACCAAAGTAAATCAGCTGATCAGAACAATGAATTGGGAACATATATTGCAACAAAATGACACCAATCAAGTTTTCAACTCGTTAGCTGAAAAAATGACCGAAATCTATGAAAAATCGACAGTTATTCACAAACAGAAAGCTCGACGTAGAAATGCCGAATGGATAATTGACATTTGTAAACATAGAGACAGACTTTATCGTAGATGGAAAAGCAATCGAAATAACTTAACATAAGAAGTCGAGTACAAGAGACTACGTAACCAAGTTAACAAAAAAATATCGATGAATAAAGATCAGTACTACAGAGAAAAGTTCGAGCAAAGTAAATTCGATCCTAGAAAAACTTGGGCGTTAATCAACGAGCTACTGGGACGAAGCTCATTAATGTAAGTCTCGAAACCTCGACAATACCAAAAAAGCTCAAAGAGGCACTTGTTAGACCAATCTACAAGGGAGGAGCCAAAAAAGATATAGCGAATTATCGTCCGATAGCAATACTGCCAGTCATAGAGAAGGTATTGGAGCAAATAGTATCTGATCGTATATGGAAATTTGTTGAGAACAAGAATCTAATAAGCAAAAACCAATACGGGTTCCAGAAGGGAAAATCCACAAATAAACTTCTTGGTGATTTTTCGAATATAGTCAACAGCAACCTTGCCAAAAGACACCATGTCCTTGTCTTATTTTTAGACTACAGCAAAGCATTTGACACACTCGATCACAACAAGTTAATAAATACCCTAGAAAAGATGGGATTACGAGGAAAGCTGATGGAGTGGTTAAGGGACTATCTGACAGGGAGGACCATCGTGTCAAAATTAAGAACTGCTGCAGCACCGAATATGGGATCCAGTTTGGGGTTCCGCAAGGTTCTAAGCTCGGTCCTCTACTCTTCATACTATACACAAATGGAATGCTGAAATGCCTGAAGAAAAGTGTTCCATTCGCATACGCAGACGACACCGCAATAGTTGTATATCACAAGGATGTAAACGAGGCAACGAGGATGATGCAGAACGAGTTCAATGAAATAGGGAAGTGGTGCCATGACAATGGACTTGTGTTGAATGCATCAAAAACAAAAGTAATGCACATTCGCAGTCCTCAATACCCGGCAACAGAAATCAGGCTTAACACATTCAATTGCTCGAACCAGGTGAACACAGAACTTATAGAAGTAGTGTCTACATATAAGTACTTAGGTATCACTGTTGACAACAATTTTCTCTGGGAGCCGCACATCAACGATCTGAGGAACAAGCTAAGAGGGTCACTATTTGCGTTAGCTTGTCTGCAACACAAATCAACAGCATGCGTGCAAAAGCAGGTATACCACGCGTTAATTGAATCCAGACTTAGATACGGCATACTAGCTTGGGGAGGGGCGGCGCAGACACATATTCAAAAATTGCAAAACATTCAAGATCGGGCAATTAAACTGATATCAACAAGAGATGCACAAACAACAGCAAGCAGTGTGGGGGTTCTAAATGTCAATCAGATCTTCAAAATGACTGCAGCGATTGAGTATTATGATCAACGATTCCGGATACCAATAAATCATGCCTTTAACACCAGAAGAAGAGCGGAAGGAATGTACCAGCTTCCACAGCTCTAAAACGCCTACGGCAGAAGACAACTAATGTACACTATTCCTTTTATATTAAATAGTCTTCCCCAGAGCATAAAAAATGTAATTGATGTCAAAAAGAGAAAAAGAAAATTAAAACAATATTTTTTAGAATTTACTCTATAAATCTAAATTCTATTATGTAAATATAAATTCTACAAAAACGAATATAAATACCAATTGAAATCTAATGTAAAGTAACAAAATTATATAGTTAAATAACTCGTATTGAATACAATTGCTCATTTTGATGACTAGATAAAAAATTTAATAACACAATCACCTGCAGATAAGCCATGTGGCTCTGCAGGTCTGTATCAAATTGTATTAAATTTAAAAACTGTATGAATAAAAACTAAACTAAACTAAATTGGACGACTAAATTGACCGAAAAAATCACGAAGTGCACGATATGCATTTTAATTTGAATGCCCATTTTCATAACAAGCCTGAATTACTTTAACGCGTTTTTCGATTGTTTATCTTTCCATGGTCCAAATTGAGTTAGTCTGAAATTGAGAAATGAAAAATGAAATGGGGAAAAAAAACTTGACGTTTAGGTGTGGTTCACATTCAACATCAGCCCTTATAGTCACACCCGTTATAATCATACTTCGACATTTTTTATATATTGTTAACATCAATAACAAAAAAATTAATATTATTGTATTTTGGCTTAACTATGAATATCGTCCAATACTTGCATGCTTGGTGTTCAATTTAAATCTCGTCACTGTCGAAGAGAAAGTTGCGTACGACGCATTCGTGCTCCTACGGCCACAGCCCTTTGGTTTTGAATTAAGTCTATATGTGCTCGATTTTCTATTCAATGTAACAAAAATATGTTACATTCATTCTTGACAAAAAACCGCATTAAACATATACTCTGTCAATATTTGTATCTATTGTAGAACATTTTCCACAGTTAATTCATATCAAGGCACATTGTACATGTTCTAATCCCAGCCGAATACAAATTCAAAGGCTCGCAGCATAGTTAAAAACAACATTTAACTCGAAAACGTCCGGATGGACGCGTACAAAAGATAAATGAAATAATACTGGATTATGTCCGTATGTCCTTCGAACGTTTACAACGGACAGATTTATTTATGCAGTGCTTAGCACAATATGAGTATCATATACGATTGGAAAACCTACTATTATGTATTATTGTCTCCTTAATTCCACACACATTCATTGGCCGTATAAATGATATTATGGGGATTCTGTGACACAATACATATTTATAAATAGGAAAATAAATTGAAAATTGCTCAGTGATATTTGTTGACAGGAGTCGTTTGCAGAATGCCTTGCAAATGCTTAATTGGATTTGTTCGTGAAGAATTTTCAACACAAGAATTTCATAATGTGTCATCAGCATGAGCGGCGACCGGCCATGTGTACATATTTGCAAAAGGATACGAATACGAAAAGGAATAGGGATAGGGACTCATTCATTTAGTTGAGATGCACTTGAATGAATCTAACGCAATACCTACTTTAGAGATGACATTATTTGCAAATGCCAACAAATGCTTTGAAGCGCACTGTCATTAATACTTTGTTCCGACTTGACTGTTCTGGGTAGCTTTTATTCGAATGAATTGTTAACCCCTCGTCAATTCGTGAGTTGTAGTATTTAACGTCATAATCTTTTTTAATTTTGTTTGTTCGTAAAATGTTGCAGGTGCTTGGGTCTTCATATTTGAAAATCTATTAGAAAGTGGCTTTGCATTCCTTCAATACAATCAAAATTTTCAACAATACAAAGGTCAAGGCGATGGTATTCATAAGCTTTGTTAATACAAAGAACATACTCCTATTGCCCATTTCAAGTTAGTTAAAGCGGTAATATAATATTCAAAACAAAATAGGGTCCAGCCAAGATTTAAACGAAACATTTTATAGTAGAGTTTGCATGTGTATGAGTCTTTTAAAAGTGTGTAGGCAAAAAAACCCCATCCCAAATCCAACAAAATCCATATTTTGTTTGGGTACAGGTGGCATATTTTAACGTCTTGATCTTACAACACACTTATCGGCACGTTTCAGTATGGCTTTCGGCCCGGTAGATCGACCATAGACAAAATGTTCACACTTAGACAAAAACTCGAGATTCAATTAAAACTAATACAGCTGCATCGCCTTACACTACAGGACACGCAATGGTACGATCAGTTTGGGAACAACCTATCTACACGCTTTCAAACATGTAACGGGCTTAAATACGCGCTATGATGCAATTTCTTCAATCTCTTGTTGGAACAGATAGTGCACAGGCAGGAGTAAATACGGAAGTCTCTTTCTTCAAAAAATCCGCCCAGCTACTGGGGTACGCATAAGATATCATTGGTCGCTTCTATCTTGCCATTATAGATGCATTTATGGTCTTGTAGTAAACGATGGCAAGACTTAGGGATGCTATCAAAAAAATGGATATGTTTGTGTTTTTAAAAAGGCTAGATAAGTAATCAGTATACTATTGACTATAGAGAAATATTTTTGATCACAATTATTACTGTTGGCATCCCTTCAACAGCTAATGAAATACGTGATACCAACTCAGTTACACATACAGATTAAAGTAGTAGTCACGTGCTAAATCATCCACACAGGCCAGGCCGTTGCTCTTTTCATTCAATTAAAGCAGCGAAATTCGGAATGAACAAAAAAATTGACTCGCTTACGAGAATAGTTGAGGACCTATATCACCATCGGAAATTGCAATTTCCGTATTGTGTTGGGATACTATTTACTTGGCAGAGAAAATGGTCAGTGAGGGTCATGACAGATATAGAGAAAGGGTGGGGCAAATGGATTGAAAATAAATGCAAATAAAGTGTATGACTGGGTTGTGCAATACCCATTGCTTATCCATTTACTTTTTTTTATTTTAATCTATACATTGATATTTAAGCATGACTTATTGTCACAGTAACCGGACTGGAACATCTAACTATAAATTACATTTTTAAAAAAAAGTTATTTTTATAAAGATTTTTTGTTGTTAAACTTGCGAGCATAGTTCCTGAGATGGCAGTCTGCTTTGTAGCAGTTTACGGCTTCCGCTAGTTTTTCGCTTGCACCTCTCCTGTTTAATGTTCTCACATTCTGTGTGCAGATACCAAGGTCGTTGTCCTTTTTTCGTTTAGCCATGTCGTTAACAATAAAATCTGTCCTTTCCGAGGGTGTTGGTTGCTTCGTAACATGATTTTTTTTTTCTATGATTGAGTAGTTAACCCAAAGCACAACCCCCATCCTGGAGGGCCAGTTCCAATTTATTTGATACCCCTAGGACACGTGGCCATCAGTATGCACTACGGGATTGAGGGCAGCCGTTGGCCTTTCGGTTCATCCACCACCATCTCTGTTCAAGAGGCCTGACTTACCAATGAAATTCCTAGGCAACCCGTTGTCCGAAAATGTCAAAGCAGCTTGTCTAGGTTCGCCTGGGACAGCAGGCCGGGCATTTATTCCGTGCCATTCTGACATGGCTGTTTATAGTGTTGCTGTTTTTCGTCGTGTTATCAACACTCGCGCTTATCGTTTAGCAACTCAAATCCGGTTGGATGAGACCAGTACCCGATGGTTACCACTTGGAGGTAAAAAATAAGCACTTGATGTGTAGTCAGAGTTACATCCACTGGGCATTGCCAAGTTAAAGCCAATCAGAGTCTACCCTCGTTCTACAACACCGAACCCTCGAAATAAAACATAGATTATTTAAATTAACATAAAATTTACTTTATTCGAAAGATAATCAACTGTCAATTTAAATATAATTCCTGGAATATGACCGCCACGGCTTGCTTGGACGCAGTCTAATCTGTAGGCCGCTATCCGAACGTTTCCTTCAACAAATCAATTGTGGCGCGGGCTATATGACATGTTGCTCCATGTTGTTGAAACCACAGCTCCTGCACATCATGGTTATTTAATTGATGAACGAAAAAGTCTGTAATCATGGCTCTATAGCGGTCACCATTGACTGTAACGTTCTGGCCAGCATCATTTTTAAAGAAGTACGAACAAATAATCCACAAACACATAAAGCACAAAAAACAGTCAGTTTTTGTAGTCAAGAGTCACTTGAGGATTATCATCAATCCAAATATGGCAGTTTTGTTTATTGACGTATCCATCCAACCAAGATTGAGCGGATGGAAACATATCCAATTCCTACGCACGATGGCGGATAGACTGATTCGGGTCTTCCTTAACGCCCAGCTCTACAGCAACAATCACATCTTCTGAACGCACTGTACGACGTCTCTGTGGATCATTATCATTTAGAGTAAACGTGGTCCGAAAACGTTTCACAATTAATGAAATTAATTGCTCTAATGGACGATTACGTTTTTACAGTCAAAATTGACTTAGTGCGCGAAAAGTATTTCAAACAGAACCATGATTTTCAAAATAAATTTGCACAATTTGAAAGTGTTGTTCAGACGTTAGTCTATTCATTTTTAAATACCAAACCAAACTAAAAATAAATCACTTGACAGCTGACAAAATGGCCGCCAGTTAAAAAAGTATTGTCAACTTAAAATTCTATACACATAAAAAAAACAATCTCAAAATTGTTGTTATCAGCAGTGACATTTTAACCAAGGTTGTGTTTCGCTAGTAATTTGATCGTTGCGTGAAAATTTGATATATAGTCAATCTACCGGGCCGTAACCCAATCTATTACGTTACTATCTGTGTGCTTCAGAAAGGCTTAAGAGTTAGGTAGTTCACACAGTAAGTTTGATAGAAACCATTTGTTGATGCTAGTGCTAGTCCATTTATTGATGCTAAGTTCTAATTCCAGTCATGACATCACATCCTTATTCAAAGAGTTCTGCAGTTATTTCTGTTGTTATTTAGTTTTTTTTTAGGGCTGCTCTAACTTTAACTCTATTAGAAGGGAACTTTACATTTTTGTTGATTGTTTCCATATCAATTTTTTTATATTATATCTATTTATTAAGCAGTTGCTTTGAATGCTGACTAAGATTCCCTGTTTGTCTATGATAGATAATACTGCCATTGTTATCTAGACCATATTGTTATGCTAAGTTACTTATTTGGATATAATATGTGGCTTCCACATGAGATGTGTTCATTCGCGGGTACAAATTGTAAATAAAGTTTTTGTTTGTTTTACCCGGAAATTTGCTTATTTTACGGATAAACATTCACCCAAAGAACTACTTATGTACTGTACATGTTAGGTAACAATCTCAGATGCATTTTATGGATCTGCAAAATTATAAAGAAATACTCTTTGAGAAAAATGGTTGAAATTAAATCAAATGGATTACCAATAATTAAAGAAGAATTTGGGGACTGAACTTTATAAACTTTTTAGAAAAATCTAGTTTTTCAAACGGTGTATAGTGTTAAATGAGTCAAAACCAATTCAGACCCCTTTTGATTACATTAGGATTTTATTTGGAGTAAACACACATTAATTTCAGCATACAAATGAATTATAAGGTTTTTGTTATTTCTTATCATTGTAATGCTAGTAATCAATGGAACTAAACATTTCAGGAAACCAAATTTTAGTCTATTATTTGTGACTCAACATTTTTAACAATAAAAGTGAATCAATTATTTGTGCAGAATACATATTTCAATCGTTTTCAAGGACAATTACTATTTTAATCGCATCACTTAATTATATTGTGTCGTCAAACTTAATCTTGAGTTCTGTATATTTATTTTACTATTGAACAGCATACATATATTTCAAATTTCAAAATTGATAGCTTTTGCGAATAACTGGTTGTGATTTCATATCATATTTCATTTCATATCTAACAGGAACTTTGGATTCCCAATTCGTTGAGACATTGAGATTCAACATCGTGTAATGCGGAAAGAGATAATGAGTATTGCGCAGTCATTAATAAGCACTTGCTCTTCCCCTGTTTCTATTGTAATAGCATAAGAGAAAAGTAAAACTTGCGTACTAGTATATGTGTAATTCTTCTAATGCAAGCATTTGCCATTATTATGTAACATTAACCTTCTCTTAAGATAAAGCTCGGGGACTACGAAATCGAGATACAGCTATAACATTGCCTTGCAAATTTCATTTTTAGTACATCAGGCTCTCTTTAAGCTATGTACCTATACTTATATGAAACCAATATATTCAACAGATGTGCGAGTACTAAATCATCTTGGTGAAGCTCAAAGTTGTTCCCCTTTTACATGTTACAAAGGTCACTACATAGGCTAAGCATAGAAAATATTTTTTTTAATGCGAATAATATTGAAGTTAATTCAAAAGCACAATTAGTCTTCATGGGATATCAAGTTCAAAGCGAAAAGCGGATGTAGAACAAAAAAAATGATGCTGAAATGGGTGAAAGGTATCAACTGGTAAGGGGTTAATTTGAATCCTGAATGTCTGCTCAAAAGGTACACACAAGGTTGTAAATGCTTTTTCTAGCTGACCCTCCTATGCAGTTTTCGCTTTGCGAAAAATGAAGTGATTTTTTTGTGTAAATCTTCCATATTCTTGAACTTGGTATAGAATTTAATTTTATTTGGGTTAATTATTTAGTCAAACCATATTATAAAAATTGTATGGGTAAATATAGCTTTTGTTTATTAGATCGAACTTAACTTCTGAATAAATTAAATGTTACGATTTCATTTGTAACACTAAATTGTTCTTGTGCGTATACATATAATGCACTACAATAAAATAACATATTAGCATCACATTTATACTTACTAAAATCGGAGCGGCTAAAAGTAAGTAAATGTAAGTAATGAAATGGATAAAATAAGGTCTACGATTTTAGCAATGCAAATTCACGACGTTCCAGATAAAAGTAATGATCTTCTCAAATAGAAACGACTGTTGCAGTTGTAGTTGTCAGCAATTTTGAAAGAGATCAACAAGATGTCTCAGATGTAAGCCATTCTTGAGAATCGTTAGGGCTACAAGCATTAGAAAACGAAAACGTCATGAACCAAAGACTTACAATAATTTTGCAAGGGGCAATAATTAGGTCGGTGCGATGTCCTAGTGGTTAGTATGTCGGACAACAAAACGCAGGGTCCCATTTTACTGTCAGATCGAAATCAGAAAAAAATACGGCCCACGCATAACTAGGTGGAAAAGAAAGGTTTTAGCACCTGTATGCTCCGTTAATGTGAGAAATGTAATTTACGTTATTCTAGTTAATAACCAGAACATAATATAACATGTTTTTGTGATGGTATTCAATCGGCCTAAGAAAAATGTAGTATTAGAAGGCGAGAATGTAAATGTGATAACAAGGTTCTACTCCAAGAAATTTTGTTGATTTTAAACAAAAACCATATTCTTAATTTATATTTTATTTATATGTTAAAAATATGTAGTTGCTATTACCACAATTTACATCTACATGCATAATGCGCTTCGCTTGATATAATTAACACAGCATGAAAGCATGAACCATTGAAATTTGCCATTAATTCTTGCGTGAATATTTGACATTGCTTTGTTACACAACACGCTATGGATTTTGGCGCCAATGTACGGAAAAATTTGCATAATTGGTGCCGCATAAAAATAAAACACATTTGGATAATGGCGTCTGCTTTTGATAGAGCGGTGGTTTCAAATAATTATGGTCTCATGAATTCATTTACAAACAGAAATGTGCATCAGCTGATTGAATATATTTTCGCGTACGCAATTACCAAAAACAAAAAGTTTGTAATCACAAATTGATGCGTTAAAGGCAGTTTTTAGAACTTATCGATTTTTGTGTTCAATTATAATGTAGTAGATATGTGCGGATTTGGGCTAAAATTAATTAGTTTTTTTTATTACCTAATTGATGCAAAATAAAGTGCAATTATGTGCATGACTTGAAGCACAATGTACAGACTCAATTTTTGGATATTGTAAAACATTTCAAAATAGATAAAACAAAAAAAAATATTTTTTAAATAGTTTTTTTTTGAGTTAATTAGGCGGGTTAAATCATTAAATTTAATAAATCACAAAATACTTTTCAGGCTTAAAAACTGATTTAATTTGTGACTGTAAATACGTTTTTGTTAACATTTGGTATATAGCGCAATTAAAAAAAAACAAAGTCATGGCTTTCGAAAGTGTTTTAAAATAAAAAAAAAACATTTTCTGTCTAATGATATTTCTTAATAAAGAAGAGCAACAAAATCAATAAAATTATTCCACAATAATATATTCCACCCTTAAGAATAGTGTCGATTATTTTTGCCAATTACAGCCAATTAACATAATTTATATTTGAATTTGAATTATTTTTTCTAAATCTCTACGCTCACATTGTACTTGAACAGAACGGATTAACTCTAACAACAACACTATTTTATTCGATATTTATTTCTGGTTTATTATAAAGTCGTTCTGCACAAACACCTGCAATTCACTTAGGATGCAAAAAGTTACATACTTTCTGAGCATAAATAATTTTCTTTTTTTTATCTGTCTTTATGTATTAATTGTTTATAGACACAAATTGTCAACAATATGTTAATTAATAAAATTGCAAAATTTTGTATTCTCGTTAAAGCTTAAGTGCGATACATTTAACTGCATTGAATACATATCTATCATATTCAAACGTAGCATAAATAAATCATTATTTAAATAAATACTTTAATCTATAAATATTAAACCGAGCAAGGTGTGTAAATAATTATAATTAAAAATATTTTATATATCATAGAATGACGGGCTCAGTGGCGCGAATATAAGTGCGATGAACTGACGCGCAGAAGTTGCCACAGCAACACCTAAATGATATTTCGCAGGCTGATCTGACAAATCATCCGAGTAGTATCAATTGTCAAGAAAAGCTTATCTCAAATTCGCCATTCGAAGTCGGCATAAAACAGGAGGTCCCACCATCGTGCAAGAAGTACACATGATTGGTTGTGAGAAAGCTCGGCCCTGGGTACTAACGAGCCTGTTGCGCCAAAAATTTGTATTTTATTTTTATAGAAGTGACGCAGTCATTCATATTCAAAGCAACACTTCAAAATATTAAAGAAAGATTCGGTTTTCTGATAACAATTTGTAAAAAACATATCTAATTTAATGTTACAATTTTACTTGAATACTTGTTGTATGAAAACTACACAATTTCATATTTTGGCAACTGTAAAATACCAGATACACAGAAGTGCTAATACCCTTTTTTATTTTTGAAATCAGTGATCAGTAAAAAATAATAATATCGCGGTTCGCTAACTAGTTTCGTGAATTTAAATTAACAACAAGTTCAGCCTTAAAGCCACCATCAAACGGTCTAGGGTGCAATTCCTGAGCGCTTGAAAAAAAAAGAATTAGTTCGTATGACAACCATGTGTATGTATTTTGCAAACATTTTTTATATGCCACTAATACCATATCACTTATTCTATATTACAATTATATTTGTTAAACTTAATTATTTAGCTATTTTCATATTAACTTCAGACGACTTATTATATCATAGTTAAATAAATCAAAACAAGATTGAAAAAACAGTTAAAGATAAAATGGGACGAAGCACTTTATAAAAATATTAATTGATTCATTTTTGATATCAAATTTTATATAATAATTGAATGTTTATGGAGTTCGACAACATACATTATTAAAGTACGAATAAACCTTAGATCTTAAACGGCATAACCGCCGCATATAGTTTTATCAAACGAACTAACCACCGAGCAAAGGAGCTCACACAGCCACACAAACATTCAAGTATCTATTAATCTAATGAATTGTTTAACCCCTGTTACACAAGCATTGGAAAATTAAAGGATCCTTTCAATCGTGCCTATGTACAAATAATACGCAATCAAACTGATTGTATACCTACAGCCGATTGGGAGGTACTCGTATAATATTGTTTGAAAGCATCTCCTTTACAATCGATTGCAAAATATATTGTACGAATCCTATACAACCAATTTCCTTAAAGCTTAAACGAATTGAGTGTTCTTGAAGGAGAGCAACTTCCAACATCCGATATAATAATTAATAGATTTGATAAGCTCCCATTTATTCCAAATTATCCTTTGGTAACGTGGTACCGAATTTGCTGCCAAAGATAACAGCATACTGATACTGTACCAGGAACAATCAAATTTAATGACTGATGATAGATAAATTTCCATTTTGAAAGAAAATACCGTCTCTATAGAGGAGGTTGGCGGATAATAGAATGCCGTCTGTTATCCAGAGGAGGCCGTAAAGTTTGCTACTCTGCCATTCTCTTTATACTTTTCCATCATTAAAGTAGTCGATCAGCAGCAGCACCAGCGTTGCCTTACACTTGCCTTTGGTTTGCATACATTCTTACTCCGTAAGAACAGGAGAGATTGCTTAAATAGATTCCTTACACAATTCTCACCCAATTTCCGATGTACTTTCATTAAATTCTGCTACGCCCGATTGGATACATACGCGTCGTAGGGTCATAGTATCTTCCTAATGGGGTGGGTTATTGAAAGGGACTTTCAAATAGATGTTCCATTTGTTGGATGTAAAATGGAATCTTGTTTGGCAGACGATAATTTTGTTTTCAGTTCCAAAAAAATGTAACGCGTTTTCGAATATTGTATTCAAAATTACCATACAGCAGGCGAAAGCTTAAGGTTAAAAATAAACTGCTGTTAAGTAGTTTTAAATCACATAAAGTTTGAAATAACTTTTAGTGGATTTAAGAATCCTATTAACACTTTTTTTTTGAAATAAGGTATAAAATTTTGCACATTTTGCCGGCAGTGTTGTAGTTACAAAATTCCACATGAGTAATTACCGATAAAGTGGCAAATAACTTGGTTCAAAAGAATGCCTGCGGAAGAGCAAATTTCCCCATGTCAGATAAAAAATACCTAAGGACCCCTTGTTTGCTCCTACAGCACAGCACATTGCCAAAAAGGTACATAAAGATACACCAAAAAAATTGTATATCTTTAAGATCTTCGAAGAAGAAATGGTTCGTGAGAATAAAAAAAAAGAATAAAACCTTTGGGGCATGATATTGGTACCATTCTTTTTATTTTCAAATTATGCAAATTCTCTACCTCGAAGAATGGAAAAACCCATAAAACCCTGAAAAAAAGTTTTTCTTAATGGGGTGTAAATATCTTCGTTGGAAAGTTCTGCTCAACACTCATTGTATACGAGTGGGAAAAATGTAGAAGTCTTGCTGCAGATTTTCACCTGAATTTCGAATTTACTTGGGCGTATCTCGCTTTTGTGTTGTGTTTTTGTTTGTTTGTGGAAAAGAAATGCTGATGTATTTTATTGAGTGTTTGTGGTCTTTTGACTTCTACCATTGTAACACTCATCTGCCATCTCTGATTGCACGCATGAAATTTATTTGCACCGAAAGGGACTCCAAGCTGTGGCCTTTAGCCTCGGGATTAATGGGCTACTTAAAGCTTAACAAACGATTTTGTGACAAAGTAATAAATCACATTACTTTTTGCTACAACTTAATTTAATAAAAGTAGATCTTTATCGGCCCGCCAGCAACTTCTGTTAATTAAACTCAAAAATCAACTTATGTTAGCACAGCAATATTTGGAAGGTAACGGTACATGTAACACCATATGGCTGATTTCAATATTTCATTTTCAACTTTTTGGCACTTTTAATGTTACAGGGACTTTCTCAGCACCTGTGTTTCCAAGAAACATTCAGCTTTTTTTTAAATATTCAGATACAATAAATGTAATAAAATTGGAAAGCATGTCTGTTATGTCTTCGTTGATGTAGATGATTGAGTAGATTTAATGCGGAAAGGGGTTCAGTACTTACCCACTTATAATGCGATAGAGCAAACTTGTGGGTCTTATACAGGGTGTTCGTTCGATCGCAATATTTATTTATTAAATTACATTGTTAGTTCAAATTTAAAAAAAAAATCATTAAAATTAATGAATGAAAAAATTATGAAGAGTTCAAAATAGAGAAAATAGTTGCAAAAAAAAAATACTTTCCATCCATGTATTAGGTCCGGCTGTTTTCAATAGCTATCAATCACACTTGCAAACTACATCCGAATCAGCTTAATTATTCAAGTGTGCTCAATTGTAAACGACCTTGATGAGATAATAGTTCTTAAACTCGAAATCTGGCATTCCGTCTTGATAGGATCGGTGCATTATCACTTATACAGACGCTTCATTTCAAAAAAATTAGGAGGAGATAATTGTTTTTCTTATTGGGAAAAATTTAATTTTCTTCAAGGGCTTTAAGGATAAAAATAATCATTAGGCATTTTAAAAAATAACTGTATTTACTTACAAGAAAATTAGAAGTACTTAGTATTCATTCAATACTTAACAAGTTTGTTACATCTTACCTAAGTAATAGGAAGCAGTTTATAAGAAAAGCAAATACTTCTCGGGGTAAATTAAAGCAAGGTCTTGTATTGCTCAGGGAATTCAAGAACGTAGACAAAAGTCTCCTTAAAGATATTTCCTTCGTCAATGTAATAGGTCAGTAGAAATGCCCAGCTATGAAGAAAGATGTCGGATAATAAAAATAAAGTCCTTGCAAACAAGAAGACGTATTCTGCATATAACGTTTATAAAGGACATCGGTTCTGGTGAAATATAGTCAATGTTTTTACTATCCAATCTCTCTTCTCGTTCCGGGTATAACGTTACGTGAACATGTAATGGTAAACTTAAATATTAACTTTTTTTGTTCGGGAATTTACTTTCGAGGGACTTAAGGATGCGGGGGTTCCATCCAGCTGATTGGCTTCCAGATACGTGCATATAGCTAAATAAATGCGTATTTATTGTATGTATTTCGGTTCATGTATTTAAAACAGTAAACGTAAATATATTAGCTGAATGCCATTGAATTTCACACGTAAATGTTTTCGCCTTAAAACTTAAAAATATTATATTCAAAAGCCAAGAGTTATTATAAACATTTGCTTCATAACTAACTTCTTAGCGTCATAATTTCATTGAAATTTCAATACTATTTTAAAGATAATAGTTCTAGAATTTATTTTATGTCAAGACTTAATACATTAATGCAATCAAATAACACCACTTTGGGAAATTTATTTTCCTATTTCGTAACATGCTATTTATAGTATTGTCGGATCGAATCTTATTTTGAAGGATCTGTTGAATCATAAGATTTCTTTTCCTGGAAACCTGACTGGGCGTATCAGTCCCAATTAATTCATATCCATTCAGTAAAAAAAGTATTATTTTCAAAACATCATCATTACCTCATTTTTGTCGATTATTAGTAAAAACGTATTATACGTGACGTCAAATAAAACGTTTCTCCTTAATAATTGTGCAATTCATCCAGCAATCGCCTGAGTATTTCCAAAGTTGGAAATGGGAATGTGTTGATATATCAAATTATGAATTTGATTGAATCCCTTCATCGAGCTCATCATGCTCTGATTGGAAGATAATTTGCTGAATTTATCCGGACGGATTACTTACTTTACGTAGAATCCCACAATTATTTCTTCTCTTCCATACTCGTATTGTGTGCCGTTGGGCATTTCATTTTCCCAGCTGTTCATTTGTTTTTGTTTGTTTGTGTATTATTTTCACTGGAATCGGACAAATTGCACTCGAATACTATGGACTCCACTGCCGAATGTGCATTCATGAATAAAATTTTATTTGCAATCTGCAATTTTTACTCCCTCTCTCTCTCTCTAAGGGAATACTTTATTAATTAAAATGTCTGTAGCATATTTATTTAAATTTTATATCCTCCAATAATCATTAGACTAGTGATTTTCTATTTATATAGTCAGTTTGAAATTAGAGAATGCTGATCCCTTTTATAAAGAACAGTCGTTTCTGCCGTTAATTGAGCTTGGTGGTGTGTGTTCCACCTTGGTGAAATATACAGGGTGTCATAGAGTTGTAAATAATTATTTTAAATTTAACAAATGGATACAACTAGTCGAGATCAATTTTTTTGTAGTATACGGTTCTACAACGTATTCGTAGCTTTAAATATTATACTACATTAATATTAAAGCGTTGTATTTGCAATGTTATGGGATACAAAACAGGATGTGAAAAAAATGTTCTACTGGGAACAATTGCATTAAAAAAACGTTCATTTTTTGAATTAATGATTTGTTCCGATTATGAGTGAAGAAAACTTAAGTTCTTCAAACGCATCAGGGTTGATCGCAGTTGATTCGGGAAAGTTCTTCATTTTATCTACGTTTTATAGTCTCATTACCTCAATGTGTTATTATGATATCATTTTATTATATTGAATCAAAAAGTGGCTTTTGATTGTTACCTGGTGAAATTGAGAAGACACAACTGTCTTACTGTCGAATTTATAAATTTATAAATGATAAACAGCCGGACGGCCATAGCGGTGGACAGGAAGACAAGCATAACTAGATAGAAAACCAAACGATTCAACTCAAACTGTCATTTAAATAACGAACTTTTAATAAGATGCCGCACACGCGTCGCTGAGTGTGATGGCCTATAAAACATATTATTAAAATTGAATTATTCCTTAAATGAAAACTAAGAAGAAATATCACTAAGCAGTCAATCAATGTATGCTAAGTATTTTGTTGCGTTTTTAGCCCATAAATTGTTGATGTTTATAACTATTAATAACAACGCGGATAATTTTTTAGGCCTGAAATTTTGAGCGAGTCTTCAGCAAAACAGAAAATAATCAGCAAAGCAAGTTCGGAAGTTCAGTTGAGCATTTCTGGAGTTTAGTAGGTGAAATTAATTAGTGCTAGTGGATTTTTAATACGATACCAATAATAAGCGTGTTTTTTTCTTTTTATTCGAAATCTATATTGGCTTGGAAAATAATTTACGTGTAAAATACAACAATACCTTAGCCAATATAGATCTCGTCAAGCCTCTATAATTATACAGTCTTAAACCATTAGCCTGGATAGAAATTGTGTTACCAAACATACTTTTTTCAATTGTTATCGATAACGGTTGTCGAAAATGCTAAAATTGCAAAAAATAGCAGCTGATATCATGAACGGTACTCTGCGGAATAGGTGGGAAATCAGGAATTTTTGGGCCATTATAATGCTAATTGGTCCTATAACAATCTTTGAGAAATTTGATAAAATTACTGTTCATGGCAATAGCTCTTAATTTTTATTTTATTCCAATACAAATGTCTTCGGTTGTTGTAAATTTGGGGAACGGACGTTAGTGGTTCTACAGAATGGTTTCTTGAATTCGATTTTTATTAAATTTCATACTAAGCTATTGTCTACAAATTAAATAAATCTACTTACTTATATGCATTGGACTTAAAATCAAAACATTACAATAATTGTAGAAGCGCATAAAAGTAAAAAAAATAATAAAGGATTTTATTTGCAAAAAACTAATGAATGAAACAGCAAAAATTTAAAATCCCGAACTTTCTTCTGTTGGTGTTTACCTGTTTCAGTTTCTCATTTTCACCAGAGCCTATACAGATGAAGAAAAAAATACACCTAATCACCCTGTATAATAATGCATGTGTTTAGAAATGAAAATGAAATCACTGAACATGTTTTTTTTAATATATATTTATACCTTTTAGTTTAAATTCGTTAGTCGTCAATAAAAATGCTTTTCAACAATCTCCCTTAATGCACTTGCACTCCTGCAGTATTCCATCAGAATTCTATCTGTTGTTAAGGGTTTTTTTCGTTCATCAATATGTGTTTATGTACTAGTCAATTTTTTTTAACGCTATTTCTTTATAAACATAACGAAATAAGGATAATGCTATTCAGGCAGAAAAGCATACAAATACAAAATTTAAAGGTATGGGCGAAGGTACGACTACATTCAGCCCGCCATTATGGAAGCTAAACCAAGTTCACCATTTGACACGTACGCTTTTATATAATGGCATTTTTATGATGGAAACATTTTTGAACTAGTCCCATCGTACGCTGCAAATGAACCGTGAAATAAAGATAATATGTGGATATGGCGTTGATAGCTACTCGTCCTTGTAACATTCTTTGTCGTCAACCATATCGAACCATATTCGACAAGAAGGGAGCATAGAAGGGAACCGTTTACGAAGCCATCACCCGGTATTATGTATTAATATCTTGATCACATCATTGATCATTGCGAGGCGTCGATGAAGTATGGTGTTATGATATCCTTGTCAAGATGAAGCAAAATGACTAGAAATTTTTCAACACAGATGAGCAAAGAATACTCGTAATTTCATCCCTCATTTCCATAATATAGCAAACCGAAAAATAGTCTTAGTTCCTACTGCGATGCCAAGATTTTAATCGATTATCATTGTACAGTCCTGATACTTGTTATGTTAATACGAGAGCAATACATAATATGAAAAGTCTTTTTCTTTGGTAATAGAATTCTGATTTATCGTTCTGTCCAATTCCAATGTAGTTAAGCTTAATCTGTTTTCGTTTGTGGCGATTTTGTTTTGCAAGTCTCCAACCATGAAACCACCTACTTAGCGGTCCGAACATCAAGTAAAGTTGTTTACATACGCAAGGAAAATTAGCGCTCTCACCTACTTGTCAGCTAACCTAACAACCCAGGTTTTGTGTTGCCCACAGATGCCATAATTTATTGTAAGTGCAAACAAATTGTGTGCGAGGTAGGTTTCCAGGAGAATATGTAAATAAATTGTTGTACGTTGTACCCCATCTTAACAAGATATCGGTACACTGGCCCTTCCGTTTTGGCAAAGAAGAAACTCGGCGCTCGTGCGCTAGTGGGCTGGTATGTTACTTCAAGAAAAATAACGACTCTCAGGGATGCAGCTTCCCCCATCTGTCAGTACTAAACAGAATAGATGTGTAAAGTGTTTGTATTATACATAACGAAGGTAGATTCAAACTTTATTGCAAACCGTTGCTGTGTTATTTACAATCCGTAATATTTTACAATTATATGAATTGAATATTATGCCACAACTGTTGCAGTATAGTTTGTGCTGTGAATTTGAAATACAAGTAGGTATGTGTGCGTGTATGTAGTGCGAGATTTAAAAAAATCGAAATAGCACAAGGCAAATGATAGCAGAGGATAGTACTTTTCAGTCAGTAAACAAGCTATTTGATAAATGGAGCAATTTTGGAGGCCATTATAATGCTAATTGGTCCTACAACAATCTTTGAGAAATTTGATAAAATTACTGTTCACGGCAATAGCTCTCAATTCTTATTTTATTCCACTGCAAATGTCTTCGGTTATTGTAGACATGCATAAATAATTTTTGGATTCTACTGAAATTTGGGAAATGGATGTTGTTAGTGTTTCTACAGAAGGGTTTTTTGAATTGGATTTTTAATAAATTTCATACTAAGCTATTGTGTACAAATTAAATAAATCTATTTACTTAAATTTGTTCCCAAAAATTATTATTATTAAATGATAGCTACACATGATTATTTCAGATTTCCTCGGGGACCAATATAAAACTACTTCTCCAGGGTATCACTTAATATTTTAATTACATTAAAACCACAACGAGGCCTACAAGGCTAAGCTGCAGGTGAAGACGAGAGCTGCCGTTGAGCTCTATAGGCAGAGAAGAAGGGAAGAACACCGGCTTTTCAGAAAGAAGAAAATAAGAGCAAGAAAAGCGTGCGATCGGGGATATAGAGAGGTGCCGCTCCAGGAACGATGTTCACAAGTTTTACCAAAGTGTAAAACGTCAAAGAAAATTATACAAGGCTCGAACAGAACCCTGTCGAGATTGAGATACAGTCGATGCTGAGGATATGGAATAACCAATTCTGCAGACTGTTAAACAGCGATGACGACCAACATTCCGTTGTCAGGCAGAACCAACCATTCAATGTTGGCAACGGCAGCGACAACTGCCAACCACCCGACCTGGGTGAAGTGAGGATAGCAATATCTAAACTGAAGCTTAATAAGGCTGCCGCAAATGACGGCCTTCCCGCCGAGCTTTATCAAGCCGACGGAGATGACTTGGTAAGTAACATCCACCAAGTCATAAGCCGAATCTGGTCGGAAGAAAGTATGCCTGAAGAATGGAATGGAACAACATCAATGTTTGCCCGATCCACAAAAAAGGAGACCCTCTCAACTGCGCCAACTACAGAGGCATAAGTCTCCTCAACATCGCCTACAAGATCCTATCTGCCGTAATATATGAACGCCTGGAACCGTTTACCAACAACCTGATCGGCCGTTATCAATGTGGTTTTAGGCCAGGGAAGTCCACAACCGATCAAATCTTCACACTTCGGCAGATCCTGGAAAAAAACCCAAGAAGTCCAAATCGATACCTACCATCAGGGTCGGAAACGACCTCACCTACACATTCGATACCAATAAAAGGATTTACGCAAGGCAATGCGCTGTCATGTGACTTCTTCAATCTGATTCTTGAGAGGATTGTGCAAAACTCACGAGCCAACACCAGAGGCACAATTTTCCAAAAATCTGTACAACTACTAGCTTACGCCGACGATATTGACATCATTGGTAGGACCCAACGTGATGTCATAGCCACGTTTGCTAGTATAGAAGCGGCAAAAATGGGTTTATCAGTAAATGAGGGCAAGACGAAGTACCTATATGCTGTCAATACGAAAGAACACACAACATCGACGAATTGCACAGAAGATATTATATAAGACCCTGATCATCCCAGTCCTGCTCTAGGGCGCTGAAGCATGGATCGTCACCAACTTGGAGTGCGCAACTGGAGGCAGTTAGCTAAGGAGCGGGCTAATTGGAGAGGCATGTTGGTTGAGGCCCAGGTTCATTCCTGACTGTAGCGCCAGTTAAGTCAGTAAGTAAGTATTAAAACCACAAATGGGCTATTTAGCGAAAGTGGATTTGTTCTAACTTCATAACAAACACAATACTTTCTTACATCTTATACCTGGTAAAGTTTGTCCGAGCTGTGTCGGACCACAGCTAGGGCTTACATTTTTTTCATAATGTAATTCACGAAGTTTATAACATCACTTCTGATGGCTACAATTTTTAAGAAGTGACTGATTTAGTCTTCTTCAGCTACGATATCAATTCTGAGATGGACATTTCGTCAGAATTCAAATAATCGCTGTTTCATGTGATTAAGAAGATACTTTCTTAATAAGCTCATTACTTAATCTAATAGGGAGACCCTATATGAGACTCTGTACTTTTTTACGGAACCAAAGTATGGATCGTATCAAAATCCAATGCAGAAATCCCTTGTTGTTTTAAATGAACAATTCATCGGAAATTCTTCAGTCCCGAGCTTTACAGCAACATCGACCGGGTCGGAAACATCCCCGCTTCGGATATTGAAGATTGCTATTTTTATGTAGAAAAAATGTACACCAATACTCCGCCGTGAAGATTCCTTGATCCCCATTTACACGTCAGACGCTGTAGAAGAAGGCCTGACCTCAATTTGGCAGTGCTCAAAAATGGAGGCAGTTAGCTAAGAGCCGGGTAAATTGGTTGCGGCCATGGTTCCTTCCGGACTGTAGCACCAATTGTGTATTTTGACAGCAAAAATCCCACATGTGCTTCAAGACATCGCATCCACACGAATTTACGGTGGTATGGATTTCATGCTGCTCCAATAGAATTATAACACTTAGAACGAATTTTTGTATCTATTTATCTATTCCATATCTCTGTTACATATATCAAACGAATTGAATGAACGTCTAAGCCCTCCAGCAAAACATTTATCGACACGTACAAATATGTTGCGGATTTACTTAAATTTGAATTTTAATTATTTTAATTAGTTTTGTTAAAAAAATTGTGGCAAAAAGTCTAACTCCAAAATGAAAATGATTGCTATACTGGACCCTAATCATACCAGTTATGTTGTTTCCATGTTACTATTAAGTGAGTGATTAACTCATTTAAGCTATAACAGTTATCTTTGCATAATATTTTGAGTAAAAAGAAAAAAACATTTTTTGCTTTTGCTTCACTGGGACAGTTCGTTATCGACTCCTTGCTGACAACCTGCTTCTAAACTTTGTACACCCTCATTTTTTAGAATATATCCCAAAAGCAAAATACTGACGATTTATAGTTTTTAAAAATTATATGAAATTTACAATTATGACTTCGGGGATGTAATGTTAGAGCAAAAGTTTTATCCTAACAAGAACAGTAAACTATGAAGAAGTCTTGTTGTAGTAAACTACTCCCTACGGCAAAATTTGATTTTTCATTCGCAAGCCTCTAGCTTCCGTCTTTTTCTTGTCACGCAAAATTTACTCAAGGTTGTTTTAAGCGCGCAAAAGGATGCTGGAATGCGGAACATTTTTTCTTTTCCAAATGTACACAAAACAGTCAAGCACAAATGCTGGAGAAAATCTTTTAAAGCACGCTAACTACTCCCTCTGGATGTATAAAATTTAATTTACATGGAAATGAAAGTCTGGAGGGTTGGATATCTCTGCGTACAGTCTATCGTTTTCCTCATGTAAGCAGGAGTGATGTATGCAATTCGATGTGGAGGTGCGCGCATCAAAAGGAAGAATCATGTTTTATTTATACGTTGTTAGATATTTCCAATTGGAAGAGTAAAATTGTTATATGGTAGACATAAGACAGGGAAAAAAATATATAGATATATATTTTCAATCAATATGGAATAAAGTGCGAATTTCATTTCGCCGCAGAGGTATAAGGCGCCTTTGATATTTGAAACACGATTACTGGTATTCCCAAATGAATTCTTCATGTTATTGACGGTTGATGTCTGAAGGGTACGGGTAAAGAAATCGTCAAACAAAGGCATATTATAAAATTTGCATTCGTTCATCTTAATGTTCGTAAAAATGAATTGATTTCGAGGACAATAAATTGATATAACATTATATTATTAGTGCGTGTGGTTTTGAATTTAAATTCATGGTTGAAAAGACCGCAATTTGTTCGAGGTTAACGCAGTTTTATTATATTTTAAAGAAGCAACAAATTGTGAAATGGATTTCTCCATTAGTGGAAACAGTCATCACAAAACAGAAGCAATACGATTTTGATTAAAGCTTATTTTTGGCATTTGTTTGCTTTTTGAAAAAAAAAAAATTTATAAATAAATTTAATAAAATAAAAATTTTGTTTGAAGCTATTATTTAAATTTATTTACACCACAAAGTAAACATTTACTTACTAAAATAAATTTAATATTTTTCGGGTGCTCAAATAGATGAGTTCATTCGGGTTAATAGAACTTGACACAGCATATAAAACACTAAGCATTACAATTATATTTTCGTGCTTGTTGCATTTTGGGAAATAGTAGATTCCGTTAGCTTTCTTTTCTTTAACAAACAATTTTTTTGGATTTTTTTTTTACTGAATATCCTTTTTCTTACTTTGTTTGCTTGGAGATTTTAATTAACCTTGCTCTTGAATAGTGGAAGACTGTCATTTGTTAGAAAAACATCTTCCGGAAGTTTTTTCTATTGTTTACTAGATCTTTTACAACAAGAAATTGTTTAGGTTTTGCATATTGGTTAGCATCTATATTTATTCGCAAAAATAGCCGTAGTATGATTCTCTTTTGAGTTAGTCGCTCTCAGTACTAACATCTGCAAAAACAGATATTTGCACAATTATTTGCCCTCAACTGTTGATTAATGTAGAGATGAGATATTTGATTTTTGTGAATCTATCTGAGAAAACCTCATGCACCAATACTTAGATATCTGTCATTAAAACTGACTACCATCCGATTAAAAGATCTGGAAAAATACAGGGCAATACCTCTCGATGCTCAATTATTTCCCAGCAGAAGCCCATAGATGGTTTACATAACTTATCAGGAACTCATATTGCCTATCGCAAATTAATCCATTTCATTTTGGGTTATCAACAAGCTCGATGTTAATCGATTTTTAAATCATCTTTAAAAATATGGATAGAAGTGATTCTTAAAAGTACGCATGTACCATTTTTTGCGCGCTGTTGTAGAAACGTTTAAAGATGATGATTCGCGTCAAGACCCAAAGCTTGACTCATTGATCGAGCCTTTTGACAGCTATAATGGATCGAATTATATTAGATCACCTGATTTGTTTGAAAACAGATTGCTTCACTTTGTGAGATTACAATTATATACAAATGAAATTTACTCTGTAGTTGGTGCTTCGTCTGCTCAGAGGAATGGTTATCATTAAGATTATCTAAACATTACAAACAAGAAGTTCTGAATGAGTTGTAGTTTCTGTTTTCGAGAAACAATTAAATTTATGAATCACCCTTACAATCATTTAAGAAAATCTGAAAAATTTGAACATTTAGTCATATTCGGAATATCCAAATTCTATTTAAGAATTTTCATTTAAAACGACGTTGTTGGACTCAAGTTATATGAAATCATAAGGATTTGTAAAAATCTCAAATTTGAATTTTCAAACAATCACAATACCTCCCTATACTACGTATACTTGGTATTTGTATAGACATCTACATTATAGAGGTTTCACATGAATAGTGGTTTTGTCTTAAGATGGAAGTTTGAATATATTTACTTGTGAAAATCTTGTTCTAAAAAAGTACGTAATTTAATAAAAAATATTGTGTATGCGTTGTATTAATTCACTCAATGCAACTAAACGATAAATAAATCTATCTAAAGTAATAAAACACTTTTTATGTCAGGAAAAAAAAACACATTGGTTAAGTGTCACATGGTGGCGCACAACAAATCACTTTAAAAGTGGCACTTCGCGAAATATGGAATTTCATGTAGGTACGTATGTGCATTTGAAGGTATGTGTATATATGGGTATGTATATGAGTAAATATTTTTTAAGCAGAAAAAGGACTGAAGGAATTGGCTGTGATTCACAAGCTGCATGGCTTGGAAATAAAGAGACAACAATAAAAAAACTTTTGCCACTATCTTTCATGAATACAAAATATTTTGCGTTACGGAAGGTAGGTACATGAACATCGAACAAATTTGAAGGAGCTCTACAAGATGGGATAGAACAACTTTTGATATTCACTGCCGTCGTCGTCGCTTAGGTATTCAAACTATCAACTCCCTATCTACAGTTGCCGTCATTATATCCAATTAGGTTGAAACAATGTGATGTTGGAAACAGGAAAGAGAATGGGTGTACTCTACATTTTACTCAACACATAATTTTCGACTATACAACTACATGGAGAAAGAAGTTGTTACATAGTGAATCTGAACTCCAAGCCTGCGGATATGTTTCAGAAGGTTCAACTATCACATATAGATACTATTACTATAATATATAACTCTGACCGTTGTCCTGAGGCAAGCAAAACTAAAAGAGACTGCACTGCAGCACTATGATAAATCATTTCGTTATGAAAAGTTTTCATACTAATAAAACTCATGGGATCAAAGTTCATGCAGCTAAACGATAGAGTGGACCGGAATACAGTTCCCTTTTTTTATGAACAGAGAACGATATACTTTTCAGGACCGTGTAATATAACCGAAAACTACGATATTTTCCTATAATAATTTCTAATATATGGTTGTGCAATTTTTGGACAATTGAATTTATTTGCAAGCCCTTCGTGTACCTACCTTAATAACAAAAAAAAACTTGCATTATCCAGTAAATTTTGTTGGTCGGCCTCTTACCTCCTTTCATTTGGTGTCTATCTGTCTGTATCACCCTATGGGAATCCTGAATTGAAATTAGTTTCTTTTTATTTATAAGTTAAGTGAAACTCATGAATATTCATTGAAGTCATCATGGGATTTTTCGAGTTGCTTTTATTTATAACGTGTTGGACGGGGTGTTTAAATGGGTTAGCAGCAAAATCAAGCTTACGTGGGATAGCAATAGTCGACAACTTTTCGAAATTATTTACAAAATTTGTTGACTACTAGGAGTTTTGATGAAATGCAAATTGTTATTAGTCACGTAATTATGAAATTTAATTAATTTCTAAGCATTTCGTTACACCCAATGACATTTCCGTATCCCGTGAGAGCTTAATTTGAATGCCGGCCGTTTTATCCGAGCATTTTTGGTTAGATTAGTATGTTCTGTAGAACTTTGATGTCGATGGTAAACCATTGGGTTAATGTATTCTACTTTATTTTATAGGGGAAGGAAATCACTATAACGCTTGAACATACCATAATAAATCGAGAAGCGAATGTTTTTTATATTATTAAAGATGAAAGAGCCATATTTTGTTTTATAATGGTTGTGAGAAAAATAAAAGGTGGTCTGGGTTTTAAATTTTTTTGTGTGTGTGCGTGATGTACTACTACCATCAGAGTTTGATGTATGTAAAGTCGGTAAGGACGCCAGTATTCGTTCAAGCAGATGGACTTTAATGAGGCTGGTAAAAACTTTTGCCGAGCGTGCTTAGGAACTAAAAAAAATACCTTGTTTTTCTCTGGGAGTGGCTAAAAATCTTCCATTATCACTTTTAGAATAGCAAGCGCTTGATCATATTAGTGTCAGACTCGGTGCAGTAATAACTTCATATGTTATTTCCCAAGTGAAGTTATTGCCCGTGAAGTTATTTCCCTGCATCGGCAGATTTTTACTGACTAACAAAAACACTATGCGATATAAACTATTCTAAGATAAAACTTAACATGTAATGTTTCCATTAAGAATTTCAAACTTTTGGCAGACAACATTCCAGTCAAAGATCCTGTATGTCCCGAAATTTAGGCACGGTTAGTCATTATCTCGCTGATGTTTCGTTCTTCATAGTCGGCACAATTACTTGCTACCATCCAATTGTGTTTAGGACTGTAAACGTAAACCTACACCGTTATAACAACAAAAATTCGACTAACTAACTAGTCATCATAAAACCAGTTCATTAGAATGATAATTGAGGCAATTGTAGAATTGAAGCTACAGCCCTTTAGGTAACTATGAACAACATTTTTTGGTAGAGTGATATTCGTGCTTTATTTTTTAAACATTTACCAAGAACAGTTTGAAAAAAATGCCCGCTTTTCAAATGGGCCGGAATGGTAAGATTGTCTGGCTTTCGATATAGGATTTAAAAATTAAAAACAAAATTAGCAGTTTAAAATGTTTGTTAACTAAATTTAGACAAAATATGCAAGTTTCCATTTAAAGATAGCATTTGTGCATAAAGCTATATACTTCTAAACTGTAAGCCATCAGATCTAATTTTAATTTAACTCACACTTAAAACCGCAAGCATTAATTTAATAACAAGAATTTACAAACATGTCCATCAACAGAGTTCAGCATAAATGCAATCATTCATCTACCTACACCCATCACATCAATAATGGGAATCCGTGGAAAACATTGATGATGAAATTTCAAGAATAAAATAAAGTCTGACAGCGACTTTACCAACTAAGAGGAAAATAAATCGCATCAAATTATACAACTTTTCTTATTTCGCCAACGTAATAAAGTTAACTAATACTTTGCTTTACTTTGAAAGCTCTTTCCCAAATAATGTTTCCTCTAATAGACTTTCATACTTCTCAGCACAACAAAGTAGCGAACACTCAATTGGATATGGCACATAATTGTATCGGTGAGTAGGTATATAGTTAGTAAGTAATAGTAAATAAAGTCGTACAAGACAAGTGCATATAATAAAGACTGAAAATCCGCAGTTCTGGTGCTATTGCTATCTATAGGATATCTAGCAAGATGAGCCTTGCTAATTCATAAATGTGAAATTCATAAGTATCTGTAGGTAAAGTGTAAATAAACCAGTGTTTATTTATGTAATTAAGGGATAATTAATTGTGATTAACTTGTACAGGTGAATAAAAGGTATATATTTATCTCAAAAATAGTATTTTACTTGTTACAATGTATAAAGGTTTGACAACAAAAATTATAAATCCATGCCTCATTCTGGCGGTTTGGGAAATTGAGCCAATACGTCATTTATGACTTATGTCCTACACAGTCCTACGGTGGGTGCGTCAGCTCAAATACCAAGCATGCGAGGATTTGAAGATTTTTATAGTCATGTGAATCATAATAATTGTTTGTTATTGGAAAAAAAAATTAAAATTGTGCTAAGGAATGATTGGGCTTAGTTTTAACCCAATCATTCCTAAAAATAATTTTTAGTTTTTCCAATTATAGAAAATCTTATTGAATTATGAGTAAAAATAAAACATATATATGTACGTAAACAATAACTTTCTCTTTGTAAGAAAAAGTTAAAAATGGAACTTACTTAAAAAAATCGATGCCTGCAGCAAAAAAAGTTATATGTGTAATTTTACTTATGCCGATGTTTTCAGTTAACATATTATGATACCCATGATCTTATAATATCACTGGCTAACGCCATCTTTAGATCCATTTCGTCAACGTGTTTGCTCGTTAAAAAAAAAACAACTTTGGGTAAAAACTAAATCCATTAGTTTTGTCTTAAAATGTTTAATATACATGCAAATTATTTCAATCTCTTTCGCAGAGGATTAGAATACTAAGCATAAAGTTGAATATGTACCCGTTGACGGAAAATGTTCTTCAAACGTGCTTGCCCTGACACCGCTATCATTAAAATTTGGATTGTGGAGGAAAGTAAAAGTGAACTGCCTAAGGAGGAGGGTTAAACAGATTTGGGTGTTAAATTAAAAAAAGATAAATATATAATAAAATATTTATTCTAATCCATTCATCAACAAAATTCCAATATAAGCTTTCATGAACATATGTGTCTATTTGCGTTTTGCAATTTTATTGAGATATGAGCCACAAATGCAAGAAAGCAAAATCATGAGATGAGATGAAGAAGATTTGTATACTTATTTCTGCCCCAATGATAACACTTGAAGTTATTTAAACAAATGACAAAAAGGATGTAATTACAAACCACGACATTGACATAAAATGCAGGCAGGAAACGATAACAATTCGATTTGGTATATGCATATTAAATAGTAACATTTTCTTTAATCCATCTACTGATGTCATGATAAACGGTGTTTTTTTTAGAGGTATTCGAATTGAAATAAAACACAAGCTTATTGGTAGGATAATATTTTGCCAATAATGTTTAAATACATGCATGCGACATCCACGGCTGGTTTCAAATTTAATGGTTTCAAATCACACGATCTTGGTGGCCAATTGACGGGTCCATTCCGCGAAATTTTGCGCTCATAGAATGTTTCCAGCAATAAATCGATTGTGACGTGCGCTGTGTGGCATGTAGCGCCGTCTTGGTGAAACCTCATCTCATCCACATTCATGCCATCCAATTCGGGAACAAAATAGTCGGTTATCATAGCTCTATACCGGTTTCCATAAACGGTAACTGACTCTCCAGCATCATTTCGGAAAAAAGTATGGCCCAATGACTCCACCAGCCCATAGAGCACACCAAACAGTCAGGTTTTGTAGATGTAATGCCGTCCCATGTGGATTTTCTTCACTCCAAGAGCGGCAATTTGGCTTGTTGACGTAGCCATTCATGAGCCTCATCATTGAACAATATTTTGCGATGAAAATCAGCGTCGAGATCATCTCATTTTCGGCCCATACACCAAAATCATGACGCATTGCATGGTCTCGTAGCTTTACTTCTCGCATAAGCTGGATCTTGTAAGGTCGTAAGCCAAGATGTTTGCGCAAAATCTTCCATAAAGTTGATGGACAAAGCTCCAATTGCTTTGGACGGTGGCGAATCGATTCATTCGGGTCCTCTTCAACACTTTGCTCTACAGCAGCAAATGTTTCTTCGGTGCGTACTTTTCGACGTCTCTGTGGAAGCGTATTATCACATAGAGTAAACGTAGTGCAAAACGATCCATGGTTAACCGAATTAATTGCTCTGATGGACGATTATGTCGACCATAAAATGGACGGAGCTTGCGGTAAACTTGGCAAACTGAACCATTTTTTTCGAAATAAATTTGCACGAATGGCAAGCGTTTTTCATTTGTCAACCTATTCATGATGAAAAACCAAACTAAACTTAAAATAAATGACGTCAGAGTTGCTCGATTTGACCACAAAATGTCAGTTTTATCTCTATTCAAAAAACCAACCTCTAAAAACAACGGCCTAACATCCGGCTCTCATGGCACATGTCACCCCAATTCGTCAATGTCATTATGTTTAAGAATATCTGTTTTTGAATTCTAAACCGAAAAGTCCATTTGAGACGACGACAAAAACTGACTTTTAATTCAAAATTAAGAGAACTCTTCGATTAAACAAATTTTATAAAAAGAAGTTTATTTAAGATTAAGTTACCAAGGATGATGTTAACTGCTTGATGGTTGAAAAACTAAAGAGAGCGAGCTCTGTACAGAAAATAGTTAGTTTGACATAGCGAATGACGACACAAAGCAAAATGGAAAAAGAGAGTGAGCGACAATTCAAGCATACGTTACACATTTTGAAACAGGGTGTTTTGTTTGTACAATTTTTTGTCGATATGCGACCAAATAAGAACAAGAAAAACAATTTAACTAAGAAACAAATAATAAAGTAATTAAGTAGCGAACATTCAGCCCCCCCTGAAAGACTACGTTCTTTCAGAAAATGGTAGGGGAGCTAATTTAATAATAGGTCGAACAAATTCGCCGGTTTGAGTGGTGATTGTAGCTACTCGTTTGCGTTGGTCTCTTCCAGGGTGAACGATCTTTACTCGCCCAAGTATCCATTTTGAGGGTGGTAGATTCGGGTCCTTGAGCATGACGACATCACCCACCTGCATATCTTCCCTTGCGTTTTGCCATTTGGGGGCGCTGTTGAAGAGAGGTCAGATACTCTGCATGCCACCGCTTCCAAAAGCCTTGTAAGAGATTCTGTAAGAGAAGCCAATTAGAGTAAGGGCAAATATTTTGAGAACACATATTTGGACGAGGAACAGATATTAAAGTTTCACCAATTAAAAAATGGGCCGGACTTAATGCGATTGGATCCATATCTGAAGTAGGCCACATAGGTCGAGAATTCAATAATCCTTCAACTTGTGTTAGCAGGGTGTACATTTCTTCATACGTTAGCTTATGATCCTTACTAACTCGCTTCAGGTGAAACTTAACCGACTTCACTCCTGCAGCCCACCAAAGTGAGGTGCAGAAGGGGGAATGAATCTCCATGCGATCTTGTCCTTCGATAGGTGGTCCGCCACGATATTATTGTGTTGTTGACTCATGAGTAGCTGGAACATCTCATCTAATTGTCTTTTGCTGCCGTGGAAATTCGTTCCGTTGTCGCTCCAAATTTCCGCAGGCTTGCCTCTGCGCGACGCAAATCGATCGAGTGCAGCAAGAAACGCTGACGAAGTGAGGTCCCCAACTAGTTCCAGATGAAGAGCCTTTGTTGTAAAACAAATAAAAACCGCGATGTAGCTCTTGACGAATTTCGGATTTCGTCCTCTAGCTAATCGCAATGTTATAGGTCCCGCATAGTCAACACCAACTTTACTGAAGGGCCGCGAAAACCGAACGCGCTCGGCGGGTAGATTTCCCATAAGTTGCGTTGATGTTGATTTTCGATGGCGGAAGCACTCGACGCACTCATGTACAACACTACGCAATAGATTACGACAACCGACTATATAAAATTCTTGTCGAAGAATAGCGAACATTTGAGAGACACCGACATGGAGGTAGCGTTTGTGAATATCCTCGACAATTAGCTTTGCAAACCGAGTGTTTTTATCAATTATTATTGGGTGCTTAACCGAAAATGATGTATCTGATTCTTGGATACGACCACCAACGCGAAGGACACGGTCTATATCCAAAAATGGAGTTAAGGATGCCAACTTGTTGCCTTTTTTCAAATTTTCACCTTGAATAATACTCCTTATTTCAGACGAAAAACAAACCGATTGGTGGAATTTGATTAGCGTTAGTTTTGCCGTCGAAAGTTCACTTGACGATAAGGATTGTTTATATCTTATGGCAGAGTTTGCACGCGAATTCGAAATAAACCGAAGGGCATATGCTATCACACGAATAGTCTTTAAATATCGCGACGAATTTTGAATTAGGGTTTCGATAAAGTTTGTATTTATATCCGAAACTAACACTTGAACGGGCAGAATTTTGCGTTCTTCAAGGTGTTCGACTGGTAAGTCCTTAGGCGATGGTATGATGTTCGGCCATTGATCTCGTTCATGCCTTATCCACATTGGCCCATGCCACCATAACTCATTATTTAGTAAATGAGCAGGTGAAATGCCACGAGATGCGCAGTCAGCTGGATTATGTTGGGATCGCACATGAAACCATGATTCTCTCGATATAGTGGAAATTTCTGAGGTGCGATTGGCTATAAACACTGACCACCTTTTTGGCAACGCCGAGAGCCAATGAAGAACAATTGCCGAATCGGTCCACGCGAAAACTTGCATTTCTTTGTATTGCAAAGAAGTTTTAAGTTTTTTCACCAACCGAGTCAAAAGAACTGCTCCACAAAGTTCGAGTCGTGGAAGCGAAACAACCTTAAGAGGTGCTACTCTGCTTTTAGCGGCAACGATCGAGCAGGTAACATTACCGGTAGAGTCCGTACTCCTGCAGTATACTACTGCCGCGTACGCGTCTAGCGAAGCATCACAGAATGCATGAAACTGAACATTTTTTTTAGATGTCCACATATTCCGTGAAATAGTTACAGCTTCTAGTGACGGAAGCTGATCTCGAATACAACGCCATTGATTTTCGAGTTCTGGCGATATGGAGTCATCCCAAGTATACTTTTTTCGCCAAAGCTCCTGAAAGAGTATTTTAATTGAGATGATTACAGGAGATAAAAATCCTAACGGATCGAAAATTTTCGACGATTCTGATAGAATTCGACGTTTAGTAAATGTTGGTTTATTACTTAAGTTAACCTTATAAGAAAAAGTATCTCGAGCAGGTGACCATTGTAAGCCTAGCAATTTGACAGAGTTGTCTTCCTCAAAGTCCTTCGGAGACATTTCTCGTTGTTCTTCTGGTAAGCTTAACAAAAGTGGCCAGCAATTCGTGGTCCATTTTCGTAGGTTAAAACCCCCTGATTCAAGAAGGCGAATTAGTTCTATACGAAGGGAAGCAACTTCATCAATTGAATCAGCTCCGGTCATTACGTCATCGACGTAGAAATCGTTGAGCAATACTTCAGCCGCACGTGGATAAGTATCCATAGAGTCGAGTGCAAGTTGATATAGTGTACGCACGGCCAAGAAAGGAGCACACGCAGTGCCATAAGTAACAGTTGAAAGACGATAGTGTTTCAATGGCTCTTCTACAGATTCTCTCCAAAGAATCCGTTGAAAGTCTGCATGATTTCTGGTTACACGAATTTGCCGAAACATCTTCTCTATATCGCCCGATAGAGTATAGAGGTGACGACGGAATCGAATGCAAATAGAGAAGAGATCGCGTTGATATGTTTGACCGATTAACAGCGTTTCATTAAGCGATTTGTGGTTACCAGCCTTAGCTGATCCGTCGAAAACTACTCTTACCTTCGTTGTGCTACTGTCTTCCTTTATCACGGCATGATGAGGGAGATAATAGCATTTATTTGATGGTTTGGTTATTTCATTGGGTGGTATTTCTTCCATGTGCCCAAGACTTTGGTATTCTTCCATGAATGCGACATATTTTTCGCGAAGATGCTTATTGGACGAGATTTTTCGTTCAGTGTATTTGAACCGATTATACGCGAGAGTTAAACTGTTTCCGAAATCAGTATCTTCTTCCGACTTAAAGGGCAACTGGACTAAATATCTGCCATCAGGTAAACGAGAATGCGATCTAGCAAAAATATCCTCAGCGCGTTGGTCTTCGACAGATAAATTGGGCTCTTGAGATACTTCTTCAATTCTCCAAAAACGCTCAAGATCAAACTCAAGTGTTGTATCTAATTGAGTGCAATAAGAATCAACGCTATGAGCTGTCAATGAATTAGAGGTGGCTATACTGCCAGAAACCACCCAACCAAAAATTGTTGGAACAAGGTCTGGTTGACCTTGTTGACCATTAACTGGTGATCCATTGAGTACGCTGAATACTTTATCAGCGCCGATCAAAATGTCAATATGACTTGGAAGGTTGAATTTTGGATCTGCTAATGTGTACGACGAAAGAACTTTCATGTCGGAAATTGTGGACACAAAAACCGGTATAAGCGATGTAATTTTTGATATAACGTAGCACTGAATCTCAACAGATTGATTGCTAACGTGCGAAAAAAGTTGAATTGTAACAACTCCGTTTGTTACTCCTGCTGATATTGAACCAACACCTGAAACAGAAATACGAGCAGACGTCCTAGACAGGCCCAAACGTTGAACTGTTTGCTCTGTAACGAATGAGACTTGCGACCCTGAATCCAAAAGCAACCGAATGTTCTGGAGAACTCCTTGCTTGTCATGAGCTCGAGCTATAGCAGTAGGCAAAACCGTTTGAGTAGAACGAATGGATTTAAACGAATTGTCTGCAGTATGAGAGCAAAGCAAAGTTGATGATTTTGTTGCTTGTGATTGGTTCGAAGTTGAATGTAATTATGAGGGAGTTGAAGTGACGAATGTGTGTGTTAAAGTTGACGATGACGACGAAGGTGATGTGGAATTAGATTGCAAATTAGACGAGGATGACGAAGCAGCGGATGTAGAGGTTGACGACGAGGAAGATGGATGAACGAGAGTATGATGACGCGAACTGCATGTTTTGCAACGATTATTCGACCGACATTTATTTGATGAATGTCCTTGACGTAGACAGTTATAACACAAGGACTGTTCTTTGACAAACGTTCTACGATCATCAATTGAAAGAGCAAGAAAATGTTTACATTGCAAGAGACTGTGATCGAGTTTACATTTAGGGCAACCGTGTGTGGATTCTACCACATGTGTTCGAATGACCCCATGAATTTTGCTTCGAGATTGTGTGGAACGAAATGGTGTATAACATGATTCGAGACAAACGCAACGGCTCTGTAAAAAGTCTAACATTTCCTTAAATGTTGGATCATCTTTTGACCCAATTAATTCAGACCAAGCCTGCTTGGTTTCTGGATCTAGTTTTTGGAGTAAAATGTAGATGAGCCACGGATCACGATCGTTTGACTCGAGTGAATTTAGCCCACGAATTACTTCATCCGCACCATCAGTAATTTTACGTAAAACTGTCACGTTTGAGGAATTTACTGTGGGCAACGATAAGAACGATTGGATGAATGATTGAACAATAATAGTGGTTCTATCATATCGGCTTTCCAATCGATCCCAGGCTTCTAGATAATTCGTATCAGTATTCGCAATGTGTTTCAAAAGATTGCTTGCTTCTCCACTTAAGAAAGTTTTTAAGTATTGAAGTTTTTGTGTTGAAGTTAGAGATGCATTGCAATCTATTGAACCCTGAAAGGAGTCCCTAAATGCAGGCCAGTCCTTATAATCGCCTGAGAATGATGGAATTGATAAATGAGGCAGCTTAACTGAAGTCGGAACACTTGAAGAATTTAATTTATTCAAGAACGATGCTTGCTGAGTCGCTAACCTTTCAATAACTGAATCGTTGGATTTACTTGAATTAATGCTCATTTTATTTACTTGCAAAAAATTCGATAATGTTGCATGCGCAACAAAATACTTTGTTTCGTACTCCTCATATTCCGGTTCAGGATCTATGTAATTTGGATCTGTCGAAAATTCAATTAACGCGTTTTGTAGCTCGTTAAACTCAATCCACGTTTTATTTAAACTGTCCAATCTAATCTCTAGCATTGAAACTGGTGTATTTGTATCTACCGTTTCTACAAAAGTCGCAGCACGAGATATTGCGGCTTTTGCACGACCGCGTTTCACCTTGATAAAATTCATTTTTGGTTGACACACACAAAAAACGAAAAGAGATGCGAAAATAAATCTCACTTAATGCGTACACACTAGAGTTCTTTTAATATTATAAAACTAGTTGAATTTTTTTTTTTTTTTTTAATTGTTTAATTGTTCTATTTCAGCAAGCACGTGTATGAACAAAATCAACGAATTGTCTTTCAATTTTCACGAAAATTGTCAATTTTTTCCGATTAAATCCGGCTCGAAGGACCAAAATGTTTTTGAATTCTAAACCGAAAAGTCCATTTGAGACGACGACAAAAACTGACTTTTAATTCAAAATTAAGAGAACTCTTCGATTAAACAAATTTTATAAAAAGAAGTTTATTTTAGATTAAGTTACCAAGGATGATGTTAACTGCTTGATGGTTGAAAAACTAAAGAGAGCGAGCTCTGTACAGAAAATAGTTAGTTTGACATAGCGAATGACGACACAAAGCAAAATGGAAAAAGAGAGTGAGCGACAATTCAAGCATACGTTACACATTTTGAAACAGGGTGTTTTGTTTGTACAATTTTTTGTCGATATGCGACCAAATAAGAACAAGAAAACAATTTAACTAAGAAACAAATAATAAAGTAATTAAGTAGCGAACAATATCTATGAATAATAATTACACCAATTGGAGTCAGAATGAATCATTGCACTTGAGTTATACATATATTCGATATGTTTATACCATATCCCGGTAAAAAAAAACTCTGCATCAAACGGTGATATCTATACGTTGTTGATTCATATATTTTTCGAAAATCAAATGCATTTTTTATGATTAATTTAAAATGACGAACCTATCAAGTTGAAAATGTACTTGATCTTACAATTCTTGTCTCTTATCATCAATGAGCACTTAACTATGGATGTTGTTGGTGGTCCTATAAAAGGGCTATTTTGGATTGGGGTTCTAAATAGCTTAAAGAAAATAAAGAAGTATTTAGAAACGCGATTACCTTCACAACAGCTCTAACTATGTTCATAAAAATTCAGAGTTAAAGTTCCAGAAGTATCTTGAATAAGACGGCATAAGCAGTTTTTAGTCAAAAGTGCACATAGATAATGGTACTTTTGAAAATGACCGCTTTTCTGAGGACGACAGCGTTGACTAAAATTAAAATGTAGTTGAATATATGTAGGTACCTATTCTGAACATTACTGGATATTAATTTTTCTTTGGAGTTTGTCCAAGTCGTGTAGGACCTTAATTTCATTTTGTTATTTATTTCTTATATGCAATATAATATTGTTCTGAAAAATAATGTTGCATGGACTATATACAAAGAGGGCTATTTTATATGCATTTTGGAAATTTGTTTTGATCCCCTAGTAAGAATGTCAATTGACATTAGGGAAAGCCTCTTCGGGGGAGATTATGATATTTGCAATCTCGGCTGGATCAAAATTCATCCAAGCAAATCTGACAAGAAATTATTATTTTGAACAACCGCCTTTGCACTGCATACCGAGTTTTATAGGTATTTTTTTATAGCTATACATATATATATGTATCAATATTTTATAAGTTAGTTACTGCTATTACAGACATGGGAGAAAAAATGAAAAAAAAAATCGCAATACAAATATATAGCCATACAACATTTGTTATGTTACCTACTGCCTAATTGAGAAAATGCCTACTCTTGCAAACAAAAAAATTATATAACTATACGCCTACAATAGAATAATAGACTCGAATGAGACTATAACTGAAACAGGAAATGATATTATTGTTACCCTCAGGGTACATTTTTCATTTAGCTTTCCTTTTTTATACAAACTGTTCCCCAAAGCGACATACAGCAGTCTAAGAAAAGAGAGATGTTTCGATTTTAATAATATTTTACAAATAAAGCAGCAACCTTCACTCTGTTTGTATGAAAACCATTTGCAGCTTTCTGTGTTCACCCTAACCCCAAGATAAAAAAAAAATTCGCTAACGATGCAGGTGTTCGTGGTATCTGAAAGTTGAGTTTTTTGTGGGGTATGTAAAGTGTTATCGTGAATACCAAACACTTGAGTTTGTTCTGAGCACAACAATGTGGTCACAAAGCGTAACACTGCAGGTGTTTTATAAATTATAGAAGCTTCTAGAACTCATTATAACAGCTAAACTGCAAAACCACCACGAACACTAGTTCCAGAAAATGTCATGGCGTTATATTCTTCCAACAGATTCTCCAGCACGGCAGGTATAGCTTACAAAATTAAGCAACCGGTATTAAATAACAACAAGAACCGAATACTCTCCCTCCTCTCACATTTCCCAAGCAATAAGCAATGAAGTGAAACGGGCTGCTGAAAAGCGGCTTCAATGTAAGCACCAGCTATTCGAATGAAATTCCCAAACGTATGGTGTGAACAAGAATGTATTCGTACGTAAATTACTCTTGCAAGCTCCTTTTGTATATTGAGGTCTACGCAAAAATGTTTTCAGTTGTTATGTGTTGTGTACTTTAAAACAGTGCAGTCGCTTGGAAACACCCATTCGCGCGTGTGTTCGGATGCATAAAATTGCTGCCCGATTTTCTTTGATAATTACTCAACTGAAAGCAATTTACATTTGGCGCCATTTTCGCGGGATTCTCTTGTGTTAAAAAGGTAGTCCTGCGCTGATATTAAGTGTTCAAGTATGAGACAGTATGCATATACATTTCTTCGCAGGGCACAATAAATCTGCGATTTTTTAAATTCTGGTCAGTAGGAACAAGCTATTCTTTTAGCTATACATATTTGTATCCTAAACAGTAAAACGTTTATCTGCTCATGTCTCTCGATTGGGCCACAGTTGAAGATTTGGTGAATGTCGTGCAGACACACCATCACTCGTCGAAACTAGGTACGCGAACATTGTCCTTAACCTCAACAATATGCAGTGCAAATAAAGGCAGTGTAAACAAACACGATGTGCACTTCTGGGATACTGAGAATCAACGTAACTTTCACATATACGCATGAGTAATCAAAGGTCCTTATATTTGCTGTGAAGCCAATATGAACGTGTTTCCGATTTGTCGCTATTTGGAAATTTGCACTGGTCGATAATATCGCATGATTTGACCGCTGCAGATTTCTGGCAACAACATCTCGTCAGAGATAAAACGAAGAATAACTCTTGCTAACCGCTGTTTCTTTGGACTAAGAAGGCAATTCGGTAGTTTAGCCCTCACCCGATCTACTAAGAAGATCCTATATAAGACTCTGATCATCCCAGACCTGCTCTACGGGGCTGAAGCATGGACCGTATCAAAAGTGGATGAAGAAATCCTTGATCGATTTGAAAGAAAATTTATTAGAAAAATCGTTGGTCCCGTTTGCGTTACATGATATGGAGAAAACGATTCAGCCAAGAACTATACAAGCAAAATTTATAGCGACATACCCCTAGCCAACAAATCTACGCAAGGGACGTTTAAGATGGCTAGAAAATGTAGAAAGAATGAACACCGATAATCCGGCTCGCAGCGTAAGACGTCGCCTTAAATTGCGCGCACAAGTAGAAACCGACCTCAACCAACTTGGAGTGCGCAACTGGAGGCAGTTAGCTAAGGACCGGACTAATTGGAGAGGCATATTGGTTGAGGCCCAGTTTCCTTTCGCACTGTAGCGCCACTTAAGTAAGTAATTAAGATTTCTTACAATAAATACTCAGAAACCTTCCGAAATCTTTATTACTTTATCTTTGATGTAGACTTTTACTTTGAAGTGTGGCACATTTAAAAAATATATTGGTAAAAAATATAGTCCCAAGCATGAGAGAATTTGACGATTTTCATAATTTGGCTAAGATACACAATAATATTCATACTAATATTTACGCTAAAAATGATATAAATAATGTAGAAATGTGATTATACGAAATGTGTCAATAATAATGACATTCCGATATTGGACAGATGGACGCTGATTCTAAAATAACTTAGTTGGTTTCCGATATCGTTGTAATGTTAGAATCAATCAAAGTCTCGACGTCGAACATTTTCACGAAAACAATATCTACGTTACTTTTTGTAAGAAAAGTTAAAAACCCTTGTATGTGAGATACCGCTCATTTTCTACCAGTATGTTAGTTAAATAAACAAGTATTTTTGGTTGTAGTATCAAAAAAAGACTTCCGATTTTAGTATCCAAAAACTATCTTTTTGACCCATTATACCTCAAGATATAAATGTTTGTCAGAAATTCAACATCGAATTTTCCCGATACTTCAGTACAATATGTATAATAAATAAGAATGGCATGATTGATATCAAACTAAGTGTTTATTTTATTCCCTTTAAATGTATTTTACATGCTTAATGAATAACCACTATTGTGCTATTCGAATTTTCAAGGTGTGGCTATATTATCCTTGACAAAATTATAACAAAATGAGTTAATTAGGTAGCCCCAAAAGCAGAATACATAATTTTGTTTCTGTGGTATGTACTTTTATATACACGTTACCAACTCTCATATTCATTTTAGTTTTTAACGACGAAAAAAAGAAAACCATCTTATAGCATTTCATTAAGGCTCTAATTAAGGCCAAAGACCAAGTTTGAACCCAGAGCCATTTACTGCCGTTTCCCCTCCCTGTGGCAATAGCGATCATAGTCTTAGCGATCCAAAGGGAATATTTACAATCCAGTTCAGCGCCATACATTATAGGTATGCATGAATCTACAACCAAAAAGAAGGAAGCCGTTAAAAGAAATTATATCAACTGAAATTCAAATGGTGGGAAAATAGGTGACGGAGGACAAAAGGACTGCGGCACAGTGAAGTATTTTGCTTTTATATCGCTGTTCGTGTGAAATGTTCGCCTCAAGGAGAGTTCTGGTTGGATTTTTTTTGTTGCCTGCTTGGTTAACGTTTGTTTTGCCTTCAAGCTTATGGAATACTTATTTTGTGCGACTTTATGTGGAGCAAAGTAATACGAAGCACAAACATATTAAGAAAAAAGGATGCGGTAAAAAAAACACCCTTGTCCGGAAGAGGATTTAAGAACAAATGTCGGACAATATGATGATATCAAAAAAGTAGGTTAAAGAATGTTTGGGTAAATATCAGGACAAAATTTGGTACACTGCGAAATTATGTCGCCTTAATAAAAAGCGGATGAAAATAGAATATGTATTTCCATCAGCACACACATTTTGTGTGTACGTGTGTGTACGAATATTTATTTTGTTGTTGATAATGTACGAGTACAATGCGAACTGCTGGATATGTAGCTTGATTTCAGACGGTTTTTCTAGACAAGCTGCAGGGTATGCCCCGTGTTACACAGTGAATGTGTAATATGCCACTATCGTAGGTTTCTTGCTCCACTAGAATGTAATAGTCGATTGTTCAGCAATTTACTTCATATTTCAAAATGTCAGAGCGACACAGTGCTTTCTAATTCTTCTACAAAATCTTTTTGCAGCTACGAAATGGACCGTTTGGAGTGTTTTTTATACATTTTTCATATGATGAACCCTTTCATATAAATGAAATGGCGAATAAAAACGCATGAAATTTCCACAAAATAAATAGCGCTCCTTTTTGTTTAGGTAGTAAACACAGTGAACATTATAATGTTGCTTTGAATGAATGCAGTGTTCGAGGTAATTACGACGGTTTTCTTAAAATGCCATTGACCTTACGAACGCACATAATATTGATAGTTACATACCACACTTTTTATTTCTATCAGAGCAAATATGGTATTACATAATATTTTAACGAATGTTTTGATGATTCTAGTAATGCCTAACACCGTATAAGTACAGCAAATGCTTCTGCTTCTTCTACTTTTGGTACGGACAAACCTTTTGATTCTCAATGTAAGAATAATATGTCGCGATCGGAATAATTTAATTTTAATCTCATTGAATTAATCATGGATATTTGCCTGAAATTTTGCTGAATTCATCAAAACAATTTCAGAAAATATATATATAAATCCATGAAACGTGCACAGTTCTACAGAGGGACAGAATTGCCGATCTCACTTTTTATTATGGTATTAGGAGGAAGTAACAACGTATATGTTGTGATTTTCGCGATTTAAACTAGCACTTGGTAGTTTTCCTTGAAACGCGTTCCATTCCTTAATGTCACACAAATGCAAATCCAAATGTAAAAGGCTTTCGATAATAATTGCGATAAAAAAACAGAGAGCGTGTTCTTGAACACATTCTGTTGCGGTAAGTATTGTTGACTGAATTCGCATGGACACTTTAGCATGGTAACTTCGACATGGCCAACCGCAAAGAATTTGTTAACTAATACAGATGGTGAAATTACCATCGGAATTAATAATAGTTAATGGTTGACCAACATACCATCAGCACTGCAGCGTGGGTATGCTCCATAAATTTTCATTATATTAGAATCAACTGCACCTCTGTACCAGTACGGCATCTATCGTATGTATCAGTTGTTCCGTTTGGATGCTTGCCAGCTTCAGGACAATCGAAATAAAATGTAATGATGATTGCGTGTTGACGAGCTTTAATTATTCACAAATACATATCTGCATTGCACATGTTCCGCAGTCAGCATTAAAATTTTATGGCATTTGGATTCAACAATCGCAATATAGCTACTGCAAGTGAGTGTGAATTAATTCAAATTGAGATCTGACAGTATTTAGTTATAAATCTCAAAGCTATTTTTTTATTCTTGTTGGTGGTGCTTAAATTAAGCAACTGATATGGTTTTCGCAAGTCGTATAAGGGCAGCCGAAGCGATAAATTTTGAAATCTATTGTATCATTAAATAAATTTAACTGCGAACAGATATTTCTTTGTGAATCTTTTATAAATGTATTCAACCTTAAATTGACACACTGAGCTAGAACGTGCTTTATTTATACAACAGTATACTCTGTACAGTATACCTACAATATACGTATATAATTTGGAGGAGTAGGTATTTCCTTTATATTCCAGTTTTCAGTTGGCAAAAGGCGAACAAAGCGTTTGGATTATTGGAATGGCACTTTATTCCCCGGTACAGAAGTTTAAATTGCAGCCAAGGAGATATTCCGATACCGAGAACAAACGGACTTTAAAATTTATTGAAAATACTTTCTGCTTCTCATTGTCAACTTTGGTGTATTGTTTTGCTGTCTACGTTCTCCACTTCTCTCCACGAGGTTGAATTGAATTCGAATGCAATAACGTAAAGATTGCTTTTTCTTTCTATTCTTTGTTTTGTTCTGCATTCGGAAGTAAATTCTATTGTGAAAGATTGCTGGTGTAGAACATTTTAAAAGTATTCCAATTTTCTTCCTTAAATGTTGTTTTTTTATTAACATTAAATAAAATGAAAACAAAATTTATAAAATAATAAGTTTTTGTTTTACGAATGTATGCATAAATATAAGTATAAAATACTTTACATCTATTTCGATTGTATCTTATATGTATGACTAGAAAAACTAACAGTTTGATAAGAATAAAGCGATAAGTGGATGGGTTAAACGAGTATAATAATATGTATTATTATAATTTAGATATGACTTTGGGTTATTATGCACTAACCCTTTTCGACCACGAAATACGTTTTTAATGAAGCAAACCAATGTCAGGTTTTTAATAATAAGATAATATATGGAAAGGGACTTATTCAATTTTTGGGAATTGTTTAAAAATAATTTGTTAATTAAGTACCATTTGATAACGCAAACGTGTGCTTTATAAAAATGGAATGGCCGATCCCATCAGACAATTTCCTTAAATATTGAATATTTTTTACTATACAGCTATATGAGCTAACAATTTAAGGCATGAAAGAAATAAATGGATAAAGAGACTAGCTCTCGTTGACTGTCGGTTAAATCGACGGTTAGGTTGCCGCAGTTTTGACGTAATCAACCGTTATAAATCTGCGATAACCGAAGATTGTTCATTAGATTTCTTTATTCGGTTACCTAACAGAGGTGCGCGAAAAATCGTTCCAATTTTCCAGTTTATCTGTCAAACTCATAGTGTGGGTTAACTTTGTTGTTGTAAGATATCATATTTTGTAAGTAACGACACATTTTTCAAAATGGTAGGAGAAAAATCATTAAAATTGGTGCTTCAAAGAAAGTAAATTTTAGACAACAAAAAAGAAACATTAAGCCCGGTTCTAAAAAAATTTAAGTTTTGATACATAGTTTGTAACATAGAGAAATAATTTAGCTAGTTATACCTTAATGTAAATGGGTCAAATCAGAATCGCTAGCTGAGTCGATTAAGCCATGTCTGTCTGACCGTCCTACCGTCCATCTGTCACCGATTTTTAGGCTTTAAATTTTAAGCTGGAATATTGAAATTTGGTATATGAGATCCTTGTCCCTGCCTTTAGGACAAGTGTAAACGTTTTTAAAATTCCCCACTGCCACGTCCCCTTTTTAGAAAAACGTAGTTTTTGACCAAACCGTTAGAGTTGCTGAAAAAGTATCTGAATAACATATTTAGACAATCTTTCCTAAATATATATATACATTTCCTTAATACAAAGATTTTTGCCATGCCCACTTTTTGTGAGCATTTACAATAAAAAAACAACTTTTTTCGGTAAAATTTTAAAATATTCGAGAAAACGAATAATGCACAGAATGTTGTTCTTTGAATATCACGTCAAAAGTAATATCTACACACTCTCAAAACCAATCATGAAATATGTTACATGGTATATCTGGCTTAATTATTTCTCTATGACTATGTGATAGGTTATAATTATAATAATAGGTTATATAAAAATAATAACTGTTACGACTTCTTTGCGGAATAATAAAAAATGGACGGACGTGACGAATGATGTTAACATCTTGCTCTGAAAAATTTTTAAGGTAATAAGAATTGCATCACTATCTATCACTGTACAACTCCATGGTTGTATACCATATATTCACACCAGTCTTAGGATAAGCTTCCAATATTTTCGGAACAACCAATGTGCTTTAAGAAGATGGCTTGTTATCTAGTCATAACACTGGCCTTTTTTAGGGTTTGATTTATGAATTTCAAATTCAGCTCTTTAATGATTGTTTTATACGTCAAACTTCATTATTTTCGACATTAGTGTTTAGTAAATAAAGGGTCCTGCTTGTTATCGACGGTCCTGTAGTGATATTCTTAGTACACCATTTACCAAAGGTTACTGACTACAATGTAGACAAAGAATTGTTGTGGAGTCAAATATGCACCCACATTCACTACATCTAGTAAGTCTCCTGTTGAGTATCAACTTTTGAATTTTATACATTTTCGTTTTTGAATAATTTGTATTTTATAACTTCCTCATTACTTAACAAAGCATATCAAGTAAAGCTTTAAATCAATTTGCTGCTTTTATTCGTTAAACTCTTGCAATGTTCCAGCCAAAATAATAGGAATAGTTATGGCAACAATTGCATAGTTTTAAAAATATCTGTCAGCTATTTATTCCAATTACCTCTTCAAAAACAATGAAGTGAATTTCTTTGTACCTACCTGTATGTGTATATATAGTTGAACAAATAAAAAGCAGCAATTCTTAGATATCTTTATTCATCCATGTTGCTAGGAATTTTGTGTAAATAGTTGAATACATTTTCTAACAAGTTTCCCTTTTGTAAAATATTCTTCCAATGTATCCCGTACTACCAGAAGCGCTTTGATCTTCATTTTTCAATTATGGGTATGTGTGTCAACATTACTGGGTAGCGTTGGCTTTGATTTAATTTAAAGAAAATATTTTCAAGTGAATTTTTTTTATGCATTCAGTTGAATTTTTTATTACTATCAATTTTAAAGACGATTATCAACAAGCTTTAATAAAAGGCTGATATACCTATTTAAGTGGCGCTTGATTTTTCTTGATTTGATTGCTGATTGATATGAATCCAGAGACAAAGTGGCCAAATGCGAAAAAATGGCTGCAATCCAATTATACGTACAAAACGTTTTTAAACATTTAAATACTTAAAGAAGTAACTGTACTCTGGATATTGTTTTCCATTTTCTGCGAATTCGGGGCTCTCAGAATTAAAATAACTTAAAAACATATAGGCAATCAACAATGCCTCTTGTAGTGTACCCTGTTGATATCGTGATTCCTGAACATTTATGCTAACATATATTTTATATTTATATGTAATATAAATATTTTTAGTTATATTTTCCGTTTTTAATAAATGAATTCAAATGCACATGTCCTGAATCCCTTTCTAGATAGGACAAAGGTTGGTTATTGATTTACAAATGAAATTACCTACACAAAATTTTCACAGCCAATTGCCTTTTTCAAATACATCTTCAACACCATGAATAAATATGCGAGGGGTTACCCCCAAATTATGAAAGGTTGTGCGACCCCCATTGAATCGGACGATACAGGTCTCCTTCCATAACCATAACCAGACAAGCAAACAATGACTTAACAGATAATCGTTAGTATGTGACATGAACGAAAAAGTACTTAAATAAGGTACGATTCCATATACAAACGAAACTGAAGTGTGCACAAGGAAAGCGACTCTTCTTTAAAGCTCTGTGGACCTCAATGGAGCTACTGAAAGCAAAACACCCTCGAGTAGCTCTCGAAATTGTTATTTTGAAAGCGTCGCACATTCAATAAACATTGAATATATATTATTAGTTTATACCACAAAATCTGACAACAAATAACCTATAATTTCTCTGTTGTGGGTGCGCATCGGTGCGGAAAAAGTGGTAACATTCTCTAAGAGGTAATTTTATCGGAAAAAGGCACACGAAGCCAATCCTATAACCGCACTGTGCTCGGAGAAAACTGATAAAATTTATGCAAACAACTTTTTGTCGTCGATTTCTAAGCGAACTTGCAACCTGCTTGCAGGATATTGTCTCTTGCTGTGTTCTGTAAATACTCTCAAAACAACTCATGGCCTACGTAATCTGTATGTGGAACTTTTAGGAAATCGTTTCACGTATCGCCGTTGAAGTGCTATGGTCTCATTTATTAAAATACGAAACGAAAATAAAAGCGTAGTTATCCATATAAAACTGCAGATCTTTTGATGTAAAGGTTGAATAATCTTTTATAGCAGGGATTGGTATTTTCACACACTATAAAATAGATATAATATAGTTTTCTTCTTCGTGAAGTGCCAAGTTATTTAATTACTATATCTTAGGGTGGCTTTCAAAATGACTTATGTCTATAAATATTCGTATAGTATGTTATTTTGATGGTTCGTGTAACTTTATGAAAAGTGTATCAATTTTAGTGTATCAAGATGGTTATGAAGTTCGATGCTTAAACTAAAGCCTACTAACCATATAAATTCATTTTAACTATAAGCAAAATAAAAGAGGTTTTTATCGTTTTGAGATGTGGAATTGTTGAAAGATTAGCACTCCTTAAAAGCAAAGAGTTCGAAAATAAATGATATGACCAATTCATATAATTGATAAAAATTGTGCCACTTAATTGACGAAGCTGGTTATTTGATCACGATGATTGATCTTTTCTTACTTTTAAAAGCTGTATGACTATAAATGTAATTACGAAAACAAAAAAAAAAAACATTTTTCATCCATTTTCGTTTATTGCAGTGTATGTTGCAAGGACTTATCTTCGAAGTAGGTTAGTTATACATATTTCACGCCCAAAGAAACATCGATTCTTCGTTTGATTTCTGATGAGGCATAGTTGTTTAAGTTAACAGCGAAGACAGTTCTTACAAGGAAGACAGTATGTATCTTATCTTGTAAGCGATATTGAGGAGAGGTTATCCTATTTATTTTCGATGGAAAAGTGATGACGAGTTCTATTCTGAACAAATTATATAAGTCACACGAAAGTGGAATACTACACTTTAAAAAAAAACTTAATTTTAGATAACGGCATTGACATTTCATAGACTATTACTATAAGTTCTAAGCGCATTACAAACTTTGACTTATCTGGAATTATTACTTTAATTATTACAAATACTGTTTCATTGCAGTCAAATATATTCCAGCTCCCTTAAAAAAATGCCTAAAAAACTCTTTAAAATGGAAGAAACAAAACATTAATGGAAGTAATATAGAAAACCAAACAATATAATTTACTCTATACATTTTTTACTTCAGTAGTGCAAAAACATTGACAACTCTAAATAATTAAAGCGACCCTGTAGTCTATCTGGTATTAAATATTTTATCTCGAAAGTTCATTATAAATGAAAACACTTAAACTACGATGTTCTATGAAACGGAAATTTCGAATAGAAATGTTTTATTCTATTGTTATTCACTTCTGCCATTTGTCCTGTACCGCAGCGTATTGAGATAATGAAAACAGAACACAAACCACTAAACTCCTTATATATGATTTTCAGATTGGTTAGATTATGATCTGAAAAATCCTTCCACTTTTCAACATCCTGTCAGGTCAACTTACATTCTTTTTACTTATTGATGTTAAAAAGGGAGACAATAACTTCTATTCCGAAATGTTATGGACAATAAAAATTGTAAAAAAATGATTTTCCGTTATTTAAAATAATTACACAGTCCTAACATAATAATTTTTATCGATTCATGAGACAAAACAAAAAATATTTCCAACGAATGCTTTTAATTATTAAAGTAATACATCGAATCATCTAAAAAATGTTAGTCCTAGCTTGTCAAAAATCGTATTTACCTTGCCGAAAATATATAAATATAAATTGAGAATTAAATCTGTGTTCGTTTGTCGCCGATTCACGCCTTTACGCGTTTAGCGATTTTAACCAAACTTTTACACATCTTTGGAATTGAAATCGAAAAACGTATGTGTGTGTGTGAAAAAAACACATGAATTTCAGAACGTATACCTCACGTTACTTTTTTTTTGTAAACTATTCAGAAAAATCAATGAGAAGGACATGAGCTCACTTTTCAAAAACAAAAATTGGCAAAATGTCTTGACAAGAAATTAACACGCACACTTTGATGAAAATATTTTTACAACTATGAGCATTTCATTTATAGATAATTTTATCCCACGCCATTTTTTATCAACCAAAATATTTACTAAAAATAATTTATATAGCAAAACAACGTTTTCGGGGTCAGGTAGTTATAAAACAAGTAACTATTTAAAATCATATTTTCTGGAATATTTTATTGAACATAAACAAAACAATAATTTAGTAATATAGAATGTAACAAAAACTAAGCATTAAATAAAATAAACATAGCAATTGTCTGGCATTTACGGCCCATACAGAGCCTCAAACCTAACTTCTCCCTTCATTTGTATGTGCGAAGTCATTATTTTTTTTATAAGAAGAGGATCTCCAGTTAAACTCCGAATCCGAAGGGTAAATTTGAGAAGCTTCTGATGACAGTGTTAATACAGTGAACCCCAAAATCAAAAATGCATTATTACTTAGTTTTTTGGATTTCGATTTCAGAATTTTTTTTTATGGCAATTCGGATTTTTGGTATTTTAAGTTTTCAGGATTTTCAGTAATCGGTATAGGTATATGACAACTCTTGTCCCTCTTCCGGTTGGTTTTGAGCTCGAATACGGCAATTTCGCTAACTGTGCCGTAGTCATTAAGTCAAAAATGAGGCTCATCACTAAAATAAATTGAAGCTGTTTAGATAATTCATTACGGTCGTTGCATACACTTTCACCTACAGCTGCTTTTTTTTCTCTTTGGGATGGGTGTAGTTTTTATGGTTACGTATTGTTAGATTATCGTGTGAGCTATTTCTTGAGAATATAAATGCTTATTCCAAAAAAAACTATGATGTGTACCTATGATGAGATGACCTAAGCCCTACTGGGTACCTATGATGATATGACCTATACTGAGGTATGAATGCAAGCTGGAATATAAGTATATCTATAATGTTATTATCAATTAATAACACCCTGTAATATAACCTTTTTTTTTTAAATAATTAAGGAATAAACATTTTACAGGAGAAAATATAATAAAACACACAATAAGGCATTACATACTATAAATGACAACCCCCATGCAATTTATTGCAGCATCTCGCATCCTTTCCATAATGCTTTTAATTATGTATATCATTCTTTCATCAGTTAACATTTTCATTTGGAGATATCGGATCGAATCTGGGCATGATTAATGATATGAGTTTTATTAAAGTTTTTCTTCCGATTATTTTTGTGTACATGCCATTTGGGAATTTTGGTAAAGGAACCACTTGTACAAAAGATAATTGAGAAATACCACACGTTCGCCAAATCGTTTTCTTAATTATTTTATATCTCAATTTATGTGTTCTGTACGTTGTTATGTGAGTCTGAGTTAGGCGATTCTATATGACCGATTTTATTACAAAATTATTGAATTAATGATGCAATATTTTCTTTACTCAACTAATTTATTTCGTTTGGGTCGAAGATGTTCTCATGCAATGTTGTGTTTATGAATTATATAAATATATATCGTACCTAAAAATTCTTGTAATATATGCTTATCCGTGTTGTTTCCTTCTAGTAAGAAAAAGTAATGTTATAAAAAATCAAAATCTATAGATAATAATTGAATATTATTTCAGCATGACTTTTATCTAAAAAAGTTGCCATCTTCAAATAAGTAAAAAAAGTTTTTTTTTTTTAAAAGAATGTGCCAAGTTTAAACATTAATTTTTTTTTTAATGTGAAAATTAGATGTCTGTATTTTATAAATAAGAGTTAACGATATTGATTTCATTTTAATCTTTTTTAATCATATTTTGATCGAAATAAATTTATAGCAAATATATTTAATTACGTTGTACGTCGTTTGGGTCATAGAATTTAAAGACCACTCGAGAGTTGGATAATTTAAATAGCATTTATTAGATTAATATTGCACGAACAAATTTACTAATATAAATATATTTATATATTATACGTATTTATATAAATGTTTATTGCAATATTAGGTACCAGTGATCGTTTGAAATCTCATTGAGTGTATTATATAACTTGAAGAGTATGTTCCTAAAAATAGCTACAAGGTGAATAAACATTTTTTTATTTTGACAAATACCTTTGCACGAATCGTTACTGACCGACTTTTAACCACCAAACCTATCTATCATTTATACTTGTTATTATTTTCAAAAATATCTATAAAAGAAAATGATCGTTTAATACCCTATCCCATTTCATCCTTAAAATTAATATCCCACAATGTGTTTTTCATGGGCATGATATATAGCAAATGGCATTGTCACCATATCTTGTTCAGATAGTATCTAAGCCCTTATTGGTTCTACAAAAAACAACGTTTTTTTTATATCATATGTTATGGGGTAGGCATTCATGTAGGCACAGACGTGGCCTGTATACCGAATTTCATTATCCTGGCTCAACATTTAATTCCCAAAAACCGGTGACGAACAGACAGACATAAGGACGGACGGGCAAGCAGACATGGCTAAATTGACTCAGCTAGCGATTTTGAGTCGATCTATATACTTTAAGGTATATCTAGCAAAATTATTTCTCTATGTTACGAACTATGTATTAAAACTTATATATCTCTTTGGTGTAGTGTATACACAGCCTCATCTCATTAGTGACTGTAATTTTTCGCCACTTATATCAAATCAAATCAATCAAAGATCAAAATACAACAATTGGTATAAAACGGTCAAACATAATCATAAAATACTAAATCAGTTATTGTGAATATTTATATTAGCCTCCATAATAATAACTGAAACGTTGAATATGAAGAATCAAGGCCACAACAAATGTGCTATTTCAATTGTTATGATTACAAAAGTATATGAATCACTGACAACTGGTATGCAGCGCAGTTTTTCCCTAAGCATATGCATTTGTGGCCGAAGGAATAGTGCTACAAGAAATCATGATTTAGCATGATTATCATGATTTTTTACTTGAATAATGTTTAATTGTTTTCAAGTCGAATATCAAGGTTTTTTTTTAAGAACTATAGTCGCTTTATATCGCTTAGTAAAGCAACATTACCACTAACATGTCCAACCTACCCTGCACAAACGCGACTATACTATTTTAAAACAAACGTGCCTGTATTGGGCTTCAACTTAAAAGCAGAAAGAATCAAGAGTAACACTATATTTGTATGCTTACTTGTTATTCTGTACTTCCATTTCACTCATTCCTTCCCTTATCAATGTAAATGTATTATGGTATTAAAATCGGTCTCTTCTTTGAAATGTGGCAGTCGAAAAAAACCCTTTTACATAGCTTCCAGTGTGATTTTTGAGTTTGAAGCTACTAAGCTAATTTCTCTTTAGATTTAATTTCTGAGAAACTCTCCTTAAGGACATCGAAATTCTCGCGCCACAAGCATTTTTTACATTCTGTCAAAGAAGATAAGCTACAAGCCCTTAAGAAATTGATAATGAGTAGAGAGCACATAGATTTGAACTTAAGTAGAGATCCCAATGAATTTTGGAAAGGCAAAGTAAGATAAGGGAAGCAGATGATACTCCAGCCTTTCCAACATTTTTTCGATTTGTTTTTAAATATTTTCTTTGCCACATTCTTCAGACAATAAGGAAAGAGTTTTCTGTGAAGTAAATATTTTAAAAACTAAATTATGGAAAAGCCTTGAGATTGAGACTGATTCTTAGAACGGGTCATTGCATGCCAAGCATCTGGTTAAGAACCAGACATGTTACGGCTTCAAAGTATCTGTTGAATTTTTTAACAAATATTACATACCTAAATAAAATTTTCATAAATTATTTAATTATAAAAAATAAGGTTTTTTTCTCCTTTACAATCATTGTTAAAATCAAATGGTCACCTCGAGGATTTAAACTCCTAAGCACGAGTGAGCCATACTTTCTATTGTTCACGACAGCATTATTTAACCTGGGGGAAATCATAAATTTAGCGCTTACTCTACTCTCGTGCTATCGCAAAGTGCCAATTCTATGTTACTTTGCATTTTGACCATTTCCCTTCATCCAAAAACAGTTACGATTTTATGTTATATATATTTTTTTTTATTTACACGCACTCAAGGGGTTATGAGTACATAAAGGTTAAGAAGGTCGATTAAACGATTCCAAAACCTTTTTTACTAAGCAAACTATAAAATGAACTTCCGCAAGACTTATTTCCATCCAAAATACAAGAAAATTCAAGAGCAGACCCCTAGTATAGGTATTAGTCACATAAGCATCTCCAAGTATCATCTCAGGGAGCTAATTGGGATAGGTTTATCCCACCTGAGAAATATTTAAAATATGTATATATAAATGATAACTATAAAAAATCAATACGCCATTAATAGGCTCTAAAACCATTTCACATCCAAAAACAGGAATACTTACTTTTTCACGATATTCAAATCAACGAAAAACCAGTTAAAATATAAAGTTCCACAAAAGTATTTTAAACTTCAATACTTTTATAAATTGTTGGTCAATACATTGTACAAATTCGTTATGGAATATTTTGTGGCTCGTTACCAACTCTGAAGTAGAATGTCCAGCTATTTTTTATGTCACTTTCTCGTTCAAAGGGTGATTTTATATTAAATAACTTTGATATCTTAAGAAGTTCACGAGGTATTCGTACAAAGTCAATACAGCTGAAATAAATAGAAAAAAAAATATTTTCTTTTAGACAGTGCATATCGTCCGAGTAGAAATTTGTTTCCAAATAAAATCGATAAAACGATTTCATGCATGATTCTTTACAAAAAAACGTGTAAGAACTGTTTTCGTTGCAAGTACAATTTTCAAAAACGATACACAAATACGCAATTAAAGTTTATTTTGCATGATATTTCCACAAGCAAAGAAAAATTGGAAAGTTAGAATTGTGTTAGCGTTTTTCAAATTTAATTAAGAATTCATTTGTTATTGAAATGATGCCGTTGTTGTAAAAGAATGTCATTCAGCAATGATTACAACAAACATAAACGAAATGAACCAGAAAATTCTAAATTACATCCATGTTCCACAACAATTTATTTTTCACGTTTGTCGAGTTGATCCTGATCGCTATAGTCAAAGAAATAAAGATTAGTAGTTTGGTAAAATGTAGAAAATCTGTTTTACATATTTACAAATCAATATTATCAGTTTTTATAGGAAATTGTCGGTGTTAGTTTTTAAGTGAGGTAAGAGGTTTTTAATAAGGAAATCACTAGTTAAAAAATTCATGAAGACTTTGAAAACAAAAATCATACTACCTCTTTATTTACAAAATAAATTCTTTAAATCAATATGGTAAAAACAAAAATACGTTATACGTTTTGATGGGTAAACAGAATTTATCTGGGATGTTGCAAGTTTAATTTGTAATCAATAAAATATTTAGAGATTGGAGCACGCAAGGAGCAAGTTAATACGACCTCTTGTTCTTGTAAAGTAAGAGAAATGAATTCAAATTTATTAAAGTTCGAAACCAAAGTTTAATTTTAACCGTTGGCGTCATTGTATTTTCTTTACGTCTTTGATTCAAATTCGAAAGCCTATTTACGGTCTTAAATAAATAAATGAAAATTGAATAATGTGAAATCCAGAAAAATAACACCGGGGATATTATGCTCGTCTTCCCATTGCTACGAAAGGCCGGAAGAAAAATAACCTCGGTAGTTGATCTCATCAATCGCTAAAAACGTTAACGAGTCCTTGAGAGTGTAAGAAAACCTGAAGAACAAGCGGAACGCTGTGCACAGTGCTTCTGATGGAGAAAATGTATGGATAAGGGCAAATATGTGCCCTAGGCGATGGCAAGAGATCCAGTGCTCCATTTATTGAACAATAGTAATTTCAGTTGGAAATCGAAATGAGATTCAATAAATTTCAATGATTTCTTGAATTTATCTCTTTGATTAAGTCATTCTCGCAAAAATTACTCCGAACAATGTATGCGAGAAAAGAAAAGAAAATATTTATTCTTTCTGTGTATACATACACCTCCTACTCCCAGTGAATTAGTTTTCTTCGGTGATGAATGATTCAATAAGTATTTTTTATTTACAGTATCCTGAGAATAGAGGGCTTACATAAATTTCCCTTGTTCAATAATTTTTTTTATGAAAATAGGATTAGGGATGGGATAAGTCTATGCAAATTGAATTGCATTAAAAATGTAGGATTGGAGTCTGAGCTAGGGTAAGTGAAGTTGATTTTACAATAAGCACATATGCCTTCAAAACGAGAGAATAGCACCAGTGGGTAATAGTTTACAGATTTTGTTATATTAATCCCATGCGAAACACTTTGTTTTAAAGTACCTCTGCCCACATCCACAATAACACAAATCACAGGGATTGTTGGTCTTATTTCGTTAACACAATTGTAAGCACACAACACAAAGTAAGACTGCAATTAACGAATGAGTTATTCATTGGTATACAAGTGTTATTTTTGCATGCATTGAAGAGGGAACGGAATCATCATCATCATCACCCGGATCAGTATGAAATATTTCGTAAAATATTATTTGGTATGTACTATGAAAGGAGTGGAAGCAGGAGGAATGGCAAAGACATAAAGCTGGTAATAAAAGCGAATAGTCTGACCAGAAACCACACATTGTTCGAGCAATTCTCAAATGGCATATAAATCTCAGAATCTCTGTGGCTGGAGCATAACGGCATCAAAGGAGCATGACTATAACCCTATAGGGATAGTCAAACAAATAAATATTGTAACACCTTCCAAATACCTTATGCTATTATTAAATAAAGGTGATAGTGCTACGATTGGCATTATTCCAAAGATAAATTCATGACATTACGCATAATTCTGGACAAAAAAATTGACATACGCTATTTGCAATTTTGATATTTTATGTAATTGTTAATAAGAAGTTTGATTTAAGCATTTTTCTCCAGTATTAGGGTGTAATTTGAAACGACCGAACACCGTGGAGTACAATACTAGAGTGAATGTTTATTTCATTTGGTAACATATAAGTGGGTAGTTGGTACAGTGATAGCTAAATAGCTTAGAAGAGAGAGAGAGAGAGAGAGAGAGAGAGAGAGAGAGAGAGAGAGAGAGAGAGAGAGAGTGCAGAACAAACATCTTTAACATAGGGCAAATCAACAAAGATAATCATTATATAATTATGTGAATGAAACACTAAAAATATTGCTGAATTTTCTAACATAGGGTTTTCAATAAAAATTAATTGAAAAGTTCAAAGAAAATAAAATCGAGTCTGATTCTATCCACATACTTTAAATTGCTTCTACATCAATTATTTCTCTATGCTAGAAGCTATGTATCAAAACGTATATACCCCTTTGGGATAGGCTATAAACATTGACTCGACATATCTACACAGAAACTACTAGAGTGGCACTATTGTTAGTGCGATGAACTGCCGCGCAGATGGCCTGGGTTCGATTCCCAGCTTCAGCAAAACCTCAATAATTTTTCAGTGGCCTTCCTCTCGTGATGACAAATCATTCGAGTAGTATTATTCGTCAAGAACAGATTATCTCAACTAAGCCAACCAGAGTCGGCATAAAACATGGGTATCCGCCACGCACACATGAATGGTTGTGAGATGGTTGTGTTTTTTGAAAAACACTTAAAAATGTGCGTTGTAAGAAAACTGCTAAATATTCCTAAAAATTATTTAGTACATATTCACAATCCTATCCTCGCAATGCCAACTATATAAAAATGTAAGCCATTCTTTCAATTATTTCGGCTCTATACACTACCGACCTAGGTTTACAGAAAAAGGACCTTTTAGTTCAAATTCAAATATAATTTACTTTCCATATTTTTAGCAGGAAAAAAGATTCAATGTTGCAAG